>BPTQ01000008.1:87866152-88265460 GCA_019973895.1 Chrysanthemum seticuspe
ATTCGTAATAGGTCCCGGTTAACGCATCACATTATACCTCAGTGTACTCACTCTTGTCATCACGCCAGTTTACCAAGTGAGTTTTCATAGCCCCGATTTATTCAAGTTTTACTTATTTCAAACCTACGGGGGAGAATACATTGCACAACATTTTTATTACGATACCAAGTATGTTTAATACATTTACATTGCTTGAGTTACAAAGTTGCCAGTTAAAAGTCCCCATTTCAAATGTATGAGCCGTTAATTTCCTAGAAGCGTGTGTGAGTGGATAGATCTATCGAGGGTGACGCCTCCATCCGGGTTGGTGAATCCCAACTAGTCATACGGATGCATTTCATTCATAAACATTACCAGAGTTGTTTGGCAAGACACTCTTTTGGGGCGTACATCAGTCTGAGCTTCGGTATCATGCGCTTAAGCAATTGTAACATTTTTACGTGACATAATTGTCATGCCTGTAACATTTTTACGTGACATAATTGTCATGCCTGATCTATACTTGTGTAGTCGTATAAAACATTTACATAAACCTATGATTTCTCACCAACATTATTGTTGACCGTTTTAGCAATGTATTTTCAGGTAACTAAGGCATACTCATCATGGCATGGTTAAGGAACCCCTTTTTGAGTCGCGGCGTCGACTTACATCATTGTGCATTATGACATTTTCTTTCAAAACCATCGTTTGGACTTGTAATATTTATATTTCCGCAAACTTTCTAAACTTTTGGGACCTATGTTGTAACTCTGAATGCTTTTGTTAAATATCAAACGATGTGTTTTTAAACGACACTTTAGGTCGTTCAATGTAACTGTGATTGTGGTGCTATGACAGTCTATCCCTAGGAATTCCATTCCGCTGTATAACAGGTAAATTGGGGGTGTGACAGATTGGCATCAGAGCTTCAGTTATAGAGAACTAGGTTGCATCATTGACCCTAGACTATAACTACATTATCATAGCATCTCATCATTTCATCATAAGTGCATGTTCACTTTACATGCGGTTTATACGTACATTTTCGAGTTATTTACTTTCATTTCATATCGATTGTCACATGGATGCCTTTAAATGCCCATTCCATTATTCTTTCTTCATACTTTAATGTGGAGAATTCCTTGTCATTTCCTATCACAATTTTCACATCAATCGACTCATCACCGATAACCGAGATAAACCTTTTAGGAGGACGAAGTTACACCTACACCATCACGATCACTATCGATTCACTATAAGATCAGGACAATTTTTTTTATCACTCAGTTGGGACAGATCATACTATTGGGTAGGATTTGTAGGCTTAGTCCTAATGAACCTATTTTCTTAACTCACCACAAGGATTCCATTATCATCATTGTCATTTTTTTTTCATCATCATTATCATTTCGAGCACCATCCGTACCATCACATCTCATACCCGATACTCATACACCTAACTTGCAGCTTGGGAAGCGTGCATGATTTGACACACCATTACCATCTACCACTAAGACTATAGACACTACACCATCTCATAGGTTTGAGGACTGTGAGAGTTCTAGGACTATTGTTGCTAGACCGCCTACTACTCCTACACTTGAAACACGATTAGACCACCAACAGGATCAGATAATAAGTACCTTCCTAGCTAATGTGATCTTTATTATTTATTATCTCTACGATAATCACCACCTTGTTTATTTCATTCCTTACTCTAATTGCCCAATTTTCCATCATATCATGATGATACATCACTATCTTACTAGGGGTTAGGCCAACTTTATTCTCGATCAATTAGTAGACTGTTATTACTCGATAAGGTTCTCTTATGTATCCTACAAACCATCCAACAAATTTTATTCCAAATTATCCTGCTACTATTTCATGAAATTATTTCACTTGATTTTATTTCGAACTATTTTATCACCATCTTAGAAACGTTGTTTCATAAAGTTTTAACGCAAGTTGTTTTATTACCAACTTATCAATTGGTTTCAGTCATTTTATCAACTATTTAAAATCCTCATGTGAAACGATTTTCATGTTACTCTGAAAAATCATCGAGCTATTATCTTACAAAACAAAACGTTGAATACCAACTATTTGTCCTACATTCCCTCTTATGAGATAATAAACTTCATCGTTATCTAACGCAAACTGCTTTCAACTATTTTACCGACCATTTCATCTTACTCCTGTACCATTAAACCAAAAATTTACGACTTTAATAATACTTTATAAACAATGACCTTACTGATAATTTGCAAACTATTTTCTCATAGTATGATAAACCGATTAATTTGCTATTATTTTATAAAACAACAAACAATTGCAATAGCAAGTTATAAACTATATTACAAATTTTTCCTGCAAGTAATATTACGGTCTTATAAACTATTTTACCCTTTTGGTGAGCTATTTTAGCCACTGTCTGATTTAAAATCATAAAACTTGGTACGCTTACCTCACAGACTATTCGCCTTTACTTTACTGACTATTATATTACCAACCTATAAACCATCTTGATATTAATTGAACTACGAAATCTTCTATTATTTGACAAACGATAAATTGTTTTCTTGTAAGCTATTTTACAAATCATTTCACGAGTTATGTTATAATCTGAATCGTGTCTTACCAAAATATTTCACTACCATTGTTAAGCCGTTTTCTATCACTATATAAGCTGTTTTAAAATCACCTTAACAAGTTGTTGCTTTAACACCAAGCCACAACTAAGATTTATTATTAAACTGTAAATGATAAAAATGTTCCTTTCTTACTCAATAAAGTGGTTTTACAAACCTTTTTCATAAACTTTACTGTAATTTTCTTACAAACTATTTATTCTCGTTTGAAAGCAAAGTTTTATAATCAGATATATCGTGCATAAACATTTCTTTCTGTTAACACTCTATAGATGCTTACGCCATTTATCTCTCACTCAACCGATAAGTTAGGATTTGACGAGTGACCTTTTAGGAAAGACTTCCTATACCATCTGTGAGGAGGATTCCTTGATACAAGAAAACAATGGAAGGATTTTGGAATTACCAACAAGGACTAGAACTAGGAGGTAGGATGATTCAAAACTCAACAAAAATCTTAAGACATCACGAGACATTCCGAACCACTATTTTGAATTAGAATCCAAACTCTATCATTCCATAAGTACTAGCTAGACCGAGTTACGAGATTTAATACGAAGCGAATACCCATGAAGCAACACTATAGGGATATACCAAGTCTTCTATCTGAGGCTACAGAACATTCTATTAAACATGGCCTCAACAATATGTGAACTTCCCTACAATGAGTGTCCCTTAAAGGAAAATTTGGTTAAATTAAGGTTATCGATATAAACTTCCCCTAAGGCATTGTGATCTCTAGAAATTCCAAATAACCTCAAACTTACCACCTTCTATCATCTCTCTTTAGAGCGCTTATTCTTAACATAGGATTTGACCACGTCTCATTTTCCTTTATTTTGAAGAGTTATGGCGCCGAAGAAAGCTCCACCAGCTATGACACGAGCCGATATCCAAAAGTATATAGAGGATTGTATAGCTAGGGAACTAGAGAAAGAACGGGCAACGATAGCTGCTGCGGCTGCCGCTGTCGAGACCACGGCTGTTACTGAAGCTACTAGACATGCTACTACTACAGGAGTTACAGGAGATTCGAGAGTTCGAAGTGGTACATACATGGACTTTAAGAGCAGTGACCCCCCGAAGTTCGGAGGCACAGAAGGAGCCATTGCTATGATCCGTTGGTTGGAAAAGATCGAGTCGTTATTTCTTCTATGCGATTGCCCAGATGACTGCAAGGTGAAATTTGCTGCTAGTACACTCTTGGACGAGGCAATGTTATGGTGGAATCATTATGCACAGCCTATTGGTATGGAAAATGCTTATAAACTCTCATGGGATCAATTCAAGAGGTTGATGACTAAGAAGTATTGTCCGCCCAAGGAGGTGAAGAAATTGAAAATGGAATTTCTTGGGCTAATGACCGTTGGTTATGACATTGAGACCTACATCAGAAGGTTTCAAGAGTTGGCTGCTTTATGTCCATATATGGTTCTAGACAATGAGAAACTACTGGAAAGTTTCATTGGAGGACTTCCAAAATGCATTCAAGGAGAGGTAACCTCTTTCGATTCGCAAACGATTGAAGAGACCATCAAGGTAACTCAAATACTCATGGCTCAAGTTGTGAGGAGGGAGAACTTTATCGACAACAACAACCGCGACAACCAAACTAACAACAACAAAAGGAAATGGGAAAATGACCAGGGAGGTTATAACAACAACAACCAAAGCCGTAACACTAACCATCACCAACAACACAATAGAAGACAAGAAGCCGCCAGGGTTCATATTGCTGCAACAACAAAGGAAAGAACTTATACTGGAAACTTACCACGATACCATCAATGCACGCTACATCATAATGGTCCATGTGGTACATGCTTTATTTGTCAAACAGTGGGACACCTTGCTAAGGACTGTAAGGGAAAAGGATATGTTGGGACTAAACCACTATGTAATCGATGTAAGTATCATCACACGGGTCCTTGCCCTGCCAAGTGCCGCGAATGCCAAAAACCGGGACATCTAGCCAGGGATTGTAAAGGCAAAACTATAATTACATGTTTCGGATGTGGGGAACAAGGACACTATCGGAATCAATGTCCTCAAAACCAAGGTCAACAAGTTGAAGGTGCTCATGGGAAGGCATACATGTTAGGAGGAGGAGAAGCTCGTCAAGGTACCAACGACGCGGAAGACTGAAGAAGTTCGGAAACAAACAGTCTTATTTCTCCTTATGTACTATGTCGTACTAAGTTTATGTTTTCCATCGTATCCGAATCTTTATAATCTAAGATGTACTACTTTTGATAAACCACTCGTTGTAAAATATTCTCATCTATCGTACTTTATTTTCCTTCCGATTTGTTATTACTTACGAGAATTTTTTTTTATTCCTTTTACTTTAACCATCATTGTAACGACACGGTTTAAATCCTTGTAAACATTGAGAGTTATAACAACTAAACCGAACGTCACGTCATCGTTCCTTAATTATACATAGCCTAGCTAACTATGTCTAATTCTGGAGGGATCACGTTATGTTGGGAGCGGTTATTTATAAATCTTAGTGCAAGCAAAATCTTCACATATTTCAAAGTCAAAGTGTTACTTATGAGAGATTTATCCGATAATTTCTTTACTACGATGTTTTATACGTTCTCGATCATCGATAACCGTAACGGCACTTCTCCATGTCTTCTTTCTTCGATATTCATCATAAACTTAAAAATTCGTTAGGCCAACACGAATTGAATTCAGGGACTGAATTCCTTTTTGGATGGGCGAATGTGACAACCCGTACTTTCAGGTCATTTCTCGACACAATTCATGCCTTACAATTTCAACATTTATCGTAAACTTGGTTTACTTGTTCCAAATTCGCGTAACCTTAAAGGTTTAGCGGCGAATTCATGATCATATCATCACGAACATTTCATATGGACTAAGTTTAGTCTACATTTCATTTGCATCATTTGCATCACATTAGTTCATTCATGACATTTCATTTCACATTTAACGCGTAATTTTTATATTTAATAAACGTTATCGCGTGAGTTATTATTTTTAATATTTAATCCATTACTTTCAAAAATGATCCCGACATATTTTTATACTTACATTTAGTTTATAAAAACTATATTTTGAGTTTACCTAGTGTTTTGAATTTATTTCGTATATAAATCGTTAAAGTTAAATTATTACGACGTTTTTCTTAAAAATTATACGATAATTATTTTATCACTCAAATTTCACAAGGAATGTATTTTTACAATTTTTATTATATCATTACATTCTATTTTGATCTATTAAAAAAAAAACTTACTTGTACCTAAAAGTTACCATTTATCCTATAAGTTACAATTTCCTACAAATTTACTTACATATCTTTTGACAAATTTTATTCAAGTAAAGAAAGAAAAAAAAAAAAATTATATTTTGACTAATACCTCCCCCCTTGGCCGACCAAGGGGGAGAGGTGACAATTAATGGTGCATGGCCTTTGATTGATTATGTTTTTACACAATCCATATAAGTCTACTTCAATTATTTACACATTCATTCACTTCACAAAGTTTTTCCAAGTGTTAGAAAGTTGTTTTCTCTCTTCTTTGGGTCTCCATAGAACCGGCCACATATAGAGTTTCCAAGGGATCATCATCAAAAATTTTTCTCAAGTTAATATCAATCTAGTTAACATTCTTTATAAGGTTTTGAAATAAAAACCAAGAGTGTTTAGGCTAAACCTTGTTACTTGCACCTCATCATATTCACTAGTAAGCATGTTTCTTTCATTTTTCATGCTTCCTTTTCATCTCATATATTTCTTTTCATTTTGGTACAAACATGCAAGACATATGTGATTTATACCATTTTACATGATTTTAGAGTATATATATATATATATTTAGTCATCCTATAATTATCCCCTTGGTATTCATTGGTCTTGATGGTGATTAGGAACCCATGACACCCTAAGAAGGTGTATGGTAGGATTAGATTAGCTTTGGAGTTGATTTGAAGGGATTAGAATAGGTTTTGTCCGAGAAAAACTATTTTCAATACGTATATAATGTATTCTGTCCTTGTTTTGATTTTCTGGAAAAACCGACTGTAGGCACGACTTTTTGGCCTTGATATTTAGAAAATATACTTTAAAACGAATCCGTGGCCGCTTGAACGGATTAAAACGGAGTTATAACGAAAAAGTTATGGATTTTACAAGTTTGACGACGAAATATATAATTTTCAGAAATTTCAGCATACTATATTTTTCTTGTACGAGTCAAAAACGAGCCTTAAGCTTCACAAATTATTTCGACTTGTCAAAAATATATTAGTATACTTTGATACGAAGCTAAGGACGTATTATACGTAGAAAACGGATTTGAAACGACAAAGATATGCACGTTTTTATAAAATTGCCGTAACTATTATTTTCTGAAAAACTATATTACTTTTACGATACAAGTGTTACGGTAGCTGTAACGACCATGTTGAGGGCTGTTTTTAACTATGATGCAAAACTTTTTGGAACGAAATGTCTTCTAATAAAATTAAGATCACCGAGCATATTTTTCAAAACGACAAGCCGTTTGTATAGCGGAGTTGTAATAAATTAATTACGGATGTTTAAACTTGGCCGAAACTCACTTTTTACACAACAATTAGACAAAACCATCATCTTTAACCCTTATTATCTTTATGATCGAGACCTTTATGTCGAAAACTCCTGAACTGAAACTTCTAGATTTCGATACGAACTTTCCAAAACCGTCGAGTTCGTTTCCTAACGATCGACGCACACCATTTTACGACTAGTTTTCCAAAGCCATTTTTGTTACTTTTATAAAAATTCCGACGACATTGATTTACGACGAAAAGTGATAATTTCACCATAAATCATTATAAAACCATTGTAGGATGACATTTTGACGTAAATACTTGTAAAGTGATTTTTGAATGGTCAAGACGTCAAAAGAGTATTTTTCGACGATAAGTATTATTTTCAAAACTCGCAAATGGTATAAATAACATACGAAATGCATGCATAACATTACATTGCAACTCATTACATATCATATCATTCGTAATAGGTCCCGGTTAACGCATCACATTATACCTCAGTGTACTCACTCTTGTCATCACGCCAGTTTACCAAGTGAGTTTTCATAGCCCCGATTTATTCAAGTTTTACTTATTTCAAACCTACGGGGGAGAATACATTGCACAACATTTTTATTACGATACCAAGTATGTTTAATACATTTACATTGCTTGAGTTACAAAATTGCCAGTTAAAAGCCCCCATTTCAAATGTATGAGCCGTTAATTTCCTAGAAGCGTGTGTGAGTGGATAGATCTATCGAGGGTGACGCCTCCATCCGGGTTGGTGAATCCCAACTAGTCATACGGATGCATTTCATTCATAAACATTACCAGAGTTGTTTGGCAAGACACTCTTTTGGGGCGTACATCAGTCTGAGCTTCGGTATCATGCGCTTAAGCAATTGTAACATTTTTACGTGACATAATTGTCATGCCTGTAACATTTTTACGTGACATAATTGTCATGCCTGATCTATACTTGTGTAGTCGTATAAAACATTTACATAAACCTATGATTTCTCACCAACATTATTGTTGACCGTTTTAGCAATGTATTTTCAGGTAACTAAGGCATACTCATCATGGCATGGTTAAGGAACCCCTTTTGAGTCGCGGCGTCGACTTACATCATTGTGCATTATGACATTTTCTTTCAAAACCATCGTTTGGACTTGTAATATTTATATTTCCGCAAACTTTCTAAACTTTTGGGACCTATGTTGTAACTCTGAATGCTTTTGTTAAATATCAAACGATGTGTTTTTAAACGACACTTTAGGTCGTTCAATGTAACTGTGATTGTGGTGCTATGACAGTCTATCCCCAGGAATTCCATTCCGCTACATAACAGGTAAATTGGGGGTGTGACAAGAAATGCCGTCTTCACATCCATCTGATAGACTACCATGTTCTTACTAGCAGCATTAGCCAGAAAGATTCTGATTGCCTCGATTCGAGCAACTGGAGCAAAAGATTCTTCAAAGTCTATACCCTCCTCTTGACGATATCCTTTAGCAACTAATCGAGCCTTGTTCTTCAACACATCACCATGCTCATCAAGTTTCACATTGAAGATCCATTTAAGAGCAATAATCATAGCACAGTCTGGAGCAGGTACTAACTCCCATACATCAAGTCGATCAAACTCATGAATTTCATCTTGCATGGCATTGAACCAGCTATCTTCATTCATGGCGGTTTTAACATCTTTTGGTTCGATTTTAGATAGTACGGAGTTGAAGAAGCACCATAAGGCATCGGTTGCAAGTTGTTTCCGGGTTGATACAAGACGAGAGGGATTTCCAATGATGTTGTCTAATGGATGATCGTGAGTCCATTTTCTGAGGTGTTCATGTGGCAGTTGTTGAGGAACTGAGGTAGCTGAGTCGATGTCTCCTGAAGACGATGGTTCTGATGATGATTCAGGAGTAGCAAATATGTTTTCAAATGGAGCATCTTCAGAAGTAGCAAAGGGATTAACTTCATCATTGATGCCAGAAACATTTCCATGATGTACATTTGAAGAGTGATGATTTGTTGATGAGACTGAAGGATCAGCAGCAGGTGCTTCTTGACTTAGAGATATTGAGACTGAGGGATTGACTTCATTCACTGGAATATGAGCATCCTCTGTTGTAGGGATCAACACCTCATTAGTAATTGAATCATACAGTTCATCAAACATAGGATCAAACAATTTCTTTAAATCATCTTCAGATGGAGGTACATATGGAGTTTCTTGAGAAGAGTTTGGAACAAGGGATGAACCAATGGGACTGTTTTGAAGTGTGGGTCCTGAGCTGGAGTGTCCAGGAGCCATTTGACCGGTCAGCTCATCAAACGTAACGTGAATTGTTTCCATGATATTTCGGGTTCTTTTGTTGTAGATTCGGTATCCCTTTTTGTTTGGTGCATATCCTACAAATACTCCAATGTCAGCTTTAGCCCTAAGTTTGCCCAAGTCTTGACCCTCATTAGTTGGGTAACACAATGCACCAAACACACGAAGGAAAGAGAGATTAGGTTTTCTGTTGTGGACAAGTTCATATGGAGTTTTTCCATGTACAGTGTGAATCAGGGAACGATTTTGTGTGTAGCATGCAGTGGCAATTGCTTCAGCCCAGAGAAACATTGGAACCTTTGAGTAAATCAGCATTGTTCTAGCGGCTTCAACAAGAGTTCGATTTCGTCTTTCAACTACACCGTTCTGTTGAGGAGTTCGGGGTACACTTCTTTGATGGCTGATTCCAACGCTTTCATAGAATTCACTAAGTTGTTTGTTGACAAACTCAGTTCCATTGTCTGTTCTGATAATTCTGACGATTTTGTTAAGTCGAACCTGCAGCTGTTTGATGAGTTTGATGATGATATCAGGAGTTTCATCCTTTGTCCTTAAGAACTTGACCCAGGTGAATCTAGAGTAATCATCAACCACAACTAACACATATTTCTTCCCATAGATATTCTGCACCCTCATTGGTCCACATAAATCCATATGAATCATATGAAGAACTTCTGTGACAGAGTTAGTAGGTTTGGGTTTATGGGCATACTTCTTGCTTTTACCCAATTGGCATGCTGAACAAAGATGATCCTTTTCATACTTTAGTCTAGGTAAACCTACAACTAAGTCCTTTTTGGAAAGATCATTGATGGTGCCGAAGTTCAAGTGATTGAGACGACGATGCCATAACCATGACTTTGTTTTTGAAGCCTTTGATAACAAGCAGATTGGAGAAGACCTCATCATGTCATCGATAGAGATGGTGTAAAGATTTGAGCCACGAGTTCCTTTTAACAGTTCCTTACCATTAAGATCTCGAACAAAGCAGGTATGTTTTCTGAAGGCTACTTCTAGATCAGAATCACAGAATTGACCAACAGAGAACAGATTATGACCCAGACCTTCCACATAGTATACTCTAGAGATGACACTATCACCAACAACGTAATCTCCATAACCCATAATAGCACCGAAATGATCATTACCGAATATAACTGTCCCGATGAATTTGCTCACGAAGTTCATGAGCCGCGACCGGTCTCCAGTCATATGCTTGGAACAGCCTGAGTCCAGGTACCACAGAACGATTTGAACGATCTGCAGTTGAACACAGACAAGAATGGATAACTGGATAATTGGGATCCCCATGCAAGAATGGGTTCCATTTGGTTAGTAGCAACAGTTGGAACACCCACTTCAGGAATAGAAGCATTCATATCAGAAAGTGAGGCAATGGAATCATTGTGACTAGATGCAATACTAGTGTCTGTATTAGCCCTGTTCACAGTGTGATCACTTCTTAAGGGAATAGTTCTACCAGTAGGCATCCATTTTCTAGTGGGCATTATCTGATTAGTCTTATGACCAACAAGTATCCAATAAAAGCCTATTTTACTGAATGTTCTTCCTGTGGGTTTCCACTGTTTTCTAACTTTCTTTCGTTTTTGCCTTTTAGCCTTCTTAGCATGAATTTTAGCATTAACAATATTAACTGGACAATTAACATCATTAGGCAGAACATTAACACCACATTCATGATTAGAAACAGAATTCAAGCAGACATCAGTACAAGGTTTGCAAATAGTATCAGAATTCGAATTAATTACAGTACGCCTATGGCTAATACTAGAATCAACACGATTCGTTTTATTCGATTCAAGCTTAAAGTTCCTAGATTGTTCTTCTACTCTTTTCCAGTGCACATTCTTAGCTTGCGAGGTCCTATCATTCCTTGTATTGTCTTGAGACTTTGACCTGCTCCCTTTAATGTCACTGATTACTCCTGTAGAGGGAATGGGAACATTAGTTGGTTTAACTACTCTTTGCATCACCTGTTTAGATGTGCTGGGATCTGAACTACATGCAGGTGCACTACGATTCACATTCTTAAAACTAGAGGTACTGAGATTTGTACTCCTAGAAGGCACACTTGAGTTCTCTTTCTTAGCATTGACAGATCTAGAATCTGAACCCCTTAAAGGCACACTACGGTTCACATTCAAAACATTGGGAATCGAGTGCATATCATACTTGGCATTAGGCATCGAGCATGGAATCAAAGGATTAACTCTCTCACCTAATGACTTTGGGCATATTGTGATCAAGCATTCTAAGATTTCTTGAGATCGTTTGGCATATAAGCATGCATGTCCAATTGCATTATCATGAGGTTTCTCTAACTTATCCTCTTCAACAATCTCACGCAGACATTCTAGGCAATCCTTAAGGGATGAGAAGTATGTTTGAATAGCAAGTTTGTTGTTCCTTAGATGAGGAGGGACATAAGTCACAGACAAAGTATATTTATTACAAGAGTGAACCTTTGATCCACCATTCTCCCCATTGGTCATTGGCATTTTCCCTTTTACCTGACTCTTCAGATTCTCAATTTCCTTTTGCAATGAAGCTATTTGTTCGTTGTTTTTGTTACGAGTGACTTTAATTGATTCAAATAACTCATTGAAATGACGTTTAACCTTTTCATTTTCTTCTAGAAAACTTTCGTTTTCCTTTTGTAAAGCATTTACTAGGTTTTGAAGATGAAACGTTTGAGAATTCTGAGAATCTAAAGGAGGAGGCATTTGGGAGCCTGTCATATTGTTCGTTTGACCCTTTAATTGAGAGATTTGGGCTTTCAACTTTCTGATCGTGTTGCACTGAGCTTGAATCTGTTCATCACGTTTGTTAATTTGAAAAACTGCATCAAACTCTGGAGCATCTGATGATGTCTTGATATTTGAAGTTTTGACATTTTTTAAGATGTTGATATTTCAGTTGTAAATTAAAATGCTCAACTTCTAGTTTAGAAAAATGTTTAACCAAATTGTCGTGATCATCCAGCTCAATTTTCTCGTTTAGTTTAGAATTAGTTTTTTCAAGCTCAATGACACGATCATGAGAGACTTTCAGGGCAAGAGATAGTTCATGAAATTGGGAAACATTAATAGAGCAATTTGAAGCAGTGAAAAAAATATCTTGAGCAATACATTCAGTAATAAGAGTCTCATTTAAGGTATGCAAGTTCTTCCTCTCAATCTCATTATATTTTAGTGCACGCTCATAATCACTAACTTCAACTACCATTGCATCAAATTCCTTTTCCATTCCCTTGATATCAGTTTCTACCCCCTTTTTAAGACTCTCAAAGTGATCTTTCAGAAGTTTAAAGAAAGGCATGACCTCAGTTAAATAACATTCTTTCATTTGTTCAAAACCCCTTTCTCCTTCAGTTATACCAGTGGGTGTGATCCTTTTCTTGCAGGTTTTCTCAAAATCAACAAATAGTTGAAATATAACGTATTGGCTAATTAATGTCTTGCTTTTAGTGGCAATTGTTCTAGGTACAAGATGCATTGGTGTATTAGGAGGATACACAGTCGCTCTAGGCATTTTCCAAAGGGGAGGGTTTGTTTCAACAATATTTTCCGCTTTCTGCTTATCTAAATCCTTTTTCCAGAAGACTTGCTCGGGAGTCAGCAAAGTCTGAGGCTTAAACTTGTTCAAGGAAATCCAGTTTTCCTTCTTGTAGTCATGAGGAGTGATAATTATTTTTTTCTCTTTGCATTTAGGATCATTTTGTTTCTTATTCATCTTTTCCCTAGTGATTTCATTTGATTTCTTATCTTCCTCAGTGCACTCAACGCAACTAGGTTTCTGCCTAGGCTTAAGGATTTCATTACCATCATAAAGCACCTTATGAGCATTTCTAGCCTTTTTAATTACCTCTGGATTTGGTTCCTCAACAAGGGGAATGCTATGCTTATCGCTTAAGACTCAATGTTTAGTGACCATGTGAGCAGTCTGAATGGTGTTTCCTTGTATGTACAACTTGTTTTCAAGTTTGTTTTTCAAAGTTTTCAGATTAGAAAAGTCTCTCAAGAGTTTTGATTCCTTTGCATTAAATTCTTGCTTAAGCATTTTCACATTTTCTTGAAGTTCTTGTTTTTGCTTAGCTGTTTTAGAAAGTTTTTCTTGCAAGGAATTTAATTCTTGTTTCAATACTTCTTCTCTAAAATTACTTTTTCTAATGACTGTACGCACTTGGTCATCCATTTCCTGCTCACGAGTGGTCAACTCAAATTTTGCACGTTGTTCATAGATAGCAACACGTTCCTTATAGGCATTTAGTTCAGAAATTACGGAATCATCAGGAGCACATGCAGTGTATTCATCAAAGACATAGTCATTGTTGACTGCAGAAGATGCATCACTTGGTACAACTTCACTTTCACTTTGTTTCACGTATTGATCGTATGGGACAATATTGTTATTACCCATATTTTCAACATTTGATTCAATAGTTTCAGTTGATTGTACTTTGTCATGCATCTGTTGCACATCAGCATCATCGTATAGTTTTAATACCTCTGAGATGAGTTTGTCCTTGGATGGGCCAGCTTGTGGTGAAGAAGAGACCTTGGGAGAAACCATTGGAGAAATGCTAGCCATAAAAATTGTGTGTGCAGTAGGTCCATCATCTACATCAGAGTCGTATGCATCACAGTCAGCGACTTGAAAGGCATTCTGATGATTGTGACCTATCTCCTGAATAGGCTGCTCATCCACATCTGCATCATAGGTCTTGGCATTGCCCTCAGCAAGAAACAGCAATTCCTCTTCATCCAAAGCAGCACCATTATCCTGAGCTTGTGCCAGCAGCATCTTATCTCTGAAGTAATCAGCATTCTGTAGACGCTTTGGAGATGTGCAGTTCCTTGCAATGTGTCCCTCACCACCACAGTTATAACATTTGATTGGCTTAGCTTGACCTTGGTTACCATTCCTTCCTCGATTCTGGTTGCCAACATAACCTCTCCCAGCTCCACCTCTTCCCTGATCATACTGTCTTTCCTGAACTGGTTGCACCACGATCCTTCCATCTTTAACAGTGGCTCGATTGTGTGGGTTAGATGCTGTTCTGAGGTTGTTGTTGGTTTGTGGGAGAGAATTCATGTTTTGACTAATGAGAAGAGCTAGTTGATTAATGAAGTTACCCACGTGTGCATCAGCATCAGCTTGTTTGAACATAGGATCAGGAATGAGTTTGTGATTACCATTACCCAAGGGTATGACTTGTGATGCTTTGGTTGTGATTCCGATGTTTGAGTAGAAAGCTGTTGAGTCATTAGACGAGCTTGTCTCTCCCTGGTTGGTTTTGAACTGATTGAGAATCAATTTTTCAAACATAGCATGTCTCTCATTCTGAAGGAGGAAGGCATAGAGTTGCTCATAGTTTGTATTCTTCAATCCTTTAGTGAGCTTCACAGCGGTGACAAACTTGTGCCATTCAGGATTCATGTTGTTCACAAATTTTGAGTTCAGCTGAATGTTTGGCATAGTCATTCTGATGTTCCTCATGTCATTCACTAGCTTATGAAATCTCACATAGTACTCATAGACATTCTCATCTGATTTCATCTTGAAGTGCTCAAATTCGTCATAGAGTTGGGATTCTCTGTCTTCCATAGTTAATTCTGAACCTGAGAGAAGCATCTTAACATTATCCCAAACTGCCTTTGCATCAGTGTTATGATTGATCAGCTTGTAGATGTCTTTAGGAAGACCTTGAAGAACAATGTTTGAAGCCCTGATATCTGCATCGAATCTCTTTTTATCCTTATCATCAAGCTCATCATACATTTTAGGTCTGTCCATTCCGTAAACAGGAGTACCATCTTCATTAGTATCAAGTATGTCTCTAGTCGTCTCAACACGATATGGTCCTTTATCAATGGATTTGAGAATGTTGACACCATTTTCCTTTCCAAGGCAGTACAATCTGATTCGTTGAGCCCAAGAATCGTAGTCAGTTCTGTCAAGCATGGGTGGACGAGTATCTGACCCAGCTGCTTGAACATCCTCTGCAACCGTGGAGATGATAGTAGGAACGTTGGTAGACATGTTAACAGAAAATACGGGATTTTATAACTCTATGATTAAACCGAGAAATAGATTCTTTCACGGGATTTTACTAAATCAAGAGAAAACCGTAAACAATCACCCAAGTCGCTAGAAGATACAGCACCAAGTCGCTAACACTTAATTCGCTACACCACTAAGTCGCTACAGTCCCAAGTCGCTAGACAAATGCAAGTCGCTAAGTAGTAACTCGCTAAGCCTCAAGTCGCTAGCAAAATTTTGGCAGCAATTCGCTACTCAAGTCGCTAAAGATACAAGTCGCTAAAGAGCAACTCGCTACGGACCAAGTCGCTACTACCAAGTCGCTACCCGTAGTGGAGAGTCCACTACTTGTACTGTAACTCGCTAGATCTAAGTCGCTAGGTCTGAAACTGTAACTCGCTACAAATTTGTAAAGCAAGTCGCTACGAAGAAAGTAATCCGTGAGCTAAGTCGCTAGCAAGAAAAAACCGCATAAACATTCTTTTCAATCCAAAAACAACCCAACCAAGATGATTCAAGCTTACCAAATGAAAACCTACACACTTGTGATGATTCTAAACATAAAAGTACTAACAAAATCCAAACTTTAACACAAGAAATCAACCAAATGATGCAAAAACCACTAAACTTTTGCAAACTCAAAAACCACCTAAAAACCACTAGAAATCCAAAGATGTGCAAGATATGATCTAACCATGGCTCTTGATACCAATTGTAGGATATTAGTTTTCACATACACATCAAACCATAACAACAAGGTGGCGAATAAGTGGAATTCTAGAGAGAGAAAGTTAGAGGTTTAGGGAACTTAGTGAGAGAAAGTGAAAGATATTATTATGAGCTCCAACTCTCTACCTTGGGAGGTAGAGAGTATTTATAGTATTACATAAATCGCCACACATCGGGCTGTGGATCAGGCATACAGTGGGTAAAGACCCGTCCGTCCTCCACGGTGTTACTTAACTAAATACTACTTAACTTAAAAGAACTACGACTACGAGCTTTCTAACGATTACATATACTTGAGGTGACCGACTCTTTAATACCTGGAATTTCTAATTCCTAACAGTATCTACTGCATGCTATACTCAAAACAGTTCTATGATTACTAAACGCCACAACAAAAAACCGTTTGAGCTTCTCCACAACCATAAACCGAATCTCAAACACTTTCATGTATTTGGATCCCTTTGCTATCCGAATAATGATCGTGATGATTTTGGAAAGCTCAAAGCCAAAGCTAACATTGCCGTCTTCATTGGATATTGTGAGAATTCTAAAGGTTACCAGATCTGGAATCGTCGTACAAAACAGGTTATGGAAACGATTCATGCTCATTTTGATGAACTTACGGAAATGGCTTCTGAGTATAACAGCTTGGAACCCCGGTCACAACCGCTTAAACTTCCCTCAACCCCCATCATCAGCTGAACAAAGCCCCGAGCTCACTCGTCAACAAATGGAAAGGTTATTTGCTCCGCTGTTCAGTGACGATATTGATGAACGTGCTCTAGGTGTATCCGCTGTTTCCGCTGCTCAACCTGATAATACTCTTATACCTAATACACCCGCTACAACAACTACTGTTGAAGAAGTACCACCAGTTGACTCCACCACAACAGTTTAACAAACCGCTTCCAACAATGATGAAACGGCTGATGATATTCTGAATGAAGTACCCCCACATGCAGATTTTGATCCAAATGCGTTCTTTAACCCGTTTGCTAATGACACTGCTGCACCTGATGTCGCGGAATCATCAACAAACCATTTGAATCCTCAGAATCTGCAAAATGTATACCAACATCAACCCTCTACACATCGATGGACAAAAGACCATCCTCTGGCAAATATTATTGGCAACCCGAATCAACCAGTCATTACGAGACAACGTCTTCACACAGATGGTGAACATTGCATTTATGCACTCACTGTCTGCCAATCTGAGCCTAAAAACATTAAAGACGCAATGACAAAAGACAACTGGATTGAATCCATGCAAGAAGAACTCAACCAATTCAAACGTCTTGAAGTATGGGAACTGGTTGAAAGACCAACAGGGGTCTACGTCATTGGTCTCAAATGAATTTGGAAAAACAAATTGGATGCTGAAGGAAACG
Organism: Chrysanthemum seticuspe; assembly: GCA_019973895.1. Classification (NCBI taxonomy): domain Eukaryota; kingdom Viridiplantae; phylum Streptophyta; class Magnoliopsida; order Asterales; family Asteraceae; genus Chrysanthemum; species Chrysanthemum seticuspe. Next base: position 87,883,861 of record BPTQ01000008.1, read on the forward strand.
TAATCCGAAACAAGTCACGTCTAGTTGCTAAGGATTATCGTCAGGAAGAGGGAATAAACTTTGAAGAATCTTTTGCTCCGGTTGCTCGTCTTGAGGCTGTTCGGATATTTCTCGCGTTCGCGGCTCATATGAATATGACGGTCTATCAGATGGATGTCAAAACTGCATTTCTTAATAGACAACTTAAAGAAACGGTTTATGTCAGCCAACCAGATGGATTCATTGATCCTGAGTTCCCGAACCATGTCTACAAACTCAACAAAGCTCTGTATGGTCTCAAACAAGCTCCTCGGGCATGGTACGATAAGCTATCATCTTTCCTCATTGGTAATAATTTCACCAAAGGTTCGGTTGACCCTACTCTTTTTATACAATATCACGGGGCACATATCTTAATTGTTCAAATTTACGTGGATGACATCATTTTTGGGTCTACACACAAAAAGTACTCAATCGCTTTTGCAAAACTAATGAAGAAAATTTTTGAAATGTCCATGATGGGTGAACTTACGTTCTTTCTAGGACTGCAAGTTCATCAATCACCCCGTGGTATTTTCTTGAGTCAGTCCAAATATGCCCTTGAATTGTTAAACAAATTTGGAATGAAAACCTGTGACACTTATGCCACACCAATGACTCATACAAAGAAGCTAGACGCTGATTTAAATGGGAAACTAGTGGACCCTACAAAATACCGTAGTAGTATTGGGTCTCTAATGTACCTAACAGCTAGCAGGCCTGACATTGTCTTTGCCGTTTATCTCTGCTCCCGTTATCAGTCAAGACCAACTGAAACCCACCTCTCTGAGGCTAAAAGAACCCTCCGATACATCAAGGGAACCATTGACTTGGGGATCTGGTATCCGAAGGATTCTGGTTTCGAACTAATCACTTTTTCAGATGCTGATCACGCAGGATGTTTAGATTCACGAAAAAGTACTTCAGGAGCACTACAATTTCTTGGTGATAAATTGGTGTCTTGGCAATCAAAGAAGCAGGATTGTACATCGTTGTCATCAACCAAAGCAGAATATGTAGCCATGTCGGCGTGTTGTGCTCAAGTCATCTGATGAGAACACAACTCAAAGACTATGGTTACGTATTTGACAGAATCCCGATGTACTGCGACAATCGGAGTGCCATTGCGATCTCGTGCAACTCAGTTCAGCACTCGAAATCAAAGCACATCGATCTTCGCTATCATTTCATCAAGGACCACGTGGAACACGGTACAGTTGAATTATACTTCGTGGGTACAGAATACCAATTGGCAGATCTTCTCACCAAAGCCTTGCCTCCCGCTAGGTTTAATGAGTTGGTCCACCGGATTGGTATGAGGTGTTTGAATCAAGAGGAATTGGATGACCTCCTAAAACAGTCTTAAAAACCTGTCAAACACCAAAATATCTTTTGTAAATAATTTTTCAAAAACAAAATACAAAAATATAAAACCTGATAAAACAACAAAAATATTCTTCTAATCTAATTTTCTTTCAACATGGCATGTACATTTCTTCCGTCAACACTATAATCTTTCAAAATTCTGTATTTTTCCGATCAAGTGTTGAGGGGGAGAAAATTAATACCAAACTGTTTCAAAAACATTCGTGTACTTGCATGTTATTCTATACCGGTTGTTTCTTTTATCAATGAAGGTAAATTTTCTGGTTCATTAACACTCCTCGGACTAAAATTTATAACCTTTCATCATTTTCTTAAGTCGAGGGGGAATGTCGTCAAAGTTATTTCATAAAATCTTTTGTTTGATTACCAAAATGGAAGTTAAAAGGCTTTGTATGAAAATGGAAAAGGTGGAGGGACCAAAACTGTCAAAATGTTAAAGTTACTTTTAATAAAAACATATTCCACCAAACTTTTCCTTCACATTTATTACTTACACCTAAAACATCCTACGCCTAAGAATCGTTCTTCAAATCTGTGTATTGGATCATCATTTTGTAAGTTGTTTCATAATCTTAACATGTTTTTAAACATTGGTTTTGATTTTTACATGAATCCAACGGTCAAAACATTGTATAATCTTGTTTTTGTGTTCTACGCATAAGCGTATGAACTCATGATCAAGATTGTGTGTTTGTGGTTTAAATGATTGTGTCAAAATGCTTTTCTTACATCAATAAACTCATTTTCATCACTTAAACGAACCCAGATACACGAATTGAGTGAATTTCAAAATTAGGGTTTATGCGTAATTTTGGGTATTTTCAAATGTGATTGTTTTTGGTCAAAAAGATTGTTGTGTGATGTTTATATCATGTTGAATTAATGATTTCCGGGCCCTATAACAACCCAGAAACACTAATTGAATAAAAATTGGAATTTAGGGTTTAATGTTCTTAGGTTTGGGTATTTTTGATTCACTGCGTGTTGGATGTTAAAACTTGGTTATTAGACTCTCACAACACCTAAGACCTACCAGAAAACGTTTGGTGCAATTTCCATGGCTAGAACTGTTATGCATAATTCTTGAACTATTAGGGTTTTTAGGCTTACGCGTAAGGTTTTCTACGCGTAACTGTTTAATATGCTTTCATGCTATGATCTGTTTTAAAATGAATATATATGTTAAGATTGATGATATTATGATTTTGTTTCAGGCTTACTACGCTTAAAACTCATAATCAAGGTCTTTGTAACTCTACGCATAAGGATCAACTTACGTGTAGAAAGTTATGCGTAAGAGAAAGTTTACGCGTAACTGTTACGCGTAAGGGTCTACAATGGGACTACGCGTATCCTGTGAAGGATATGCGTAAACAGTGACTCTACGCATAAGGTTTACTCTTACGAGTAATCCTTACGCGTAAGGTTTTTATACGCCTACGCGTAAGCTCTACGCATAAGGTTCACTTTTTCCTACGCGTAATATTTCTTACGCGTAAGTAAGGATCCTACTCATAAGCTTGCATCTACGCGTATACTTCTCCTGTTTACGTATAAGCTACTATTCCTACGCATAAGCCTTGATCAAACCTTCGTTATGAATTGTTACGCGTGCAAACTTGTAAATAAATGAATCATAACGTCACGAAACAAATAATGTCACTAATAAACTTAATCGTTTAATATGTTGTGTTAAATAAGTGATAACATAAACTTTAAAACTTAAAGTTAACTAACTCACGAAACTTATCACGACGACATTGGACTATTGAACAAACAAGTGACTTTGGACTCGTAACAATCTTTGACACTGTATATTCAATAATTAGACAATAAAAACCTTCTGTTGACTAACATTACGTCTTTCGATATGTTGGTTCTGTTGGCTAATGTTATTTCAGATCACGACATGGCTGCTCAAATGAATGTGGATGCATCAGAAGTTCTCACAATTGCTGACATCTTCCCTAATGGCTATCCGAGAAAGATTGGAAAAAACAACCTTAGGGTTGACTTTGATATTCTTAAGAATCATCCCTACCAGAACATGCTCTCACACTCTGCTACAGTACCGGAGATCTACATTCAACAATTCTAGAATTCAATGCAAAGGATCAAGGGTCAAAGTGCAGTGACTGTGACTATCAATCACAAACAAGTCACCATAACTCATGCAGACTTACGGGCTGTTCTTCGCATTCCAGAAATCGTGCCAACCGACTTCTATGCCACACCTACTGAGGAGACAGTTCTTCAGTTCTTGATTGATATTGGCTATGCTGAAGCTTCAGGAATTATCTCTAAGCATTCTCATGTGGAGCTTAAGAACATTCCTCAACCGTGGAGAACCCTCTACATCATCATCACCAAATCGGTCTCTGGTCGTGACAGTGGCTATGAGCATCCCAAGCTCATGGAACTGCAAATCTTCTGGTCATTAATCAACAAGAAGGACATCGAAATTGAAGCTCTGATATGGGATGACATGATGACGTTTCTTAAAAAGCTTGGCTCAAAGATTCCCTATGTCAGATACACAAAACTGTTGATCCAGAGAGCACTTGGACTTCATCCTGATATTCCCAAGAGGCTCAATGACCCCGACAATCACGACATGTTGACTGAGCCTATCCTATCTGTCAGAATCAAGGAATCGTCAACAAAGAAACAGGGTGCTGTGTTACCTGATCTCCTACTGACTGACGAAATCAAGAAGCTTGAAACATACAAAAGGTATCGGGTAGCAGTAAGAGAAGGCAAAGTTGGTCATCTCGATGAAAAGCCTTCTGGAACACCTACTCGAAGAACCAGAAGAGGAAGTGCAGTAAGCACAGAGAGTCAAAGGAAAGTCCCAAAGAGGAAACCTACTCCAAAGAAGAAAGTTCCCTCTCAGGAAGCTGTTCTTATTCCTACACCTGAACCACCAAGAAAGCTACTGGATGAAAGCTCTGAAGATACACAATCAGATGAGGAGGTCCAATACTCTGAATCTGCAACCGAACCACCTCCCTCAGTAGCAAAACCTCCTAGTCCTCCAGCTGGCCTAGGAAAAGGGAAGACTCCTGTACTTGTGCCTTATGAAGAAAGCTCTGAAAGTGATGAAGAGCAACTGGATAAATCCTACAGGAAGAAGTTTAAAATTGTTAGAAACCTTTAAAAGGCTAAAGAATTTGAACAAGATCAAATGCGTGGCCCTGGAGGGTCGAGTGGTGGTGTCCACTCTTCACCAGATCCTGATGCGGTTAATCGACCCGATAAGGGAACTAGTGCCACCACTCTTGTGCAACAGCAAAAGCTTGTGGAGGAGTCTACTGATTATAACATTGAGGAACCAGAAAAGGATAAGACTGAGAAAGAAAAGACTGATGAAGAAGCTCAGGCTCAGACGGAAGAAAAAGCTAAATCTGGACAAGATAACGAAGAGAATTATGATGATTATCTTCTCAACAGTCCAATTCGTTCCAAGGAGGATACTTCTGCACCTCCAAAGGACCCTGAGCCTCCTCATGTCTCCTCATCATCTGATTCATCATCTCACTCTTCACCACCACCATCTAAAAGATCAACCAAATCAACATCCAAATCAGTGAAGAAGCCAACTCGATCTTGGATTTCACATGCTCATAAAAGAATTGGGAATGCTGTCAAACAAGTCAGAAAGAAAGACATGCTCTACAGGAAGATGAATTTCTTCGCTGATCAAATACAGTATCTTCATGACGAGAATGACGAGATGAAAGTTGAAAGGGAGTATGTACAGAAGCTCATGAAAGATGATCTTCAAGGGAAAATGGACGAGATGATCAAAGGATACACTCACAAGTTCCTTCTTGACGTCGTTCCTAAACTGACAAAGGAGATGTATACCAGACAACTTTATCCGAATCTCTTGCATCTGGCCAATCAAACCATGAAATCAACTCCAATGAATGTGAACATCAATCTAGTTGAACCCACAGTCTTTTCAGATGATGAATTGGTGAACCGGCTAGTAGCTCAAATGTCTAAACGCTCTGCAACGTTGGCCTCCCACGAAGCTAAATTGTTTGAAGCATTGCTGGAATACCAACTCAGGTCAGCATACAGAGAAGAAGCTGTAAGGCCAAAACGTTCAAGAGACGATGAAGACAAAGATCAGGATAAGGATAACGAGCCCAAACGCCCGAAGAAGTCTGATGCATCATCTTCTATGCAACCTCCTCCCCAACGGACTCCTGCTCAACAAAGGTCTCCTCCTTGTTCTTCTGCTGAAAATCCTCAGGATTCTTCTGAATTACCACCCGAGACTCAGAAAACCGGTGATCACTTTGAGTATACGGGTGGTGACGATGAGGAAGTCCGTGAGCCCCTACAACAACCCACCTCTCCCAAACAAGTTCAGAAACCAGAATCCTCATCTAGGTCTAAACAAAAGAAGAAGAAGGCACCCAAGATTGACGTCGTATCATGGCTAGATGATGATAAAACAGAGGAATTTGAATGGTTCTCTACACTTGTTAACTCAACTCCCTACCCTGCTGAAGGTCAAGATCTGGTAGACGGTAATACATTGGACCATGCTAAGATTCTGCAAGAGAAGTTCCAAGTGAAGAAGATGACGAAATCCGAGTTGAAGCGAATCAAGAATGAAGCATTTCAATTCCTAAAAGATAGCTCGGAAAGTGCTATTGAGGTTGAATATCACCTTGATAACATAGCACGAGCTATGTCCAACAACATGGATTGGCTCAACCCAGAAGCAAACATCGACTTCACCAAACGGGACAACCCTCCATATTACACCGACTGGTCTAAACCACTACCGACAATTGGCCAACCAGATGAACCAAGGATTCCATTCCGATATTTTTTCAACAGAGACTTGGATTTTTTTCTACATGGTGGCGATGGTTCAAGGAAATATGCTACATCTTTGACACTTCCATTCCCGGCAGCTATATACTCTAACTGCATAGCCATCGAGGAAAGAGCTAACCACTTGTTCTCCAACAAAGTGGAAGCATACGACCAAGATGCAATGTATGGGATTCATCATTGGCTAGAACGCCGAAGAATCTACTACAGAAGCTGCCAGGTTCAGAAGTCTCAACATGCAGTGTTCAGTACTAAGGATATCGTTTCCATCAAACACGTTGATCTTTTGACCAAATGGGACTACACTTTTCTCAAGAAGATTGTGGTCAAAAGGCAAGATGAACGGGATTATGCATTCTCTGAAGCTGACTTTGAGAATTTGTCTATCAACGACATTGAAGACATGTACCTTGCCAAAGTACAGGGTCGCATGAGGCAATTTTCAACTGAAGTACAACGTGAATTCATCAAGTCACTGCTCATCTTCATCAGACGCATAGTCATCAAAGAACGTGTAGAAGATCTCCAGCTTGCAGTTGAATCTTATCAGACCCGTGTCAACTTCACTCCACCACAGCTTGATCTTCCCGACATCAACCAGCTTCCACAATACACGCTCGTGAGCAAACCGTTCGGTGTCGTTTATCGCAGTGAACTTCAACGCAATTGCTTGATGGCGTGCAACGATCTTCACAAGTTTGGGGATCACACTTTGAAGATGGTTAGGGACGGATTGGCTTATCGGTTGAAGGATATACATCTTAAGATTGGGTCTCCTAAGCGATGGAATTCTCAGGATCGAAGGGATGTGAGGAGGATCATCAGAATGATTGATGAAAGGTTGTATCGACGGGATCAGTTCAGAACACTGGAAAGCTTTGTTGGTGGTCGACCCAGGATGAACATCACCGGCTATCTACGCCCAGTTCGCACTCCTGGAAACATCACTGGACTTCCTGGTACCCCTTGAACTGCTTCTTTCATTATAAATTTGGATGTGTGATTATATATGTCTATGGCTTGTGCACACATAACAGTGTACAACCAGTAATTGTCAAGAAAGGACCCTGTGGTACGTTTCAGTGCCACAATCCTTACAAAAGGAGCGAAAGCTTCTTACTTTTGAGTAAAACCTATCAAACCTTTCATTTTTCAAGGTTTTGCTCAAAAGGACAAGTACTTCCCCGTATGATTTTCAAAACCTCAACCGTTTATATCACTTGTTGAGGGGGAGTACTTGAGTTAAAACTTTGTTCACAAATTGTTCATAGTGGTCATCTTCCCGCAACACTCGAAATGGTCATATTTATTCTCGACTTTTCAAAAATAACATTTTATATGCCATTTTTGAGGGGGAGAAAATTATGTGATAAGAAATATGTTGTGTAAATGCAAATGAATCTTTGTGTAATAGACTTAACCAACGAATTGACGGTACTAAACTGTTAGTAACTCGAAAAGACTTGTCCGGGACGGGTAATAATTTCAAGCTAGTTCACTAGTAATGTAAATGTGTCTCGCAAAGGACTTGTCCAAGTAGAAAGTACCATTCGAGAAACTCTTGGTAGACATGATCTCTGATGGGTATGAAAACCTTTCGAGGATTGTCTACACCTTCAAGGTAGTTATTAGAGCTAGTTGTCACCTAAAAGCTGTCAATGTAACTCTTTAACTATGCAACGTAACCGTGTCTCGCGGGGGATTGTCTATCTTGAGTTGATCAATTCATAAAGTGCGCGCTCTTTCCTCACTGTGCAGATTTCTGTAAACAACTCTTAAGCACATGTGGAGGGGGAGTATTTCTAAAAATCTAAAACTCTTGAAGTGTTCAAACATGTTTTTCATTCACAAACACTTTGAGAGATTTTCATGAAAATGGTTTTATGGCAATGGAGTTATAAGGAGATTAAGGTTAGGAATAACCGTCCTATGATCCGCCAGAGCCGGAGGGATCTACCCAAGGACATCACAAATAGTTAGTACTTAGAAGTCCTTAGGTATGATTATAAAAAGGAGAAAATGAGAATCGGAGAAAGAAGGAGTTGAAGAATTAAAAAGAAATTCAAAGAAAAGGGTGAAAAGAAATAGCCCTCCAAATTATTCAACTTAGGGCAGACACCGGGTTTAATTCATATGCTACTGGTTGTCACTTAGTGACGCCGGTATTGAAGATTAAAAGTCGTCATGGACCCAGTGACGCATGCACTATACCTTCTTAGCCACTCAAGTTTCTCTTAAAAGAAGCTCGTTTCATTCTCACAGGGAACCCTACGTAAACTATTGGCTTTCTCTTAGAGATCGCTGGTATTGAAGAAGGAGACCCTCTCCCTAGTCTCCGCTCAGGAAGAACCAAAACGCACTATTGAGTCTAGAGCCACGAGATTCATCAAAAGATCTCTTAGGTACACTTGACATTTCATCACTTGATGTTCAACAACAAGAACATCAGTGGTACGTTATCGAGTCCTTCACAGATCTTAGCAATCTGTCGAGAACATTTATGAGAGGTTCACAACTGTGATCCTCAGTGATTGAATGGAAACTCCTGCCAGGTTCAACATCAAACAGCCCTGACAGCAGGTCACTTCGGTAACTCCCTGTGGATTACGCTTAGTGTGTCTCAAACGGTCTACAGTCGTGAGGTGATGCTTCGGTGTACCTCAGCGACTCATCTGAACTGTAGGTGTACTTCGGTACATCGCGTTATCTCACTTGTGGGACTCCAGTTCAGGAACAACCTTTGTAAAAATTAGAGTTGTGTTTTCACACTATGCTGTTAACACTCTCGAAGTTCAAACTTGTAAGTGCCGGAATCCGCTTATTACTAACCGTTTTCATGTTTTCTTCTTATGGAAGCTCCGGAGCGGGATGATCGTGCAGATTCTTCTCATGCTCACGCCAACATCATCACTAATGGAAGTTCTATCCAAAAGCAACACAACAGTCAGAATGATTCTTCGTCAAATCAAAGAATCTACAAAGTTAAAGACTTAAAGAACTTCATCAGTACTGAATTCCAACGTCAAAGAGCGTGTGAGCATGATGAAGAATGACGTGGAGACACTGTAGCAGCGAAGAAGACCTGATGCAGACTTGATGCAGACAACAACATACTATCACTTTCATCACAAAGAACATTGATCAAAGAACAAAGTTAAAGATGACGTCAAAGCATAACTGTTCAAAGAAAACTATCTCTCTACACTGGGGAGATTGTTCGAATCAAGGCAATTCTTCTCACAAGAAAGAAGAATGTCAGAAGACGTCAAAGCTACTATTACATCAACGCCTTCACCATTTTTCATCACCAACACTTGAGGGGGAGATTGTTGGAATCACTCCTAAACCTTAATTCAAGTGTTAGTTACTTATATGTAATAGGTAGCTTATTATGGCCTTTATGTTTGTTTAAGGTCTAGCTTATGTAGAAGGCCTATAAGCTTAGGCCCATGTCCAATAAGGAAAAGGGAAGGAGTGGGAGTGTTGCCCTAGCTCCTTGCCTATAAATAGTCTTGTATAACCCTCACTTGAGGGTTGTTGTTCAATTTATTCCTTTCACTCACATCCTACGCATAACCGGTCATAAGCATATCGTGTGTGTGTGTTTGGTTTATTGTTCAATTGCCTTTATCTCTTTCTATTAAGCTTGTGTTGTAAAACTAGTGACCTAACAGGGTTCTACCTTAATTCGTTGAATCTTGGTGTTTGTATCATTATTTCAGTTCGATCTATCTCTAAGGTATATATTGAACCATAATATCATACATAATCATGCATTACATATAACTGTGAGGTAGGAAATTCTTGTTGAATAATAATATGATGGAGTATATTTATCATAATAGAAGTATAATCACTATAGTACATGTTGATTGAAATGTGCATGCATGAAATAAGATCTTGTATTCAATAAGGTCTGCTCTTTAAAACCAGATGTAGCTAAACTATAAAATACGATGTTAAATAATGCATAACTATTGGAGAACTTGAAAATGTGTTTTCAAATCTGTATATTCTAACATTAAGGTGCTTTGAAATCTTATTTGCTTCTGATTTGAAATATATATATATATATATATATATATATATATATATATATATTAGTTACTTACTATTTTTGCATTACATTAATTCATATACAAGCACAAATGACACTTTGTTTATCACTGTTGTCTTACGATTTTATTAACAAATGAATATAAATTCGGAAGACCTAAGCTATTGTGTATCTTATAAACCTTCTAATGGACGTGTAGTAATTATTCAATGCAAACGTATCACTAATAGTTGAAATGCTTTATAATCAAGTTTGTAAACAAACTAAGTTGGTCTATAGGCTATATTGATGGCATGCATAATAATATATCATGACATTTACTGTATACGTTTCATAATAATATATCATGACATTTACTGTATACGCAAGTACTACACTTTCAAGTATATAATAATTAAAGCATTAGCAAATAAAGGTAATATTTGAAATATAATAATCAGTTATATATAATTAAATAATATATGGTCTCGTAATTCAGGTAGATACTCGGAAGCGGAAATAAGTCGATTTGATTTGGGTCAAGTAAGCGTTGATTTGTTAAGGTACAGATATTCCGTCATTTCAGTAATGACACATCTTTCTCTCATGACTCTTGCCTATTTTAATATCCGATTCGTATTCTCCTTACTCTGTTTTGATATGATCCATTTGATATGATTCGTTATGCTATGATCCTCTGATTTGATATTCGATTACTTATTCGGTTGATATGATTATCCGTTGAGATCCCTTATTGATATGATTCCATTATAGGATCGGTTGATATGATATGATTTGTTTGGTTTGGTTGCCCGAGCTAACTAGCCATGGAGGTACCATGGCCGTGTCATTGATGCACCAATGGCATGACACTATATGGGGCGGTGTGATTAGTCCCCGGCGTTCCCTTTATGATATGATATGATATATGTGATCACTTGGCCATTATGAATACATATGTACAGTCTCGAACTGGCATATGTATATATGATTTGTTTTGCAGGGAGCGTATGGATGCATCCTAGGTACTCAGTTCAGTTTTGGTGATGTGGTGCGTGTATGCAATACACCCCCTCACATTTTGGTACATTGGGCTAGCTACCCATGTACACTTTGATATGATTTGATGGATTTGATATTATATTGGATATGATATATGATTGTAGATTTGGCTATTGGAGTATCTCCTTTAGTATAGGTGCTCGAGGCAACATTCTGATTTTGGTTAGGGGTTATGATATGTGATTTGTTAGATTTGGCTATTGGAGTATCTCCTTTAGTATTAGGTGCTTGTGGCAATATTCTGATTTTGGTTAGTATGTGACTATCTTATATTCTGATTCATTTGTTTACTATACTTATTCAGTCATTCAGTTGACTACTTATTCACTCAGTATTCTTATGTGATTCGTTTTACTATTGGACTCATGCTTCAGTTCATTTGGTTATTATACTCAGTCTTCAGTTCATTTGATTTACTATGCTTTCACTCTATTTCGGTTGGTTGCTAAGCTTATAATTCAGATTACCACTTCATCCATTTACCGAGCTATTATATGATTATGGGATTCAAGTGTTGAATATGCTATTATATGATTATTTGGTCCATCTGTTTACCATGTTGATTATGATTTCATGATTTTCTGTCTACTATGTTAGTATGTGGTTACCTGATTCATCTGTTATCTTGCTAATACTTGATTACCTGCTTACCATGTTGTTATGTGACTATTTGATTCGTCTGGTTGCCATGCTAGTATGTAATCATTTGATTTATCCGTTGATAATGTTATACTTATTTCAGTTATTTCATGCGCTATGATTATCAATTAGTATTCTTATCTGCTATTTGGGACTACCATGATTGTACCTCTGGTTGGTATTTTTCCATTGCTTATGATATTGGTTCGGCATAATAATGAATGATACCTGACTTGTTGACCTGCAATGCTTACACTTCTGTTCATGCTACCGTTTAATGATGGAAATTGGTTCAACTTATGTTATCTACTTAGTTAACTTGTTTAGTTGCTATGATATATTCTGGTTTAGTTACTTCATTTAAGTATGACGTTCGTTCGGTATTCCTACCCATACAAGTGACTGACATGCTTATACTTCTGCTGGTATTTCTGCTTGTCATTATATTTGTTCTGTTCATTAATTCTTAATTATCTGACCTGTGTGATTGCCATGCTCGCATTTTATTCAGTTTTTTTCGCCTGCTTATAGAATTCAGCTTATCTTATATATATCTGATTATCTGATTTGTTGTTTGCTGTATTTATGATTAGTTGATCCGCTGGTTGGTTGCTTGTTCATTGTTTGATTACTTGATTTGATTATGATATTGTTCATCAACTCCTATATGATTAAGTTCCGATACTTGTATGTTTGGTTATCTATATGTGCTTATATTTGTTCAATGATTCGCTGCTTGGCTTTGGCTTTCTTTGATTTCTGTTCCTTCTGGATACTTGTTAGTATTATGTTCTGCAGATTCCTCATTGACTCATAGACTCATTGTGCTCATTCGTTACGATTTTGTTATCAGTCTCCTCTGATTCGTTTTGTATTTTGATTATGTTTAGCTTTTGTTTTGTTATATCTGTTCACTGGGCTTTTTAAGCTCAGCCGCATTTCTTTTTCATGCGGCAGGTACCAAGTGGGATGATGGGCTTTAATGGGCTGAGAGTAGGAGCTTTTGAGTGAACCGACCCTAGTTTCCCTTATTATTTTGGACTCATTTGGAAGAACATTTGCTTTGATATTTCGTATCTTTTAGACATGTTGGATTATGTATCTTTCCTTTTATAAGTCATTCGTTTATATGACTTGGTATTTTATTTAATAAGACTTCCGCTTGCATTTTTATTAGTATGTTATGATATGACTCCATAATGTGACATTCGGACCCTTGTCGGGTTGGGGTGTTACAATTATGGTATCAGAGCTAAGGTTTCGCCTTGTTGACCTTAGTATTGACCTGTGAGGACTTGGGTAGACATTAGGCTTCCGTCTGTTTCGATCTCTTATGATTCTTTTGATTTTTGTTCAGATTTGACTTCGATATTCTTTTGTCTTCGCTGATTTGACCTTCTTCTTTTCGCATTTGATTTTGTTTGTTTATCTTTGCGCATTCGTTTGTCATTCGTTTAGATGAAGACTACTCGTAGAATCGAAGATGGTGATTCGGATCTTGAGTTGCTACAATAGTTGCTGAGATAGAGAGGTTCGTGAAGAAGCCACATCTGTTTAGTACGGCTGCCACTCCAGTTAAGCTGAAGACAGGATTACTCGTGTCGAGAAGATCGTTTAAGTATTGCAACGCTGCAGAAAACATCAAGATGCTGCAGGAGAGGGTTGGACAGAACAACAAGAGGAGCAAAGATGGAGACGAGGTTCAAATAGCGAGCACACAGAAGGCGTACGAGCAGAAGAGCTACGACCGGTATATTGCAGATAGATGGAGAGACTACTACCAGGATTTTGGGCGTATAGAAGGTCAGCAGTTCAGCAGAACTACTAGGACGTCATATCACAGAAGAGATGCTGAGAAGATTTCATCCGCTCTGTGTGTTTTGTGGGGCACCGGGCCCACGATTATCTTGAGAATGGTGGAAGATAGACTATCGCGATTCGTCGTCCCTCTCTGGACGTATTGGTTCACGTAAGAGTACACGTAAAATACCAAAGGGGGTTATTCATATTCAAGCAAGTTTCAATAATACCATTGTGACTGTTACAGATGTACGGGGGCGAGTGGTTTCTTGGTCCTCTGCCGGTACTTGTGGCTTCCGGGGTACAAGAAGAGGGACACCATTTGCTGCTCAAACTTTGTTGAAATAAGGACAAATGGTTTGATTAGAGATTTTCTAAGAATCGACTTAGCGAAGTCCCCTATTTCGTATACCGGAAAAAGAAATGATCTGTCGGGTTCAGGATTGATCTCTGAGAATGGATCAGATCGCGCTAATGTCAATCCATTTTCTTACTCAGGGAATCTTTGGGCTTAACTTAGTATTTTTATTGAATCATCGTGGTTCTAGTATGAATCTGGGGTTTTAATCGATTCATAGGGTCTTAACAAGAGAATTCCTATCAATAATAAATAAAACAAATAAAAAAATTATATACAAAAACAAATAAAAGAAATCACACGTTTTGAGGCAGTTTGATATTTTGTTATGTGATTTTGATCGATATTACTTTTCTTTGATTTGTTCAGAACTCAGTTTGAATTGTGAAGCTTTATGATTTGGCATTTTGGTAATATTTCAGCTTTGTATCATATCTCATATCTCCTTGAGAGATTTCGATTATCATCTATTTTGTTTATGTGATTCGTATCAGCAAGATTATATTAGTGATGTTTGGAACTGTTTGTGCGCCTGAGATTGTTTTGGATCGTTATAAATGAGTCATGAGGAACCTTCTCAAGTAAGACAACCACCTTCCTTCTTCTCGTGGATTGGTAAGTTTTCGTTTAGACTTCTGAATTTTTCTGGAGTTTGGGTTGATGATATGCTTGTCCCCTGTATGTGAATTTGATTTGATTTGGCATTAGTATATTATTTGTCACGACTCAGAATAGAATATGATGGCAATAAGGACATGTTCATATGATCCAAGTATTATGACGCCTGATCAACATGATAATACCGAGATCATATGACTTGAACTTATTGGGATCATACGATGTTTTGAGAAGTGCCTGAGTTTAGTACGTTTGATGAACTAGAATTATATCCGTGATTCGTTAGCCTTGATAATATTCTCGACCGTGCGGATATCCTACCCAATCAATTTCACATCCTGATACTTTTTGATATTCCGATATGTGCTCATTGATCGTTAGTACTAATATGTTACCCATCTCTTTATGAAATCTTGATATGTTTGATAATTCGTTGTGTGATTCTCTGATGATTAGCAAGTTCCTTGATCCTTTCGGAATCTGGTTTGAATTGATGAAGTTTTCCTACCGTTAACACTACCTCAGTATTTGTCTCGTGTGTATACGTGCTTCATGTATCTCTTTGAGGAATGTCAACTATCATCTGTCACCTATTTGTTTCATATTCATTGGATCAGATTTATTATGATTTGTATTCTTTGAAAAACCTTCGGCTATCCTAGTTGTCGGAATCGAGTCGTGAGAGATAAAACTATTTCCGTTTGTGAAGATTCTTTTGGAAGAACCTCTCCGAGCATGAGGCTATTTATTGGCATTTCTTTGCTTAATTTCGGTACGTTCTCTTCCATTACGTATTTCTAACTTCGAGGACGAAATTTTCTTTTTAGAAGGGAAGAATTGTAAAGC
The DNA here is from genome assembly GCA_019973895.1 of Chrysanthemum seticuspe. NCBI lineage: Eukaryota > Viridiplantae > Streptophyta > Magnoliopsida > Asterales > Asteraceae > Chrysanthemum > Chrysanthemum seticuspe. The sequence continues at coordinate 87,899,478 of BPTQ01000008.1, forward strand.
CCTAAAATTCGGTCTACATTTTTATTATTTTGAATATGCCCGGGAAAATTAAATAAGAATATATGACATTTGAAAAACGATAGATTAAAAATAAATTACGTAATATAAAACGTAACCTAACCTTTGTATTAATCGACATTCATTCATTCGCATATTTTTGCGTTTCTTTGATACTTTTGGAACCACAAATTCTTTTTGTTTGTACCCGATTAACGACATATTTCTTACTATTAATGTCAAAAAAAAAAGAAAAAGAAACAAAAAAAAAGAAAAGAATATAAATAATACCTAATACACACGTTTTTTTTTTCTTCTCTTCATTCGTTGGACCCAAAATAAAACACGTAGTTCTAATGGTAGCCCAAACTTTTTGTTTAATCATCCAAGCCCAAGCGCATGCATGAACCTTAAATCTCAAACTTTTTGTTAAATCACTTGCTTAACTTTCGAGAACCAAGAAGAACGAAGATAGCATTCAAGGTTTGAAGCTCGGTCGTAGAAGTAACTGGGTGTGAGCGTGACTGTTGGGTACCAACGCCCACCATTCAAGCTGCAATTTCGAGTTCGAATTCGAATTTCTATTCGCTTCCTGAATTCCGGGTTGTTCATGCATAGGTTTCGATCTCGGTCTCTATTCGTTGAAGGGTTATTGTTCGTGAGTAGGTTAAGATTTTGGGTCGTGATTTGTACGTGTGGCTGCGTGTAAGTCGGGGTTTCGGGTTCTACCTTAATTCATTGAATCTTGGTGTTTGTATCGTTATTTCAGTTCAATCTATCTCTAAGGTATATATTGAGCCATAATATCATACATAATCATGCATTATATATAAATGTGAGGTAGGAAATTCTTGTTGAATAATAATATGATGGAGTATATTTATCATAATAGAAGTATAATCCCTATACTACTACACAAAAGCTTAAATAGATCACTTCAAATAGAGTGGTTTTCTTAAAAACTGATCTAACAAAAAGAAAAGAGGGGGTAATGTAATAAATAGATCGGTTATTTGGATAAAAACTGATCTTACTAACTTCTAAAACAAATAGATCATCTTTTTCTAAAACAAACGATCTATTTAACTCCAAATTTTAGAGGGATACAACTTTTCATTTGCCCCCTTTACCAAAATTACAACTTTTCATTTGCCCGCCACAAAACCCTACACCATTTCCCCAAAATCACATACCAGCGCCTCACCACTATCACCAAACAAAATTACAACCTCCATCACCCTCTTCAATAGTCTGGTTTCTCATCTCATCACCACACCTTCAATTTACCAAAACAACTACTAAACCCTAGCCACCATACCACCACACCTCTGCTACCACAAACGAAATCACCTCGACGACATCACAACCAAAACCCAACGACCGCTGTCGCCACTGTACATGGACAGTACGACTCTTCTTAGGTTATTAATATTATTTTTTATTTTATGGATTATTATTTATTTAAGTTAATTTGTTGTTTATATGGAATTTTTAGTTTTATTATGCTCTAGTTATGGTCAATTTGTTCCTGATTTACTTTACTAAGTTTGTACTTATGTTTTATTAGGAAAGTTGGGGTGAAATCAATATTAAGGTTATAAATTGATAAAAATCAGGAGATAGTAATCTCATGTTTCTGTAATTGGTTATCTGTTTACTTGAGGATGAAAGAATAATATACTCGTTTCAAGAACATAATGTGAAATATAGCCTGATATTGTGAATAGCACTACTTTGTTTGATAGTAGTATGGAGGGGGGCGTTGCGCATAAATTAGGATATCGGGTAAAATAAGGATATGAAAGGAATGGCGCCTTTAATGGTGGCTTCGGATTTTGATGAATCCACAACTATATGATGTTGCGGAAACGTTGATTGAGTTGGGTGCTCGGGTGAATACTTTAAGTATGGGTGCGATCATGATTTATATAGATTTTGTTCATTTGCATGGTTAGAAATTGTGACAAATAGATGGCTGAAGAAGAAACAAAGAAAAGTGTTATATTTGCGGTCGGGAATAAGAGAATTATTTTCTCGTATTCGTCTTTTTGTGAGCTTTATGTGTCATTTTGTTCAAAAAATCCCAAGAAGTCAACGAAAGTCAAAGGAGAGGCAAATTTGCTTTTTGGATGAAGGACCATGGGTTTACTAGCTTGTTTAACAACAAGCTAGAACTTGTGGACTTAATTCTTCCCTGGTTTGAGTACACGGATATGTAAGCTCCATTTTTACCATCTTTAGCTTGTTTAACTGCTTATTACTGTTTACTGTTGCTTTATGCTTATTTTCTGTTAATTTATGTTTATTCATGCTTATCTGTTTTGAGGTCTCATAGCTTAATTCAGTCATTTACTTCACAAAAGTTTCATAACAGTGAGAATAGGGGTGTTTGGATTAGAACAGATTTAAGAGTTAAGGTCTGCATTTGTTGGTAAAAGTTATTCAAATATACTCGAATAGGTTCATATAGGTTAGTTTAGTCATAATAATCATAGTTCATTTGTTAAAAAGTCAAAAGTCATCTTTAGTCTTCATTTATGCAAAACAGTTAAGTTAAAAAGTTGCATAATCATCCAATTAGGTGCATAAGTTGTTAATCTAGCTTAATCTAGTCTTAATATAGTGTAAAACATCATTCTCAATCACTTACAAGCAATCAAAGTTCACCAAAGTCAAAATCAAAGTCTTTCAAAAAAGTCAATTTTAGTTGGAAAAGTCCCCAACAGCCCTTAGTTTTGATTTTTAATTTCTCTATTTTAAGTCCTTTTGCTATAAAATTTGGTACAATTATTATTTGGTTGCTTATCTACTAGCTTGTATTTTTATTTTATTTTTTTTAATTTTTCTTAAAAGCTTTTCATAAGCCACAAAAGACCCCATAGCTGCTGTTTGGGACTGTGCAGTCCAACAACAGCAGTCACTTTTTGATAGTGCTTATTAGGGATGTTTGTTAGCTTATTTAGGTTTTATTTTGCTTAATAGTATAATTAGGTTAGGTTTAGTGTAATTAATCATTTATTAGTGCTTATTGTAGGATCTTTAGTGCTTAATTTCCATTTTTTCTACTTTAGGATCCCCTAGTATAACTACTTTGCCCACTTTTTATTATTGCTTATTGTAGGGTCATTTTCATGATGGACAACTTAATCATTTATTAGTGCTTATTGTAGGGTCATTTGCATGATGGACAACTTATAGCAGTGAAACGACTAATCAGGGGTGCACCTGAAGAGATGACTTCAGATTTTTTATCGGAGTTGGGAATACTCGTTCATGTCAAACATCCAAGTATATCACGCGTTATTGGCTATGGGGTTGATGACGGCATGTACCTTGTTCTTCCTCTTTCTCAATATGGAAGCTTAGCATCCCTTCTTAGTGGTTAGTCGTTACGAACCAGAACTAGCAATCCCAAAAACCCCTTTAGTATAAGCAATCTCAAAAAATAACAAAATGCTATGAATAGTTTAAAGTTGCGGATGAATGATGAAGTTTCTATTTAGAGTGCAGCCATTACAGATATAGATTTCTATGGCGTACTAGGACTGAAAAAGGGATGTCCATATGACCAGGTTCTTTAACATCATCTCTCGAAACATTTTGATTTCCAATTCATTACTGGGCATTTTCTAGGATCTGTTTGATGCTTATTTTGGGTGTGGTTTGTGTTACAGGTTAAAGTTGCATATGAAGAAAAGCTTGGAGAGCTAATGAAGCATGGATTAGAACAAGACTTGTAGGATACTTTCTCCTCACATGGACAATCCTATCCATCACTCTGTCTATTGCCTTCAATCACTAAGTTTGTTGCAATTTGGGAGCAAATGTGAGTATGTAACACAAATTTCAGTTCAGATTAAGTACACAATTTGACAGCGGGTATAAATTTGAAATGAAAGACCTCATTTGCAAGATTATGTACACAGCGAGTATAAATCTAAATTTTGATCTTAGTGTTTTGATAGTTCTAAATTCTAATAACTAAATATGTTTCATTTAACTGTGATGAGATCAAAAGTTCAACTAGCGATTTTTTATATTTAATAAATGCTATTTTATTGTTTAACGGATGGGTTATGAAACCAGTGTATATATATATACATATATATATATATATATATATATATATATATTAATTTTTTTTAATTTTGAAAATTGACTTAATAGATCGGTTCTTAGGTATGAACTGATCTTTTTGTTGTATTAGTTAGATCGGTTCTCAACCGATCTATATATGTATGTGCTCATAAAGATCACCCTTAGATAGAGCGGTTGGTTACCAATCTATAAAAGGCTTTTTAACCGATCTAATTAGCTTTTTTTGTAGTAGTATAGTACATGTTGATTGAAATGTGCATGCATGAAATAAGATCTTGTATTCAATAAGGTCTGCTCTTTAAAACCAGATGTAGCTAAACTATAAAATATGATGTTAAATAATGCATAACTATTAAAGAACTTGAAAATGTGTTTTCAAATCTGTATATTCTAACATTAAGGTGCTTTGAAATCTTATTTGCTTCTGGTTTAAAAAAAAAATATATATATATATATATATATATATATATATATATATATATATATAATAGTTACTTACTATTTTTGCATTACATTAATTCATATACAAGCACAAATGACACTTTGTTTATCACTGTTGTCTTACGATTTTATTAACAAATGAATATAAATTCGGAAGACCTAAGCTATTGTGTATCTTATAAACCTTCTAATGGACGTGTAGTAATTATTCTATGCAAACGTATCACTAATAGCTGAAACGCTTTATAATCAAGTTTGTAAACAAACTAAGTTGGTCTATAGGCTATATTGATGGCATGCATAATAATATATCATGACACACTACTACAAAAAAAGTTAATTAGATCGGTTAAAAAGCCTTTTATAGATCGGTAACCAACCGTTCTATCTAAGGGTGATCTTTATGAGCACATACATATATAGATCGGTTGAGAACCGATCTAACTAATACAACAAAAACATCAGTTCATACCTAAGAACCGATCTATTAAGTCAATTTTCAAAATTAAAAAAAATTAATATATATATATATATATATATATATATATATATATATATATATATATATATATATATATATATACACACACACACTGGTTTCATAACCCATCCGTTAAACAATAAAATAGCATTTATTAAATATAAAAAATCGCTAGTTGAACTTTTGATCTCATCACAGTTAAATGAAACATATTTAGTTATTAGAATTTAGAACTATCAAAACACTAAGATCAAAATTTAGATTTATACTCGCTGTGTACATAATCTTGCAAATGAGGTCTTTCATTTCAAATTTATACCCGCTGTCAAATTGTGTACTTAATCTGAACTGAAATTTGTGTTACATACTCACATTTGCTCCCAAATTGCAACAAACTTAGTGATTGAAGGCAATAGACAGAGTGATGGATAAGATTGTCCATGTGAGGAGAAAGTATCCTACAAGTCTTGTTTAAATCCTTGCTTCATTAGCTCTCCAAGCTTTTCTTCATATGCAACTTTAACTTGTAACACAAACCACACCCAAAATAAGCATCAAACAGATCCTAGAAAATGCTCAGTAATGAATTGGAAATCAAAATGTTTCGAGAGATGATGTTAAAGAACCTGGTCATATGGACATCCCTTTTTCAGTCCTAGTACGCCATAGAAATCTATATCTGTAATGGCTGCACTCAAAATAGAAACTTCATCATTCATCCGCAACTTTAAACTATTCATAGCATTTTTTTATTTTTTGAGATTGCTTATACTAAAGGGGTTTTTGGGATTGCTAGTTCTGGTTCGTAACGACTAACCACTAAGAAGGGATGCTAAGCTTCCATATTGAGAAAGAGGAAGAACAAGGTACATGCCGTCATCAACCCCATAGCCAATAATGTCACACCCCCAAATTACCTGTTTTGCAGCGGAATGGAATTCCTAGGGATTGACTGTCATAGCATCACAATCACAGTTATATTGAATGACCTAAAGTGTCGTTTGGAAAATACATCGTTTGATTTAATAAAATAATCAGAGTTACAACATAGGTCCCAAAAGTTTACAAAGTTTGCGGAAATATAAATATATTACAAGTCCAAACGATGGTTTTAAAAGAAAGTGCCATAATGTACAATGATGTAAGTCGACGCCGCGACTCAAAAGGTGGTTCCTTAACCATGCCATGATGATAATGCCTTAGTTACCTGAAAATACATTGCTAAAACGGTCAACAATAATGTTGGTGAGAATTCATAGGTTTGGTAAATGTTTTATACGACTACGCAAGTATAGATCAGGTATGACAATCATGTCACATAAAAATGTTACAGGCATGACAATTATGTCACGTAAAAATGTTACAATTGCTATAAGCCCATGACACCGAAACTAGACTGTTCATAATGTAGGCCCCAATAGAGTGTTTGCCAGACAACTCAATAATGTTATTAAATGAGATGCATCCGTATGACTAGTTGGGATTCACCAACCCGGATGGAGGCGTCACCCTCGATAGATCTATCCACTCACCCTCGCTTCTAAGATTAACGGTTCATGTTCAGGTAAAGGGGACTTTCAATTGGCAAATGCGGTAACTTAAGCAATGTAAATGAATTTAACATACTTGGTATCGTAATAAAAATGTTGTGCAATCTATTCTCCCCCGTAGGTTTGAAATAATGTAAAAACTTGTAAAACGGGGCTATGAAAACTCACTTGATAAACTGGTATGATGACAAGAGTGAGTACACTGAGGTATAGCGTGATACTTTAACCGGGACCTATTACGAATGATATGATATGTAATGAGTTGCAATGTAATGTTATGCATGCATTTCGTATGTTATTTATACCATTTGCGAGTTTTGAAAATAATACTTATCGTCGAAAAATACTCTTTTGACGTCTTGACCTTTCAAAATGACTTTACAAGTATTTACGTCAAAATGTCATCCTACAATGGTTTCGTAATGATATATGGTGAAATTTTTCACTTTTCGTCGTAAAATAAAGTCGTCGGAAATTTCTTGAAAGTGACAAAAATAGCTTCGAAAAACTAGTCGTAAAATAGTGTACGTCGAACGTTAGAGAACGAACTCGACGGTTTTGGAAAGTTTGTATCGAAATCTAGAAGTTTCAGTTCAGGAGTTTTCGTCATAAAGGTCTCGAACATAAAGATAATAAGGGTTAAAGATGGTGGTTTTGTCTAAGTGTTGTGTAAAAAGTGAGTTTCGGCAAAGTTTGAGCAACCGTAATTAATTTATTACAACTCCGCTATACAAACGGTTGATCGTTTTAGAAAATATGCTTGGTGATCTTGATTTTACTAGAAGACATTTCGTTCCAAAAAGTTCTACATTCACGTTAAAAACAGCCCTCAACATGGTCGTTTTAGTTACCGTAACACTTATCTCGTAAAAATAATATAGTTTTTCTAAAAATAATAGTTACGGCAAGTTTATGAAAACGTGCATATCTTAGTCGTTTCAAATCCGTTTTCTACGTATTATATGTCCTTAGCTTCGTATCAAAGTATACTAATATATTTTTTATAAGTCGAAATAATTTGTAAAGCTTAAGGCTCGTTTTTGACTCGTACAAGATAAAAATAGTATGCTGAAATTTCTGAAAAATATATATTTCGTCGTCAAACTTTAAAAATTCATAACTTCTTCGTTATAACTCCGTTTTATTCCGTTCAAGCGGCCACGGATTCGTTTTAAAGTATATTTTCTAAATATCAAGGCCAAAAATTCGTGCCTACTGTCGGATTTTCCAGAAAAACAAAACAAGGACAGAACACTTTTTATACTTATCGAAAATAGTTTTTCTCGTACTAAACCTATTCCAATCCCTTCAAATCAACTCCAAAGCTAATCTAATCCTACCATACACCTTCTTAGGGTGTCATGGGTTCCTAAACATCATTAAGACCAACATATACCAAGGGGATAATTATAGGATGACCTATATATATATATATAACTCTAAAATCATGTAAAAATGGTATAAATCAACATAAGTCATGCATGTTTGTTCCAAAAATGAAGAGATGAATATGAAATGAAGATGAAATATATAAAATGAAAGAATTATGCTTACAAGCTACTATGATGAGGTGCAAAGAACCAAGGTTAGCCTAAACACTCTAGGTTTTTATTTCAAAACCTTATTAAGAGTATTATCTAGATTGTATTTATGCTTGAACTTGAAAAATTGATGATCCCTTGTGAAAACCTCTATATGGCCGGTTTTGGAAGAACCCAAAGAGAGAAGAAAAAGTTTTTCTAACACTTGAAGAATTATGTGAGATACATGAATGAAATAATTGAAAGAGTAAGACTTAAGTATGAGTAAAATTTCTACCAATCAAGAAACCATACCTCAAATTAATGCCACCCTCCCCCTTGGTCGGCCAAGGGGGGAGGAATTTGGCAAAGATATATATTTTTTTTTTATAAAATGTATTGTGTAAATACTTGTAACAATTTGTAAGAAAAAGTGGAAGTAAATGTGTAGGAAAATGTATAAGTAAAGGTAAATGGTAACTTTTTGGTACAAGTAAATTTTTAATAGTTCAAAGTAGAATGTAATGAGATCATAAAAATTGTAAAAATACATTCCTTGTAAAATTTGAGTGATAAAATAATTACCGAGTAGTTTTTTTTTAAAAAATGTCGTAATAATATAAATTTAACGATTTATATAAAAATAAATTTAAAACACTAGGTAAACTAAAAATATAGTTTTATAAACTAAACATAAGTATAAAAATATATCGGGATCATTTTTAGAAGTAACGGATTAAATGCTCAAAATAATAACTCACGCGATAACGTTTATTTAATATAACTTTTACGCGATTAAAGTGAAATGCAATGTCATGAATGAACTATTATGATGCAAATGATGTTAATGAATTGTAGACTAAACTTAGTCCAAATAAAATGTTCGTGATGATATGATCATGAATTCGCCACTAAACCATTAAGGTTACGCGAATTTGGAACACGTAAACCTAGTTTACGATAAATGTTGAAATTGTAAGGCATGAATTGTTTCGAGAAATGACCTGAAATTGCGAGTTGTCACAAATAACGCGTGATATACTTGGATGTTTGACATGAACGAGTATTCCCAACTCCGATAAAAAATCTGAAGTCATCTCATCAGGTGCACCCCTGATTAGTCGTTTCACTGCTATAAGTTGTCCATCATGCAAATGACCCTACAATAAGCACTAATAAATGATTAAGTTGTCCATCATGAAAATGACCCTACAATAAGCAATAATAAAAAGTGGGCAAAGTAGTTATACTAGGGGATCCTAAAGTAGAAAAAATGGAAATTAAGCACTAAAGATCCTACAATAAGCACTAATAAATGATTAATTACACTAAACCTAACCTAATTATACTATTAAGCAAAATAGAACCTAAATAAGCTAACAAACATCCCTAATAAGCACTATCAAAAAGTGACTGCTGATGTTGGACTGCACAGTCCCAAACAGCAGCTATGGGGTCTTTTGTGGCTTATGAAAAGCTTTTAAGAAAAATTAAAAAAAAAAAAAATACAAGCTAGTAGATAAGCAACCAAATAATAATTGTACCAAATTTTATAGCAAAAGGACTTAAAATAGAGAAATTAAAAATCAAAACTAAGGGCTGTTGGGGACTTTTCCAACTAAAATTGACTTTTTTGAAAGACTTTGATTTTGACTTTGGTGAACTTTAATTGCTTGTAAATGATTGAGAATGATGTTTTACACTATATTAAGACTAGATTAAGCTAGATTAACAACTTATGCACCTAATTGGATGATTATGCAACTTTTTAACTTAACTGTTTTGCATAAATGAAGACTAAAGATGACTTTTGACTTTTTAACAAATGAACTATGATTATTATGACTAAACTAACCTATATGAACCTATTCGAGTATATTTGAATAACTTTTACCAACAAATGCAGACCTTAACTCTTAAATCTATTCTAATCCAAACACCCCTATTCTCACTGTTATGAAACTTTTGTGAAGTAAATGACTGAATTAAGCTATGAGACCTCAAAACAGATAAGCATGAATAAACATAAATTAACAGAAAATAAGCATAAAGCAACAGTAAACAGTAATAAGCAGTTAAACAAGCTAAAGATGGTAAAAATGGAGCTTACATATCCCTGTACTCAAACCAGGGAAGAATTAAGTCCACAAGTTCTAGCTTGTTGTTAAACAAGCTAGTAAACCCATGGTCCTTCATCCAAAAAGCAAATTTGCCTCTCCTTTGACTTTCGTTGACTTCTTGGGATTTTCTGAACAAAATGACACATAAAGCTCACAAAAAGACGAATACGAGAAAATAATTCTCTTATTCCCGACCGCAAATATAACACTTTTCTTTGTTTCTTCTTCAGCCATCTATTTGTCACAATTTCTAACCATGCAAATATAATTCTCTTATTCCTGATCGCACCCATACTTAAAGTATTCACCCGAGCACCCAACTCAATCAACGTTTCCGCAACATCATATAGTTGTGGATTCATCAAAATTCGAAGCCACTATTAAAGGCGCCATTCCTTTCATATCCTTATTTTACCTGATATCCTAATTTATGCGCAACGCCCCCCTCCATACTACTATCAAACAAAGTAGTGCTATTCACAATATCAGGCTATATTTCACATTATGTCCTTGAAACGAGTATATTATTCTTTCATCCTCAAGTAAACAGATAACCAATTACAGAAACATGAGATTACTATCTCCCAATTTTTATCAATTTATAACCTTAATATTGATTTCACCCCAACTTTCCTAATAAAACATAAGTACAAACTTAGTAAAGTAAATCAGGAACAAATGGACCATAACTAGAGCATAATAAAACTAAAAATTCCATATAAACAACAAATTAACTTAAATAAATAATAATCGATAAAATAAAAAATAATATTAATAACCTAAGAAGAGTCCTACTGTCCATGTACAGTGGCGACAGCGGTCGTTGGGTTTTGGTTGTGATGTCGTCGAGGTGATGTCGTTTGTGGTAGCAGAGGTGTGGTGGTATGGTGGCTAGGGTTTAGTAGTTGTTTTGGTAAATTGAAGGTGTGGTGATGAGATGAGAAACCAGACTATTGAAGAGGGTGATGGAGGTTGTAATTTTGTTTGGTGATAGTGGTGAGACGCTGGTATGTGATTTTGGGGAAATGGTGTAGGGTTTTGTGGCGGGCAAATGAAAAGTTGTAATTTTGGTAAAGGGGGCAAATGAAAAGTTGTATTCCTCTAAAATTTGGAGTTAAATAGATCGTTTGTTTTAGAAAAAGATGATCTATTTGTTTTAGAAGTTAGTAAGATCAGTTTTTATCCAAATAACCGATCTATTTATTACATTACCCCCTCTTTTCTTTTTGTTAGATCAGTTTTTAAGAAAACCACTCTATTTGAAGTGATCTATTTAAGCTTTTGTGTAGTAGTGACATTTACTGTATACGCAAGTACTACACTTTCAAGTATATAATAATTAAAGCATTAGCAAATAAAGGTAATGTTCGAAATATAATAATCAGTTATATATAATTAAATAATATATTGTCTCGTAATTCAGGTAAATACTTGGAAGCGGAAATAAGTCGATTGATTTGGGTCAAGTAAGCGTTGATTTGTTAAGGTACAGATATTTCGTCATTTCAGTAATGACACATCTTTCTCTCATGACTCTTGCCTATTTTGATATCCGATTCGTATTCTCCTTACTCTGATTTGATATGATCCTTTTGATATGATTCGTTATGCTATGATCCTCTGATTTGATATTCGATTATTTATTCGGTTGATATGATTATCCGTTGAGATCCCTTATTGATATGATTCCATTATAGGATCGGTTGATATGATATGATTTGTTTGGTTTGGTTGCCCGAGCTAACTAGCCATGGAGGTACCATGGCCGTGTCATTGATGCACCAATGGCATGACACTATCTGGGGCGGTGTGATTAGTCCCCGGCGTTCCCTTTATGATATGATATGATATGATATATGTGATCACTTGGCCATTATGAATACGTATGTACAGTCTCGAACTGGCATATGTATATATGATTTGTTTTGCAGGGAGCGTATGGATGCATCCTAGGTACTCAGTTCAGTTTTGGTGATGTGGTGCGTGTGTGCAATACACCCCCTCACATTTTGGTACATTGGGCTAGCTACCCATGTACACTTTGATATGATTTGACGGATTTGATATTATATTGGATATGATATATGATTGTAGATTTGGCTATTGGAGTATCTCCTTAATATAGGTGCTCGGGGCAACATTCTGATTTTGGTTGGGGGTTATGATATGTGATTTGGTAGATTTGGCTATTGGAGTATCTCCTATAGTATTAGGTGCTTGTGGCAATATTCTGATTTTGGTTAGTATGTGACTATCTGATATTCTGATTCATTCATTTACTATGCCTATTCAGTCATTCAGTTGACTACTTATTCACTCAGTATTCTTATGTGATTCGTTTGACTATCGGACTTGTAGAAACCAAGATCCGGACTCAACTAGGGTATAATAATAACAATGATTGAAGATGCACAGCGGAATAATAATTGACACAATCAAAGTTACCAACAAGGTTTTTTTTCATAAAACAATGATCCTCTATGGATCTCTCTCTAAAGATGTTTTTTTTTTACTTGAATGTTTTTCTCAAGAGTTTTTTAATACCAAAGTCCTATGTTCCTTTTATACACAAGGAACCCTAAATAGACAATAATATAAAATAAATGCATATCACTACCTAAAATAGCTCATGCATATCCTAACAAACTATAGAATACGCGGAATATCTATCTCCGCAGAAACAAACTACACGTTTATATTACTTCAGCAGAAACTCTTCTTCAGCATAATCCATGTACTTCAGCAGATTCCTTCAGCATTTTTTTCAGCAGAATTCCTACTTTGCAGAATTCCCAACAATCCTCCCCTAAACTGGAATTTGACTAGGTTAAGTTCCAGTTTCTTGATAGATCTTTAACACTTCAGAACAAGAGGATTGTACTCGAACATCAGCAGCAAAGAACCAAAACAATTACATCTCTATGATGAGAAAACATTGAAACGCCAGATCTTTGCAGCAACAAATGACCAAATGTACATAAAAACATATTAGTTTCATACTATTCTCATCACATCCAGGTGTGTTAACTCCTATGAGAGGTGAATCATTGAAAATAATGGATTTGATGTCTCTTTACCAATAGCCATCACTACTGGAGTAGCCAAATGTTTAAGTTCAAAAACTATGGTACACTGATAACCATCTGATTTAATAGCAAATCAGCAGCTATAAACGGATTTGAAATGTCTTTACTGTAGTCGTTTGCTCAGGACTAGCCAATCCTTTGGTTACCCAATAGGGAAGCAACCATGGTGAATTGATGACCATACGACTCTCAGCAATTAAGCATGGGTGAGATGCAGACCCTATGATTTTGAGCAAACCATTACAGCTATCAACGGAATTGAGATGTCTTTACCAAAAACCGTTTGCTTTTGGACTAGCCAACTCTTGGATGGAATGCCGTCATCATCATGGTGAGTTGATTACCATTTATGGATTTCCGCAGCCTTTACTACAAGCCATAATCCTGTGGGCTAGTCAACTCTTGTGTCAGTTAGACATGGTGAGATGAATACCATTAGTTGTGTGGTAATTAACCAACACCAAAACCTGCAAGCAAGAAAGAGTAGAAACAAAACACAGACATGTTAGAGTTTGTATTTTTTTTTTAATCACTAAACAAAAGAAACAATACGATTTTTTTTTTTTTTTTTTTTTTTTTTTACCAAATATAAAATAAAGAAAGAATAAAAATAACCAAAACATGTAAAATATACCATCAAGCAGTAGCATAAACCAAAGACAGTTGTAGTGTCACCAGAAACACTAAGCCTCCCCTTAAGCTGATGAGGATCCAACAGCTGCAAAAATGGTTAGAATACAAAAATACAACAATAAGCCTCCCCTTAGGCTTATGCCTCCCCTCAATCAATGCACCTGACAAAGACTATTGTTCTTGGGTACCCATAATGAACCTTTCCTTTGAGTTTTCCAAGAATAACCTTTTGAGGGCTTAACAGCAGTTGCCACTCTAACTCCACCATGTGCCATATTCATATGAGATACATAAGGTGTATATGACTGAAAATAAGAACTAGTATGTCTATATGGCATAAGTCTAGCATTACTGTTCCACCAACCAGTAGTAACTGGTGAAGAATATCCTCCACCAGAGGGAACTGGAAAAGGCCTATTAAGCCTGTCAGCAGAAACAGATGCATACACCTTTGGCTTACCAGTAGAAACTGGTTTACTTGCTCTCACATGTGCAGCTTTGGGAACAAATGGAGGAATACTAGCAACATTAGTCCATGTGGGTCTAAAGGTCTGGTGGCCAGAGGAAACACCCATCCTTTTCTCATGATAATCACAGTCTTTAATCAGATGGAGTTTACTACCACACACAAAACAAGATTTCTTCTTAACAGACTTATTCTTAACACAACTTTGTTTATTACATTTAATCTTATCAGAAACAGAACTAAAAGAAAAATTATGTTTAACAGAATAAGTAATTGGCTTTGTTTTGGGCTCATCATCAGCTACTTTGGACTTGGGTGTGGTCTTGGGTATGTGCCTAGGTGAGTCAGACTTTTCACTTGAATCACATGAGGCATAGTGAGTGGACTTTAGGTCTGACAACTTGTCACTTTTAGAACAAGAGACGGAGTCATTATTTTTGCTACTAAGGTCTGGCAAGTCACTTGACTTTTTGCCATATAAATTGTGTGATCCATCAAAGTCAACCGTGGTGGACAGGTCAATGGGCATGTGTTCACCTCTAATAGGTCCACGTACAGCATGTAAATCACCTTCTTTTACAAAATTAGTTAATCATGCTGGTGTAGATTTACGTGTGTCATCCCTAGCTTCTATCCCTACATACTTCTTAAAGCCTAAACCTATCGCAGTATTAGGATTTTGACTAGCATAGATGTGACTAGCTAACTTGTTTCCATTCAACAACCATTCTTTATGCCTAGCAATTTCCTCATCCAGTTTCTCTTTTAGCACTTGGTTTTCAGAAATTATATCAGCCTTTTCTTTCTCAGTGCGTTTTAGATCAATTTTAGTACATTCTAGATCACTTTCTAACACCCTTATTTTCTCATCATAAGCCAATTGATTCTTTTGAAACCAAACTTTTTGTCTTTCTAATGTTTTTAAAGCCTGTTTATAAGCCTCAACTTCAACATAGCATTCATTATATTTAGGTTTCAATTCATCATAGGCTTCTTTAAGTTCATTATACCTATCACTACAACCAAACACACAATTATGTACCTGAGAGATGCCCATTAAGGCAAATTGTGGACTGGCAAAATCTTCAGCATCACCTTTAGCATAAGCTTCCTTGCTCATCTTCTTGAATTCATCCTTTCCACCATACCTTGCTTTGAGTGCATTCCAAATACGACTTGCATCATCCATATAACGAAAATCTGCTACATGATCAGCAGGAATAGATTTAAGCAAGGTAGTTCTGGCCTTTGACTCTCTTTGTACAACAATGTGTTCATCTGCAGTTGTTGGAGGAAGAATAAAGATTTTTCCATCGCGATCACTTCCAGTCCTTTTCAAACTGTTTCCATTTTGGATCACCTTCCAGATATTCATATCATTATTCATGATCCAGTGTTTTATCTTCTTAGCCCAGACCTCGTACTCATCATCCATCAAATAAGAAAACATAACATCATCCCTATTATTATCAAATTCTGCCATTTTAAAAGAACCAAGATATAAACCAAACAGCAGGAGCCAACCAGTAGTAATCAACTAGAAGAACAGATCCTCGTATAAATCAAATAAGTAATATCCCCAACGTCAAATCAAAAATCACGTGACCCATTTACATTAGTGGAAACCAACGAATACCAACAGTAGAAATGAAATGATATTCGAATAAATGTCCCACGTGATCACAAATTCAACCCTTTGATCAACAGACACCTCGAACGGAAGAATACCAATTCTAACTTGGTGGTATTAACGCACCAAGTAAAATAAATGTGCTATGAATTTGTTTGACCAATTAAACCAATAGATGCCCACGTGACGAGCTAATATCATTCGACCACTTCAATTCAACAGAATAGCACAGTTGACCAATCACAAAGCATGACCACAGTAACAAGTATACACCATATCACATTAAATTCGAGCCCACCTGTATACTCAGCAGAATAAAAACAATATCAGTAGAAATAAAAGTGGGTAGTAGGGACCACCGAGTAGGAATATCATGTGTAAACAAATATTAGTCCATCAATCACCAATTAATTACCATACGTGTGAGGACTAAACGAATTAAAACCACCAGCCGCCGTACATTGACATCCACGTGATCATCAAAGTACTTCTAATTAGCCACCATATAAATCGAATAAAGATAGCCAATAAAAGACACCGGCTAGTAATAAATGAGAATCAAAAGCAAAAAAGCTTTGACCAGCGTGTGAATTAAAAACTATCAAATATTCCGTGTAGTAGTTTTAGCGTGTAAATTAATTGTTACTTCAATATCACGTGAATATTTAGATGCGGGATCGGCTTGAATCAGTACAAGCCAACCAAAAGAATATGCGTCATGTGACCATCAGAATATAGATCAGAATTCGATGAATAAACAAGTAATGACAAAACAATTTCTGACCTCGATAGTCATGGTCAGTACCAATCTTCACCAAAAATAATTCGCTCAAAAACAAATCTGCCTTTTCTTCAAAACTGCTTCAATTCACCTGCTGCCTTTCATCTCTTTAACGACTGCTCCAATACACTGATTAGGTTATAAACCCTAATTACCCAAAAACCTTATAAACCCTAGATCGAGAGCCACCCGCTCTGAAACCAATTGTAGAAACCAAGATCCGGACTCAACTAGGGTATAATAATAACAATGATTGAATATGCACAACGGAATAATAATTGACACAATCAAAGTTACCAACAAGGTTTTTTTAATAAAACAATGATCCTCTATGGATCTCTCTCTAAAGACGTTTTTTTTTTTTTTTTTACTGGAATGTTTTTCTCAAGAGTTTTTTTAATACCAAAGTCCTATGTTCCTTTTATACACAAGGAACCCTAAAGAGACAATAATATAAAATAAATGCATATGACTACCTAAAATAGCTCATGCATATCCTAACAAACTATAGAATACGCAGAATATCTATCTCCGCAGAAACAAACTACACGTTTATAATCATTCAGCAGAAACTCTTCTTCAGCAGAATCCATGTACTTTAGCAGATTCCTTCAGCATTATTTTCAGCAGAATTCCTACTTTGCAGAATTCCCAACAGGACTCATGCTTCAGTTCATTTGGTTATTATACTCAGTCTTCAGTTCATTTGATTTACTATGCTTTCACTCTATTTTGGTTGGTTGCTAAGCTTATACTTCAGATTACCAGTTCATCCGTTTACCGAGCTATTATATGATTATAGGATTCAAGTGTTGAATATGCTATTACATGATTATTTGGTCCATCTGTTTACCATGTCGATTACGATTTCATGATTTTTCTGTCTACTATGTTAGTATGTGGTTACCTGATTCATCTGTTATCTTGCTAATACCTGATTATCCGCTTACCATGCTGTTATGTGACTATTTGATTCGTCTGGTTGCCATGCTAGTATGTAATCATTTGAATTATCCGTTAATCATGTTATACTTATTTCAGTTATTTCGTGGGCTATGATTATCAATTAGTATTCTTATATGCTATTTGGGACTACAATGATTGTACCTCTGGTTGGTATTTTTCCATTGCTTATGATATTGGTTCGGCATAATAATGAATGATACCTGACTTGTTGACCTGCAATGCTTACACTTCTGTTCATGCTACCGTTTAATGATGGAAATTGGTTCAACTTATGTTATCTGCTTAGTTGACTTGTTTAGTTGCTATGCTATATTCTGGTTTAGTTACTTCATTTGAGTATGACGTTCGTTCGGTATTCCTACCCATACATGTGACTGACATGCTTATACTTCTGCTGGTATTTCTGCTTGTCATGATATTTGTTTTGTTCATTAATTCTTAATTATATGACCTGTGTGATTGCCATGCTCGCATTTTATTCAGTTTCTTCCGCCTGCTTATAGAATTCAGCTTATCTTATATATATCTGATTATCTGATTTGTTGTTTGCTGTATTTATGATTAGTTTATCCGCTGGTTGGTTGCTTGTTCATTGTTTGATTACTTGATTTGATTATGATATTGTTCATCAACTCCTATATGATTATGTTCCGATACTTGTATGTTTGGTTATCTATATGTGCTTATATTTGTTCAATGATTCGCTGCTTGGCTTTGGCTTTCTTTGATTTCTGTTCCTTCTGGATATTTGTTAATATTGTGTTCTGCAGATTCCTCATTTCATAGACTCATTGTGCTCATTCGTTACGATTTTGTTATCAGTCTCCTCTGATTCGTTTTGTATTTTGATTATGTTTAGCTTTTGTTTTGTTATATCTGTTCACTGGGCTTTTTAAGCTCAACGCATTTCTTTTCCATGCGGCAGGTACCAAGTGGGATGCTGGGCTTTGATGGGCTGAGAGTAGGAGCTTTTGAGTGAACCGACCCTAGTTTCCCTTATTATTTTGGACTCATTTGGAAGAACATTTTCTTTGATATTTCATATCTTTTAGACATGTTTGATTATGTATCTTTCCTTTTGTAAGTCATTCATTTATATGACTTGGTAATTTTATTTAATAAGACTTCCGCTTGCATTTTTATTAGTATGTTCTGATATGACTCCATAATGTGACATTCGGACCCTTGTCGGGTTGGGGTGTTACAGGTACACTGTTGAGTACAACCCACGTTGGATTGATTAAGCTTGTTTAAAAATGTGGCCAAATATGGTACGTAAATATTTTCCTCGTTGTTTATTGTACATTATTTATTTGCAATTGGTTATACGCTTCAACAAATCGTTGTTGTTATTCGATTAATACTTTTGATTTCTCCTCTTTTATATCTGTCTGATTCGTAATTATGTAGGGTATAATACGGTAGATGTCGTCTGTTAGGTATGTAACATAACATGGTTCATTAAAAATTTTAGTGGCACTCTCTAGACTAATAAGGAGTGGTTTATATGCATCGTATACGCAATTGTTTACGACTTTGGTATAGATTCCATCCATGGTCTGATTTAAATTGTTTTTTTTTTTTACCTTTTTTAGGACTATGAAGCTAATTTAATCATTACCAGTAAACTGAACTACTTTTGGTTGATAAAGCAAAAGTTAGACGCAAGACGCCGCATCTTGTTTAGGAATACCTGCTTTGGAAGATGGATTGATCTGTTGTTTTTTGAACATGAAACGCACATCATAGATTATATGCTAAGGAAACAGCATAAACTCGACGATTCTCACTGAGATATGCCCTTCATTTTTTACATTGAAGGCCATGCTTTACATTTTGGTCATCGTGAGTTTTGTCTAATGACCGGTCTGCGGTTTGGATCTGTAAGCTTTGGGTTGTATACATCTGGTTCTCTAAATTTTCGTAACAGGGTATTTCCTGACAAGAAAGGGTATATTCTAACCAACTTAAATGTCATTGGTGTTATCGATGATGAAGAGCGGTTTCGACAGATATCTGATGAAGATGTTGTACGTCTTTGTCTTTTGTTAGCCTTAGAGGTGATCTTTATGGGTCGTTTGTTGACATGCGAGGTGGATGATACACTGATGAGGTTAGTTGATAATCTAGATGATTGGAATTCTTTTCCATGGGTTGAGCATATTTGGACTCATTTATACGACCAACTTCATAATGTATTTGATAAGCACGCGGATGACCACCTTTTAAGATTGAAGAAAGATCCAAAGCATTGTCCAACATACACACTGTCTGGATTTGTGTTTGGGTTTCAGGTATCCGTTTTCCAACTTAACATTTTTACTGATTTGTATATAAGTTTATGTTATATTTTCATTTTTTATTTTTTTATTCTCATAGGTGTGGATCCTTGAGTCGTTTGAAAAACCTCATGGTTGGTGGATTAAACATCCAAATGTGATACCAAGAGCACTTGCCTGGTCTAGGATGTCCATCTTTAAAAGAAGTGATCGTTCCAACCTTTTTTCAAACGTAAGCCACTTAAACTTTGTTGTTATTTATTTATTGTTTATAGGTAAAAAAAAGTAAAGCTACACACAAAATTAGATGTTCCATTTCCACCTATCTAAGCACACAATATCTTATCAGACTCAGATTCTTCATCAAATGCTTTTTATCTGTCTGCCTTTCTTTTCATTCTACCTTGAGGCTTGCCTTTGATGGCCAAATGAATTTCATAATCAGCAATATTCTCAATCTTTCTCAGCAGTGGATGAACAATTGGATTAGTTGATTTTGTACACTGCAAATTAAGGCTATATGCTCCTCTCTACTTTTAAACTTCAATGTTGGCTCTACAATCCCTTTACCCTTTCCAATATCAGGTTCAGTAACTACACCTTTCTGCACAGTTTCACCAATCTGTAGACTCTTATCAATAGGTTTGGGTGCAGGGATAGGGTCAGATTGCTTTATGTTGACCAATTTTATGGCAACCTGATTCTCAGGCTTATTTTGGTTTTGCTGCTGGTGTTATTGTGGTGCTTATAATTGTAGCAGATGTTGCCTCTGGGCTTAAAACATCTGAATTGGCAGTGGCTATAATAATACCAGCAGTTGTTGCAGCAGTGGTTACTTCAATACTATCAGCGGATGCAGCAACACTGGCACTGATTGCCTGCACCACTTCTTTATCCTTTTCTTCAACTGCAGCCTTTAAAGATTCATCCAGTACTGCTTCTTTACCTTCCATGCGTCGCCTGAATTTGTACTCTCACTCCTCCCCTGTTTGGATGCATCATCTAAACTTTTAATCATATTGCAGGTTGCCTTCTTTCCCAGTTTCTTCACTTTCCTGAATGCATGGAACCTTGGCCTTCTTAGTCTCTCCAAAACACTTACCCTGTGCTTTGAACCTCCTGATTATTTCAGCGCGAGTTGTTGTCGAATTTTTAAGACCAGTGATCTTTGACTCCATACTTGTGAATATATCCGTCAATTTGAGATTGAGTTTCATATTATCCTCACCCACCTTGACCTGTGTAACCTGGACCTAGAAGTGGATCATTGGAATTGTCATCATGTAGAAAGCCGTTAGTCGTCAAATCATGTTGGTGTTCCAAACTACCCTCATCTATTCGAGATGTGTCTAACATTGCATCAGACCTAGCCTGAACATCCATGTCCCCCAAATTAGCCAGTTGTCTAGGGATTCCTCCACCTGTGTTGAATTGCAAAGAACTATTCACATTAGGAGTTGCCATTGGTTGTGTCGTTCTTACGTTTCCACTGCCCTGACTCAGCAGTGATTTGGGGAATAAATATGTTATCACCAAAAAGTTACAAAACGGCTCTTATAGTTTCCACAATCATTAGAAACTAACTAGCAATGATTGGCCAGAACTAGCAGTGTTTTCAAGCTAGCTAGCAGTGGAAATATTATTTGCAGTGATTGCCCAGAACTAGCAGTTTATGACTTTAATTACGAATCCCTTATAAAATGTTGTCGTATGTATCTCAAAGTAATTAACTAAACCATATATTTTTTTTAACCATTACTGAACTTTAGGATTCAACTACAATTACTGATCTGAGACCTACTATACATGAGTTCCAACGTGCATGGTGGATAGATAGCCAAGATTTTTTCAATGACTACGTTCCCAGACCACCGGTCAGGACCCAGCACAGCCTTGTTGATACCTACTTTTCGAGGCTGGAAAAGTCACGACAATGTGCGAAAACTGGTTTGAAAGTAAATTCAAAACAATACAAGAGTGGAAGTAGTTCCAGAACAAAAAGCCTTAAGGATCATGTAATTTCCGGTCTGAATCGCCAAGTTTTTAAACTTGTGTGTATTATTCAGGTTCTCTTTATATTCATTATAATACAAGAATAGTAGATTAACTTTTTTTTAACATCACCTGCCGGAATTTCCGAACACTTAGACCTTCACAGGTTCTTGCACATGACAGAAGTGGTGGTCTTCGGGTATTCCTTTCAACTAATCTATAGTTATTTCTCACTGCCATTGTTTATTTTAGAAATTTCATGCATATTTTTTTACAGGACAAACTTGATTTTGAGTCCCATTTTCCAAACACAAGGACTGCCTTTTCCGATTCACTTAACAGCATTTATCTCAAACTGATCGACTTGCCGGAATCTGACGTGGACGTTGCTCAGGTTAATATTTCTTTTTTGCATTTAGTTGTATGGACGTTACATACAAATGTCATCAGCGCTAGTCTGTTCCAGGAGTATCTCCTTTTAGAGGAATTGAGATTCGCGTTGGCAGAGGAAGAAAGGTTACAGTTGGAAGAAGAGAAGCTGAATGCTGAGGCCAACATCTTAAGGCTGGAAGAGGCTAATAGGTTGCGGTTGGAAGAAGCTGAGATGTTGAAGTTGGAGGAGGAGAAGAAGAAAAAACGACGCGCGTTTATGAATTCGTCACATTTTCAAAAGGCTTTAAGTCGGTTACCACCCGACAAGAGGATTCTCATGGAACCTGTTTCGCCAAAAAAAAATCAGAAGGTTAAACGGCGTAAAATAAAAAAACACGGCCCTAACATGAATGACCCAACTATTGCTGAGGAGCTTAACAGAGTGAAACCTTGGGTAGAGGTATTGTGATAGTTTTTACGAACTTCTCAATATACTTGCTTATCAATAATGCTCTGTCAAACTAATACATTGAACCTGTTTTCTAGGATCTAAGTAGATGGTTTCATTCTGACGAAACTCTTTGTCTGTCTGATGAGATTGAAGAATTCCTCTGTGATCCTGATAGACACCGGTGTAAATTTCCATGGTCATATGATTATACTGTAGACCGCAATTTCTGGCTTCGCTTAGTTTGCTTAGACCCTGCTAGAAAAGGTTGGCTAACTGAGGAGGTTAGTTTATATACGCATTCTTATTCAGATTTTCTTTTTTACCCTGTATTTGATTTTCACCATTTCTTAAATTGGTATTTTATTTGCTGCAAATGCGTAGCATATAGACCTATGGGTTGACTACATGTGGCACATACGACCTCAGAATGCTAACTGGGCGATGGTTAGTAGTTACTTTGTTCAGATTCTTCTTCAAAATGGCATGCCCGTGTTTTATGCAGACGGGACGAGGTATCCCATGCCCTGGAATGATGTTGAACAGGTGATACATTTACTTTTCATTTCCTCCTATTTTTATCATTTACGGTCACTCAATAATCAGGTAGTTCATGATAGCAACTTTAAAAACGGCATCTTTTAAAGTATGAACAAACTTGATATTTGTCGCTCATCTTTTAAAGTATGAATAATCAGGTAGTTCATGAACAAACTTGATAGCAAATCATAAACTTTCCTTTACGTATTAACAAACTTGATACTCACAAACTTTATCCACAGATTTTGATCTATCAGCAGTTCTTCCATTGCCACTAGCCGTGGTTTCTTTTAAAAGATGGTATTTGATGCATACTTTGAATAATTCTTCCAACAGAACCAAAAAACCAAACAATCCTCCCCTAAATTTGATATTTACAATCCAAATCGTCAAGTTTCTTCTTAGGCACAAAATACCTTCTTTTTGGACGGTACTTCCAAAGTGCTATAATCTGTATGCTCCATCTCAGAATCTGAATACCTTCTTTTTGTATGCCAGTGATCTTAGACTCCATTGTAGTACATTTATCTGTCCATTCCTTTATAAGTTTCATGGTATCCTCATGATAAACTAACTAGCAGTGTTTTCGTAACACTAGCAGTTTCTCCATGCAAGCTAGCAGTTGGAACAGTTTTGCACTCCAATCTTCCAACCAAGTTATTATAATTTTTTTTACACAATGTTATTGTTAACATTTTTTTTTGTTATTTAATTATTTATTTATTTAATGTTTCAATTCATTTTTTTTTGTTCGTTTTTTGTTGTTCGTTTTTCTTTTTTCTTTTTTTTTTGTATTTTTTTTTATTAATTTTTTTTTTGACACTAAAAGGTCCAGCAGCAAAGGCCAAAAAATCCTATTGCTCATAAACATAGTAGTTATAACTTATAAGTGTAACCCAACCACAAGGACTTAACAAAAAGAACAAGCAGTTGATTCATACACACTAGCCGTAGTAAGATTTCCAATAGCAGTACTACCTTTGTTACATAGTTTTGAAAAAACATCTTGAGACTTGAGACCAAGTATGCATTAAATTTACAATCCAAAACTAGTTGATTTAAAGCCTTGAATGACTAGTCGAGCCTTCAACGTAGTTCTAGAACGTGCAGCAGCTTCATACTCACCTTCAATGGTGGAATTCGCCATAATTGTTTGCGTCTTACACTGCCATGAGATAAGTCTGCTTTCCAAAAACTGAGCCCCTCCATTTGTAATCGTTCGATCCCAACAGTATATTGATTACCCTAGCCGCAGTTATGGTAACACAAGCCGTAGTTAACAGTTGGAGCAACATATCAGTAAGTACATAAGTAGATGAATTTCCCAAAAGCAGTAGTTTCTATACAACCCAAGACCGTGCATGAAAACGTTATCCATTGTCTAAAACATCCATTAGTAAGTAACATATTGCTTACCAGCCGTATGCCATGTCAACAGCACATACAAACACGACAATTGTATTCTTGTATTTACCTTTGACCAGATAAATAAAAAGTCACTTTTATTAATTTCAGACGTTGACCAACTATATCCTAATACACAGCCAACTTTCTTTTAGATTTTTATTCCTCTCAACGAGACTTTTAAACACTGGTGTCTTGCCCAATTTAACATACCTATAGGAGTGGTAACATTCTATGATAGAGGCGACACGCGTGACTATGAGTCACGTGTATGGTATGTCCGTGGTAGGGAGTGCTTACAGGTATCTTCTTATTATAACCCACTCATATTATTACTTGTTTGTTATAATTTGTGACCATACACCCTGCTTCTTATAACCAACATATATAATACAATTACGAACAACACATACATAAATAAAATTATACAGTAATTTGTTATACTTTGTGACCAGACACGAATAAACCATGCGTGTGACTAGTTGCCCATTATTTGTGTGTAGTTGCCCAAGAACAAATTTATTGTTGGCCAAAGTTTCTTGGGTGTTGTGTTGTAGCAGTTTGACTTTGAGTTTTGTGCACACTAGTTCCCTTGAAGTACATGCAACTATGTACCACCATCATTTCCTTACATCTATTCACCATTAATAAACCGTCCTTCTTATTTGAAATCCCATTTTTAATTTACTACAACCAACAACATAGTTTCTCATAAACATTTGTTATACTTACTTGTCTATAATCTATAGTAGTAACATCAAACGAATACCACAACCAACAACAGATTATCTAAAATATGTGTACATTAACTAGAACCAACAAAAAATAAAGTACATAAATCTGCTTGCTTCCGTATTTTAACAATTTATTTTCAACCAACAACAGATTATCTAAAATATGTCTACATTAACTAGAACCAACCAAAAATAAAGTACATAAATCTGCTTGCTTCCGTATTTTAACAATTTATTTTCCTGATTTTAATTTACATTGTGTCCCGCACATATAATACGATATAGGAAATATATACTTAGCTAGCAAGCTTGATTACTTTAAATTTTGAACTGCACATAAGGTTCATGATTTAATAAGGAAACATATGATTTAGTTTCCCATTGTATGTATGTGGTTGCCCAAAAACAATTAACTTGTTGGACACAACTTTCTTTGTGCCTTTTTTGTGCAATAGTTAAAGTTGAAAAACTAATGGACTAGTTCCCTACAAGTACATGCCACTAGCTACCACCATCATTTCATTACGTCCTTTCCTCATTAATAAAGTTTTTCCTACTTATGTGCATCCCCGATTTGGGTTTTTTACAAAATATCCATTCAATATTGAAATAGCACAGCCAAGTGCACACTTAGTCAGACTTTATGATATAAAAGTCTGAGTTATATTATGGTAGTGTATTATTACATAAAATATAAATGATGTGTACATATAATAATAGCATATGTGTGTTAGTTCATGTAACCAAAAAGTAATCAATATAAACCTGTTTAATGGCGTCTATTTACAAAACATACTAAATTAATAATTTTTCTAACCCAAAGGATGTAAAATTTTGTTGCATTTGGAACTAAACAAAATTCAAACTGGTTTAGTTGCCCCCAAACTGAAACTAGTTGCCCAAAATGGTTATCTTGTGGCCAGGAATCGGTTGAGTACAAGAGAAGCTTCATTAATTAAACTTGGCCTAATGTGCAACAGTAATTACTTGACATGACTCAACTATTCACCACTTGACTATCCACATTAATTTAGATAGACTTCAATTCAAAATAAACTCCATGTCACCCCACCCCCGCTCTTTCCCCCCACCCCATTTGGGTTATATAAACGGACAACATATATCCCAATACCATACAACTTTTGTCAGGGGACACACACTAGCCACAGCACAATTTACTACAAAAGAAATGGATAACGTACTTAAAGACATGGTTAACAACGTGTTTGTGCGTGACAATGAACGTGACTTTAAGTTCTTAAGTGACATGCATGCAAAGGTGATCGACCTAACTCATCGTTGCACTGTGAGGGCCAAGCAAATCAAGCAGTTGGAGTGCGTGGTTGGGTCCAGGCTTGCCAGTGCTGTTTTGGAAATCCTGCGTGCAATTCAGGACGAGGAGCTTGAGAAAAACAGGACGCTGATGAGGCTAATGAGTGAGACTCAGCTCCAAGTTCTCAAAAAAATCTCTTTTCTGGCAAAGTTGCGCAAAAATTATTAATCCTCTACTCCTACCTTGTTATGTGGTCTCTCTGACGTTCTGTGATTGTCATATTTTGTGTTTTGATATCTTCATGAATGTCGTTGCTACGTTGATGTATTTTGTTATCCTTTAATGTATTGAAATGAAATCTATTATGAATAAAAATATTTCGAAGCACATGTCAAATGTTCGAACGTTGTTTATGAATCACCAATAAAAAACATGTAATACTTTTGAACACATATATAATTTACAACATGAAACTAGATATCATATTTAATACGGCTTGAAAAAACACCTATATTTCATCAATAATTTGGTGACAAACGTGGTTATTTCGATTATATAATACTTACATTTTTCTGACAAGCCTCTAACAAGATCACCCGTCTATTTATTTTAACAGTTTCTGTTATTCTACAGGTCAAACTACCAGTTGTTCTAGAGCAAGCAAACATTTTTGATAAGACTGGAATACATCCGAATGACTATAAGATTTCATTTAGGTTAGCAGAAAACGTTCCTAAGCAAGGTGGGATTTTTGGTGATTGTGGTGTGTGGGTTTGTATATTTTTATATCGATTGGCACATGGTCTATCGTTGCACGTTGATGATCCCGCTGACGTCGCGCTAGCCTATCGTGAGAAGATGATTCAGTTTTTTTATAAACATAGATTTTATCGTTTGTACTAACAGTTTTAAACTTATCTCCAACAGCACTTTCATTGTTTTATCATGCATCATCTATTGATATATTCACTATAACATGCATACATAAACCAATAATCATATTGTACCTTGCATGCATCAACCTTGGGTACGTGTAACATTAATTTAAAAAACAATGGGAGACATGACGTAAAAGTATGTACACATTAACATCTAAATTTGTTGTACAGTACAGATAATCTTTCTTTTTAAAACTCCACAACTCCAGTTCATTTATTCTTCATTTGGACGTCCATTTAATCATGACATTTGGCCGTCCATTCCAAGAAAAATTAAAACAGGGCCAAACACACTACACATAAAAACTTATAACAAATTAACCAAAAATTTCCCTATTATTATCTCCATATTAAAATAAACGGATCATACTTTTCATACTATTAATAAGTACATTATTAATAGTAAAATAATAATACAACCTTTCCTAATATATCAAATCTTCATATAGATCACATTTGTACACAAGTGATAATGCCAATCTCCCAACCCTCTATTTCATCAAAAAATTCTGCTAAGCCTCCAGTTGCCTTATTTGATTTCAAGCCAAGGTATGCCTGCCATTACCTTTCGTGATTGTCACTTGCACTTAATAGGTTTTTGTCCATACATGCTAATCTCATTTGTATACATTTTTTTACCTTTATTACAGGAGTACTACACGCTATGTATCTGAGAATCTTGTAGTTGAGATTCACTACGATGGTGAGTTCATTCGGTTGCCCAAATTAACTTACGCGTATGGGCGCACCCTTGTGAAAATGTTCAACAAGTCCACAAGGATGAACTTTAATCAAATGCTTGACTTTTTAGTCAACAAGTTAGAGTGTGAGATACGGGCTTTGTATTTATGTAGGCCACTATTTGCTCTTTCAACCGGTTTGACAGTTGTTGAATGCGATAATGACATTTTAAGGATGTTTCAACTTGCCGAGGAATGTGGGTTGATCGGCTTGTACATTGCACATGCACCTGATAACTTAGCATGTTTATATTATGATAACCTAATTGTGGATCTTCTTGATGAGCCAACGTGTGATAGGATAGCAATACATGATAAACTTGTAGAGCTTGCTACTTCTAATTCTGCCTCTGATATTGCTGCATGGGAGGAGGAAGAAAGGCGGTCACCTCCCCTAAGAAGCCCTCTGTTCTAAACTAGAATTCAAGGAATTGAATGTCAAGGAATGAATCTATTCAAGGATTTTTTGGGTAGCGAAATTGTTGATGCTGACATTGGGTTCAGTGACGATGAATGGTACTATGGGGTATTTCTTGGGTCTGTATCTATGGATGTTGGGCCTTCTTCTTCTTCCGTTAAGGACAGTTCTGGTCATAAGGCCTCTAGAAAACCTTATGCAAGGAGGCACTGCTTTCAAACACCAAGATCGGGCTTACGGAAGTTCGAGATGTCCAGGCATTTAAAGGCTCTAACAAGAGACCGCCGTCGAGGAGGTGCGGGATTAAAAGCAACTTGGTTTTTAAGGAACGATAGGTTGGAGTGTAGGTATTTTTATGCAGCATGCTCAAGCTGCAGATAACGTTTAGAAACTGGGGTGTTAACATAACTTAAAACTCAAAATAGTTTGTCTAGTTTAGCCTTTTTTGTAAGGCGACGTTATGTAATTGTTAAACATTTTTTTGTTTGTGCTTCTTATGATTACAAAAAAAAAATGTTCAACAATTACATAAAATTAACATGCGATGTTTTTGTGTAACCATCTGCTTTGGGGTTATCGTAGTATGCACCTGTTTTTTGATCTACGTTCGGTGTCCGTTTACATAATACTGTGTATGAATGCTTTATAGTATGATGTATATCATGGCAACGTTGATGGGGCATCTCTGTTTTAGGATAGCAACCCTATAGGGCAACTTCATTTTTTTTTAGATAACTAAACAAAGTAGAAACTTATCATATAGGGCAACTTCATTTTATAGGGGGACTGTAGATAATTTTTTTTTTTGCCTTTCAATAGTCAGCATTTTTTGGTGGGTGTACACGTGTTCAACTATGTTTTGGGCACGTGCATGGTAACTATCTCTTCCTGCTTTAGTGCTTTATCCAGCCTTGTTAGTATTTACCCACTTTTACCTCAATAAATAAATAAATAAATAAAAAACACTTAAAAAATTGTATTTGACAGTTTTCCAGCTTGATTATACAGTTTGCATCTTTTGTATCTAGTGTTTGGATTTACCCATTTTTTGCTAACTAAATACGTCCTTGCATTGGCATAACATAACAAATACATAATACAATTTAGTCTACATATATTATGAAATACAACATATAACGAGAATAGGTGGTGGCTCACTTGTTCAATGACGAGCATGTCATTACCTAGGTGTATCAATTGCAGCTTGTTCAATTGGTCGGTCATTTTTAGGTGGTTCACTTGTTATTCGACTTTGATTGAGCTCCTGACAGTCAAGTTTAATCACACAAGCTAACCACTTGTGAATGGCTAACCGTAATAAACTTAAAACTGCTCAGAAACCAATGCAATGAAGATCTGGAGAATATAGTGGATTCCCGGGTCGTTAAGTCCCACGGAGACTCAATGGTGTTTCAAAACTTTCAGACGATAGAATGATCACTAAGGATAGTGATCAGTAAGGATTTGGATGGATAACTACACTACTGATTGATTGGAATGTATTTTGGAAACAGAATTGGAAAGCACAACAATCAGATAAAACAAACGAAAATACGTACGTTTAATAAACTACGTAGACGTACAAAATAAAAAGTGAGATCTAAAAAAAATAAAAGACCTAAAAATATGAAAATAACATTTTTGAAAACCTAAAAATAAAAGAAAATTATTAGAAAAGGAAAATTATTTTTATAACTATTTATTTAATTATTATTAATTAAAAACTATTTATAACTATTTAATAATACACTAAAATAAAAGAAAATATGAAATAAGGCTAGAAAAATAAAATTATGATTCAGAAAAATCTAAAATATTATAAAACTTATTTTAAAATTAAAAATATATTTTTTACACTTTTTATCTATTTATTATTAATTAATTACTATTTAAAATACACTTAAATACTAGAAAATATAAAATAAACCTGGAAAAATGAAATTTTAACTTGGAAAAATCTAGATTATTATAAAACTAATTTTAAAACTGAAAAGATATTTTTTATGCTTTTTAATTATTTATTACTAATTATTTAATACTTTTAACTATTTTAAATTTTAATAAATACTAAAAAAATTAGGAAAATTATGAAACTTTTTTCTAAAAATATCCTAAGGTGACAGGAAACTAAGAAAATTATAAAAACAGAATTTGCTTAATAATAAGCTGAAAAGAAAAATCAAAAAGCTAATTCCTATTAAATAAATGCTATCACTATATTTAAAATGATGTCTTTATGGTTTTTATTTTTGAAAACTATTTAACTACTTATAATATGAAACTTTAATGAAAACAAAGATTTTACAAACTTAAAAATAAGCTGTTTGAAGCTTAAAAAGCTCAACAGTGGACTTATAAGCTTATTTTGAAGATATAAGCTCAAACAAGCTCACAAGCTGAAATAAGATGCAAATAAGCTAATGCTACTCAAATTAAGCTAAAAGACACAAACAAGCATACTGATAAGCTAGGAATAAGCAGATAAGCACTTGGCTTCTTATTGTTAAAAGACAGAAATGGGACAAGGTTTAAGCTTATTGCAGCCCTATCAAATAAGCTTCAAAATAAAAACTTAAGCTTGGAACTTCAAGATGGCTTGGTTGGCTATCCAAAGAACTAAGAATCACAAGCTGAGGTTCAATTATGAGCTTGTGACAAGCTTGTGAAGATGGGTATCTCAACTGTGCACAGGGCACAATTTCAGACAAGGAGCTCAAAAGAAGCTGAGTAAAAAGCATTGAATAAGCTGATTAAAAGTGAAGTAATATTTTTATAATTAAGTTAAGCAGCTAAACTTTAATATCCCAAAAGCTTATAAGCTAAATCTCAATATTAAACACACACTAAAATTATATATTTTATTCAAAAACGACCAAATTGAAAATTTTGACTTTTTAAGAAAAACACTAAGGTTGACTTATATGAACTTTAAGTTGATTCTAATCACTGATTGTGATGTATTAAGGTGAACTAAGACTGATTTGAGCAATATTAACAACTTATGAACACAAAATCATGATCATGGATCATGAAAATCCCACAGTTAATGAACTAGATGTGCTCAAATGTTATTTTGACTTTTTCTAAAACAAGGACTGGTTTTTCTTGTTGCAATGAGCTATTAGATGTGTATGTGACACAAAACAAGCACAAACAACAACACAAACAAGATCTACTACAGTTTAAACAAGCAAATCCAAACACCCTTTTAAGTGACTGTTTTGGTGATTTTCAAAGCAAAACACAGATTCAGACCATGCAAGTGATTGCAGAACTTATATTATCATTTAATTGGACTAAAGAAACATTAAACAATAACAATAACAACATATAACTAAGAATTTACACTTATGCTATTTTAACTGTCAAACTAAATTTTTAACAACTACAAATTTAAATGAACAAACAACTGATTTTATTGCTTAATTATACTTAACTACAACTAATTAACATAAAGATACAGAGATTGAAACTTAAGAACACTTAAACAGTGAAATACAAAAATTGAGCAAAAAGCTTACAAGTGGTGTTGAACTGAGAACACAGAACCAAGATCAAAAGACCACTCCTATAGGCTTACCACTAAGCCACTAACCCAGGGCAATCCAAAATCTACCCTGCTCCAGCTTTGATCACCATTTCTTGTGATTTTTTATTTTTTCACTAATTTATTTGTATTTTTGGTGAATTTTGAGTTTGACCTCTAAACTGATTTTAAATGTTTCTAAAAGCTTAAATAAGCTTTCTGAGGAGCTTATATGGCTTATTCAGTCCAAAGTAACAACTAATAACAACATTAAATTCACATGAGATTTTGAACTTTGAAAATGCATAAACTGAAATTTAAGCTTGAACACTGAAATTTATTATTGAAAAGGATTTAAAATACACTGAGAATACTTAAGAAGGTACTTAAAAGCTTTAAAATACACTGGAAACTTGAAATTAACTAAAACGACATATAATAAACTAAGTTACTCTAGATATATCTTCACATTGCTCCATTCCTCTTCTTTATAGACTTTTGAGACTTCATGTCGACCTCTGAGACTTTCCCACTTCATCTTGACCATTAAATCTCTCAGAATCATCATAACCATCCATTTGGATTTTTGGCGCCAAAAGTCTATTAGCAGGTTTGAGTTATTAATGGATTTTGGGAAGATGTGGAGGTGGAGGGGGACAAGGTAAGGTGGTGGTGAGGTGATAGGAGCACGTGGGATTGAAAACCATGGTGGTTTGAGGAGTAACTGGTTTTGGCGCGTTTATGTGAGGGACGATGAACAGTAGCCTGGTATTTGACTTTCTTGACTGGTTTAATAATAGAGGGGGGGTTCAAGGGTCAAGTGGGGGTTCAAGGTTCAAGGTTCAAAAATGGGTTGGTCTTGGATATGGGCCAGCTGGTTAAGGGATTGGGTTAGATTTGGTTTTGATAACACAAGGGTCCGGTTTGTTATAGATTAAACACAAGGACTAAAGTTGCAATTCGACCAAACTTGAGGGACTGAACATGCCCATTTTCCAAAGATATCAAAAGGACCAAACCTGACAAACTTTGATAGTACAAGGACCACTTTTGCATAAAATTCCATTTTTATAAATCCAAGGACCTTTTATGACATTTTTTAAACTTTAGGGACCTTTTCTGCCATTTGACCAAAGATTCATTCAAGGACCATTTTTGACAACTTAGAATATTTCAGGGACCTTGAATGATATTTTTCTTTATTTTGATATACCAGGGACTGTTTTTGACAACTTTTGAAACTTGGGGGACTAAAACTGCCAATTTTGCAAACTTGATACGTTTTTCATCTGATTTTGATATTTTTGCATTTAAAACACATAAAACACTTATTTGTGATATTTTCATCATTTTGATGCATTTCTGAGCGTTTTCAGATGTTTTTGGCATTCTAAACAGTACAAAAATGATGAGTATTTAGACACTCATCAATCCCCCACACTAAGATATTGCTAGTCCCTAGAAATGTTTTAAACTTTAATGGATTTTAAAAAACTCTTTACCAAAAGTCATTACTTCTGGAGTAGCCAATTGTTTTAGTTCAAGTAAGAACCTTGGTACAATGATAACCAAATGATTTTGAGCAAATCATAAGCTGTAAACGGATTTGATTTGTCTTTACCAGAAGCCGTTTGCTTCTGGACTAGCCAACTCTTAGATAAATTATCAGTATTATCTTTGGTGAGTCGATTACCAATTATGGTTTTTCCACTGCCTTTACCACAAGCCATAAACTTGCGGGCTAGCCAACTCTTCACTAATTAAAGATATGGTGAGTTGAACACCATACAATTTTGGGCAAATTGCAAGCCATAAACGGATTTGAGATATCTTTACCAAGAGCCTTTTGCTCCTGGATTAGCCAATCCTTATGTGTGTTAGACATGGCGGACTGATTACCATTTGCTGAGTAAGTGAAAAACACTTACTCCAAAAAAAAATTTTGGCCAAAAACGGGGGAATTGGGTGGATAATACATATGATAAAATTCGTGAGAATTCCCCCCACACTAGAAATGAATATTGCCCTCAATATTCAAAGTACCGGCGGTTATGCCGAAACATAGAACGTAAAAGGGAAATACTACGGCCATTATTTGAAAGATTTTTTCTTTTTTTTTTTTTTTTTTTTTGGATAAACTTTATATACAACAGCGGGGGGCAACTCCCCCACACTAGGGTGGTAGAAAATAGAAAGAAGTCAGAAATATGAGTGAAAACCCATATGGTGTGTGCTACTGTTTTTGATTCCCGAGTCACTAGCTTGACTCGATCCCCGCATTCATTGGTTCATGGGGAAAGTTTGTAGATCCGGGACAACCACGGGTGGAATGTCCTCTCCAAAATAATGCTTTAATCGATGACCATTTACTTTAAAATTTGGACCATCAGGTTGAGATAACTCAATGGTACCATAAGGATAAACCTTAGCAATGGTAAATGGACCAGACCAATGGGACTTGAGCTTTCCCGAGAATATCTTCAATCTTGAATTGAAAAGAAGGACTCGATTACCAACGTTGAAAACGCGGTTCTTGATTTTAGAGTCATGAATCTTCTTTGTCTTTTGTTTGGAGATCAAAGAGTTCTCGTATGCTTGATCACGGAGTTCATTTAATTCATTCATTTGAACTTTTCTGTGATCACCAGCTGTCTGAATATCGAAATTTGCATGTTTTAAGGCCCAGTATGCCTTGTGCTCTAGCTCAATCGGAAGATGACATGCCTTTCCGTACACTAGCTTGTATGGAGTACACCCGATGGGTGTTTTATAAGCTGTACGGAAGGCCCAGAGTGCGTCATCCAGTTTATCCGACCAGGATGGACGGTTTTCGCCTACTGTCCTTTCAAGAATTCTTTTAATACCACGGTTGGAAACTTCCACTTGCCCACTTGTTTGGGGGTGGTATGCAGTAGATAGACGGTGGGTTACACTATACTTTTGCATGACACGATCAAATTGGTCATTGCAGAAATGTGTACCACGATCACTAGTTATAGCTCGCGGAGTTCCAAACCTAGCAAAAAGAGATTTTAAAAATTTCACAACAACTCGGGCATCGTTGGTAGGTAAAGCTTTCGCTTCAACCCATTTTGACAAATAGTCAACAGCCACGAGTATGTATTTGTTTCCTCGAGATGATGGAAATGGCCCCATAAAGTCAATGCCCCAGATGTCAAATATCCCACACACTTGAATGGCATTTTGTGGCATTTCATTTCTTTGAGAGATATTTCCATGACGTTGACAAGCGTCACATGCTTTGACAAAATCGTGGGCATCCTTGTAAATTGTGGGCCAATAAAACCCGGAATCAAACACCTTTTTGGCGGTGTAGTTTGGACTATGATGTCCCCCAGTGGGTCCAGCATGGCAAGCTTTGAGAATGTCAAGAGCTTCTTGTCCATAAACACACCGTCGGATGACTTGATCCGCACAGATTTTGAATAGGTAGGGGTCATCCCAGAAGTAATGTTTAACATCCTTGAAGAATTTGTTCTTCTGTTGGGTCGACATCCCTTTCACTATGAAGTTACCCGCATGGTAATTTGCGAAGTCAGCAAACCATGGGGTAGAAGAGTTTCTACGAAAAGAAACCGCATTGAGTGTCTCGAGAGGAAATGTTTCATTTATTTCCTTTTTCTCGAAAACATCTTGGTGAGGGTTTTCTAGACGGGACAGATGATCAGCAGCCAGGTTCTCAGCTCCTTTTTTATCACGTATAATGATATCAAATTCCTGGAGGAGGAGAACCCAACGGAGCAATCTCGGCTTTGCATCTTGTTTTGCAAAGAGATATTTGAGAGCCGAGTGATCCGTATACACCACACATTTGGTCAAGATTAAGTATGGCCGAAACTTCTCAAATGCATACACCACGGCTAGTAGCTCTTTTTCTGTGGTGGTGTAATGGGTTTGACCTTCAGTCATAGTCTTACTTGCGTAGTGGATAGGCTGAAAATGCTTGCTTCTACGTTGCCCCAAGACTGCGCCGATAGCAAAATCACTTGCATCGCACATGAGTTCAAAAGGTAAATCTCAGTCGGGAGCAACGAGAATGGGTGCTTCAGTAAGCTTTTTCTTTAATGTTTCAAAAGCTTCGATGCACTCGGGTGAAAAGATAAAAGGAGCATCCTTTTCAAGAAGATGGGTCATAGGCCGGGCGATTTTAGAAAAATCTTGTATGAATCTGCGATAGAAACCGACATGACCTAAAAAACTCCTAATACCTTTGACGGTAGTAGGATGAGGCAACTTAGCAATAACATCAACTTTTGCTCTATCTACCTCAATCCCGTTTTTTGAAATCTTATGGCCAAGGACTATGCCTTCTTTAACCATAAAGTGGCTCTTCTCCCAGTTTAGACAAAGATTGGTGTCTTCACACCTTTGAAGCATTTTTTCTAAATGGGAGAGACATGTTTGAAATGAGTCCCCAATGACCGAGAAGTCATCCATAAACACCTCCATTGTTTCCCCGATCATGTCGTGGAATATGGCCATCATACATCGTTGGAACGTGCCAGGAGCATTACATAGGCCAAAAGGCATACGTTTGTAGGCAAAAGTTCCGTATGGGCAGGTGAATGTGGTCTTCTCTTGATCCTGTGGATCAATGGGAATCTGAAAATATCCCGAGAAACCATCAAGGAAACAATAGTATTCGTTCCCTGCTAATCTCTCAAGCATTTGGTCCATGAAGGGTAGAGGAAAATGGGCTTTACGAGTGGCGTCATTCAACTTACGATAGTCAATGCAAACACGCCATCCCGTAACCACCCGAGTCGGAATTAACTCGTTATCTTCATTTGTAACAACAGTAATGCCACCCTTTTTAGGAACACAGTGAATTGGGCTAACCCAAGGACTATCTGAGATCGGGTAAATTAATACTGCATCAAGAAGTTTGATAACCTCCTGTTTGATAACATCATGGATTTTTGGATTCACCCTTCTCTGATGTTGAACTGCTGGTTTGAAGTCATCCTCCATTAAGATTTTGTGAGTACAAAACTCAGGGTTGATACCCTTAATGTCGGAGAGTTTCCAAGCAATTGCTTGCTTATGTGACTTTAAGACCTTTATGAGAGCAGCTTTTTCATCTTTACTCAAATCTCGAGCAATAATGACTGGTAATTTATCATCACCCTCAAGAAATGCATACTCGAGATGAGGTGGTAAGTCCTTAAGTTCAACCTCAGGAAATTCTTCAGTTTTCTCAACTGACTTGACTTCCTTGTTATGAAGCTTGACGGGAGGGAGAGGAGGAGAAGTGTCCTGATTTAACAACTTCTCAAGAAGAATATCTACCTCCAGATTAATCTCATTGTGATTAATCTCATCTGGAATTGAATCACTAGTGTGAGGGGTTGATGATGGATCATCATTAAGCAATTTCTCAATGAGAAGTATGTCCCCCTCGATGTCAATTGGATCGTGATCAATTTCCCATGGAACAGAATCACTAGCCAAGTATGCTTCAATCTCTTCCAAGATGAAGTCGCTTCCCTCAAACGGAGTGAGAGAAGGAGTAGAATTGGCTATGATAGGTTGATAAGATGTGGTGGGATCCCCACTCACAGAATTGTGAGAATAACCAAGAACTTCTTGAGAGTACTCTTCAGAAGCAACATCAATGATATCTATTCGGTTAACCGACTCAGAATCATAGTTTGCGGAGTACCTCGAAGTTTGATCAAGGTTAAAGGTGACAGCTTCATTACCAACACGTAATGTGATTTCTTGCTCAAATACATCAATGAGAGCACGACCCGTTCTCAGGAATCCTCGACCAACAATGAGAGGAACCCGATGATCGGCATCGAAATCAACAACCACAAAGTCAGCTGGGAAATGGAACTTTCCTACTTTCACAAATACGTCCTCGGCAATGCCAAGAGGACGGGATATGGAACGATCTGCAAGCTCGAGAGTCATGCATGTAGGAGTAAGATCTGGAAGAGAGAGTTTCTTCCATACTGAATAAGGCATCAGATTGATGCTTGCACCAAGATCGGCTAAGGCAAAGCATTCAACCATTCCTGGAAATACACAAGGTAAGAGAAATTTTCCAGGATCTCCAAGTTTCTCAGGAAGCTTCTTCAAGATAACTGCTGAGCAGTTCTCGTTCAGAGGAGTTTTATCCATTTCAAACAGCTTTTCCTTGTTGCTTAACATGTGTTTGAGAGTTGATGCAAACTTGGGCATCAGCATGATAGCATCCGCAAAGCTTATGTCAAAATGTAATTCTTGGAAAATTTGAAAGAATTTGTCCATTTGATGACAGGCTTTTTCGCGGAGCTTTTGCTCATTCAAACGTGATGGGTAAGGAATAGAAGATTTGGATTTCTGGTTTTCAACGGGAGCTACTGGATGTTCATAAACAACTCCTGGATTTGACTTGGGTTTCTGGACAACTTGAGGTTGGACATTGTTGGTACCTCCGTTATTATTAGGAAGTTCCTTGTCCTTTGTTACCTCATGTTCACTTTCCACTACCTTCGAGAGAGAAGAAGAAGAAGAGGTAGTAGGAATAGCGGGTCCATCGTATAAAACACCACTTCTTGTTGTGATCGCCTTAGCATCGCCCCTCGGGTTAGCGATCGTGTTGCTCGGAAGTTTTCCTGAGCCCGAGGGTTGATCATTTAAAGACTTCTTTAATTCAGCGATCTGACTGACCAACAACCTGTTTGTCTCCTCTTGAGACTTCATGAATTGCTTTAAAAGCTCATCAGATGTTGATACAGGAGGAGGTGGAGGTGGAGGGACATTTTGAGGCCGTATGTTCTGATTATAGCCAAAATTCCCTTGATTAGGATTCATATTTCCCTGAAATTGATTCCCTCGATTGAAAGTGTTTTGATTAAGGTTCCCTTTATGTTGGAAACCTTGATTAGGTCCAGGATAGAAATTACCTTGGTTTTGATAACCTTGGTTCATTCTAGGTTGATTCTGATTCCGGTTAGAATTCTGGTTAAAACCGGGTGGTGCCTGATAAGTGTTAGCACGGTAGTTTGGTTCATTTTGAGGACGGTATTGATTACCTCCCTGATGTGAAGTACCGGCCATAGCATTGGCTTCAAACGGACTACCATCGGTGGCAGTACAGTTGTAGTATGCATGAGGGCCACCACAAGTAACACAACTCTCGACTTTCTTCACTTCACCATGCGATGGTGTCTGTGTGAAAGTGACTTTCTTTTGGTTAGCAAGAACCAAAGCCTGAACAATATCCGTGAGTTTGTCAATCTTAGCATCGGTGCTAGATGTACTCACGGGAGATGAAGTAGAAGGTCCAGCATTAGACTGAGATTGATATGTCTTTGCTCGGAAAGGGCGGACCTGGGACTTGTTTTCAATGATTTGTAAGGCTTCTTTGGTGGTCTTGCTCAGGAAATTACCTCCCGCGGAGGCATTTAGAGAGTCTTGGTCAGCTTGTCTCAGACCATTTTAGAAAGTATCCATTTGCATTAACTCGGTAAAACCATGATGCGGACACTTGCGGAGCAATTCTTTGTAACGATCCCATGCCTCCCCGAATGATTCATCAAATCTTTGAGAAAATTTCATTATCTCACTCTTAAGACTTGTAGTTCGGGATGGAGGATAGAATTCGTTAACAAATTTGGTGACTAGATCTTCCCATGTCTCAATGGAACGAGGGGGTTGTTTCTCAAGCCAATTCCAGGCTTGTCCCTCTAGAGAAAATGGGAACAGAAGAAGCTTGATAGCTTCATGTGGGACATTCTTGTATTTGATGGTTGATGCAATCTTGTTGAACCATCGAATATGTGCATGAGGATCATCCCGCTCAAAACCATAGAATTGGCTTTGGGTTACCAGATTAAGCAACCCGGTTTTGAGCTCAAAGGTGTCAGCCACGATGGCTGGGACAACAATGGCATCTCCGTAACCCTCGATGGGTGCCTGGAGAAGCTCATTCATAGGCTTGTCTTCTGCCATTACGACAGGGGGTGGTTGTGCTAGACGTTCCTCAGTCACAGCTGAAGGAGCAGAACGTCCTCTACGTCTACGAGGAATATTTGCAAGCTCAGAAAGTGGACTTGTAGAACTGGAAGAACGAGTGCGCATGCACTAAGTATAAAAATCAGTTTTCAAAACAAATGCGAGGCAAAACGACAAGTGAACTTAACCAATAATCACAAATGAAATGGCTTCTTTGAAAAAGGTACACCAAATCACAAGGACACAAAGGCAAGTTTTAAATCTGTTGTTCGGGAACTTATTATGGTCACACCCCCAGTTAGTAGGTGTACTGCCTTGATTTGCGGTGGTTGATTTTTATGTATATATTAAGTACCACTGAAAAGACGTAGGTATAGATTTGTGCAAAGGGTTTAAAAACTTTTGGAAAATATTTTTGGTATCGTCTCGTTTAACCAAATCGTATCTCTTTAAGAATCACCTTAAAAGAAACACAAGCTAGAAAACGTTACGATTGTTTTGTTGTTTTATATTTTGTTTGGTGTTTTTAACACTTTAGGAAAAGTGTTAATGAACTTTTTTTTTTGATTTTTTATAACTTTACAAAAAAAAACTGTTTACAAACGGTGGTATATGTGCAAGTACGGGTCTGAAAAAAGGTTTAACACACGCTAAAGCCTCCCCGGCAGCGGTGCCAAAATTTGATTGAGCTCCAGACAGTCAAGTTTAATCACACAAGCTAACCACTTGTGAATGGCTAACCGTAATAAACTTAAAACTGCTCAGAAACCAATGCAATGAAGATCTGGAGAATATAGTGGATTCCCGGGTCGTTAAGTCCCACGGAGACTCAATGGTGTTTCAAAACTTTCAGACGATAGAATGATCACTAAGGATAGTGATCAGTAAGGATTTGGATAGATAACTACACTACTGATTGATTGGAATGTATTTTGGAAACAGAATTGGAAAGCACAACAATCAGATAAAACAAACGAAAATACGTACGTTTAATAAACTACGTAGACGTACAAAATAAAAAGTGAGATCTAAAAAAAATAAAAGACCTAAAAATATGAAAATGACATTTTTGAAAACCTAAAAATAAAAGAAAATTATTAGAAAAGGAAAATTATTTTTATAACTATTTATTTAATTATTATTAATTAAAAATTATTTATAACTATTTAATAATACACTAAAATAAAAGAAAATATGAAATAAGGCTAGAAAAATAAAATTATGATTCAGAAAAATCTAAAATATTATAAAACTTATTTTAAAATTAAAAATATATTTTTTACACTTTTTATCTATTTATTATTAATTAATTACTATTTAAAATACACTTAAATACTAGAAAATATAAAATAAACCTGGAAAAATGAAATTTTAACTTGGAAAAATCTAGCTTATTATAAAACTAATTTTAAAACTGAAAAGATATTTTTTATGCTTTTTAATTATTTATTACTAATTATTTAATACTTTTAACTATTTTAAATTTTAATAAATACTAAACAAGTTAGGAAAATTATGAAACTTTTTCTAAAAATATCATAAGGTGACAGGAAACTAAGAAAATTATAAAAACAGAATTTGCTTAATAATAAGCTGAAAAGAAAAATCAAAAAGCTAATTCCTATTAAATAAATGCTATCACTATATTTAAAATGATGTTTTTGTGGTTTTTATTTTTGAAAACTATTTAACTACTTATAATATGAAACTTTAATGAAAACAAAGATTTTACAAACTTAAAAATAAGCTGTTTGAAGCTTAAAAAGCTCAACAGTGGACTTATAAGCTTATTTTGAAGATATAAGCTCAAACAAGCTCACAAGCTGAAACAAAAGCTGAAATAAGATGCAAATAAGCTAATGCTACTCAAATTAAGCTAAAAGACACAAACAAGCATACTGATAATCTAGGAATAAGCAGATAAGCACTTGGCTTCTTATTGTTAAAAGACAGAAATGGGACAAGGTTTAAGCTTATTGCAGCCCTATCAAATAAGCTTCAAAATAAAAACTTAAGCTTGGAACTTCAAGATGGCTTGGTTGGCTTTCCAAAGAACTAAGAATCACAAGCTGAGGTTCAATTATGAGCTTGTGACAAGCTTGTGAAGATGGGTATCTCAACTGTGCACAGGGCACAATTTCAGACAAGGAGCTCAAAAGAAGCTGAGTAAAAAGCACTGAATAAGCTGATTAAAAGTGAAGTAATATTTTTCTAATTAAGTTAAGCATATAAACTTTAATATCCCAAAAGCTTATAAGCTAAATCTCAATATTAAACACACACTAAAATTATCTATTTTATTCAAAAACGACCAAATTGAAAATTTTGACTTTTTAAGAAAAACACTAAGGTTGACTTATATGAACTTTAAGTTGATTCTAATCACTGATTGTGATGTATTAAGGTGAACTAAGACTGATTTGAGCAATATTAACAACTTATGAACACAAAATCATGATCATGGATCATGAAAATCCCACAGTTAATGAACTAGATGTGCTCAAATGTTATTTTGACTTTTTCTAAAACAAGGACTGGTTTTTCTTGTTGCAATGAGCTATTAGGTGTGTATGTGACACAGAACAAGCACAAACAACAACACAAACAAGATCTACTACAGTTTAAACAAGCAAATCCAAACACCCTTTTACGTGACTGTTTTGGTGATTTTCAAAGCAAAACACAGATTCAGACCATGCAAGTGATTGCAGAACTTATATTATCATTTAATTGGACTAAAGAAACATTAAACAATAACAATAACAACATATAACTAAGAATTTACACTTATGCTATTTTAACTGTCAAACTAAATTTTTAACAACTACAAATTTAAATGAACAAACAACTGATTTTATTGCTTAATTATACTTAACTACAACTAATTAACATAAAGATACAGAGATTGAAACTTAAGAACACTTAAACAGTGAAATACAAAAATTGA
Source organism: Chrysanthemum seticuspe (assembly GCA_019973895.1). Taxonomy (NCBI): domain Eukaryota; kingdom Viridiplantae; phylum Streptophyta; class Magnoliopsida; order Asterales; family Asteraceae; genus Chrysanthemum; species Chrysanthemum seticuspe. The sequence goes on from BPTQ01000008.1 coordinate 87,942,823, forward strand.
GCAAAAAGCTTACAAGTGGTGTTGAACTGAGAACACAGAACCAAGATCAAAAGACCACTCCTATAGGCTTACCACTAAGCCACTAACCCAGGGCAATCCAAAATCTACCCTGCTCCAGCTTTGATCACCATTTCTTGTGATTTTTTATTTTTTCACTAATTTATTTGTATTTTTGGTGAATTTTGAGTTTGACCTCTAAACTGATTTTAAATGTTTCTAAAAGCTTAAATAAGCTTTCTGAGGAGCTTATATGGCTTATTCAGTCCAAAGTAACAACTAATAACAACATTAAATTCACATGAGATTTTGAACTTTGAAAATGCATAAACTGAAATTTAAGCTTGAACACTGAAATTTATTATTGAAAAGGATTTAAAATACACTGAGAATACTTAAGAAGGTACTTAAAAGCTTTAAAATACACTGGAAACTTGAAATTAACTAAAACGACATATAATAAACTAAGTACTCTAGATATATCTTCACATTGCTCCATTCCTCTTCTTTATAGACTTTTGAGACTTCATGTCGACCTCTGAGACTTTCCCACTTCATCTTGACCATTGAATCTCTCAGAATCATCATAACCATCCATTTGGATTTTTGGCGCCAAAAGTCTATTAGCAGGTTTGAGTTATTAATGGATTTTGGGAAGATGTGGAGGTGGAGGGGGACAAGGTAAGGTGGTGGTGAGGTGATAGGAGCACGTGGGATTGAAAACCATGGTGGTTTGAGGAGTAACTGGTTTTGGCGCGTTTATGTGAGGGACGATGAACAGTAGCCTGGTATTTGACTTTCTTGACTGGTTTAATAATAGAGGGGGGGTTCAAGGGTCAAGTGGGGGTTCAAGGGTCAAGTGGGGGTTCAAGGTTCAAGGTTCAAAAAGGGGTTGGGCTTGGATATGGGCCAGCTGGTTAAGGCATTGGGTTGGATTTGGTTTTGATAACACAAGGGTCCGGTTTGGTATAGATTAAACACAAGGACTAAAGTTGCAATTCGACCAAACTTGAGGGACTGAACTTGCCCATTTTCCAAAGATATCAAAAGGACCAAACCTGACAAACTTTGATAGTACAAGGACCACTTTTGCATAAAATTCCATTTTTATAAATCCAAGGACCTTTTATGACATTTTTCAAACTTTAGGGACCTTTTCTGCCATTTGACCAAAGATTCATTCAAGGACCATTTTTGACAACTTAGAATATTTTAGGGACCTTGAATGATATTTTTCTTTATTTTGATATACCAGGGACTGTTTTTGACAACTTTTGAAACTTGGGGGACTAAAACTGCCAATTTTGAAAACTTGATACATTTTTCATCTGATTTCGTTATTTTTGCATTTAAAACACATAAAACACTTATTTGTGATATTTTCATCATTTTGATGCATTTCTGAGCGTTTTCAGATATTTTTGGCATTCTAAACAGTACAAAAATGATGAGTATTTAGACACTCATCAGACTTGCAAGTGGTTGGGTTTCTTCATCACTAAGGTCACTGGGTTCTGTACACATAGAATCATGAATTTCATCAGCTATTGATGTAGTCTCACTTCTACCTCTGATACTCACTGAACCACCGCCTATACAAGATGCTGGAACATGTAGCCCCATCACACCATCACACCTTCACCTCTACGAACTGCTGTTGTTTTTGCCCTGCTAACATGTACACCACCAAGTCTACATGCATCAACCCCACAAAGAGTATTGTTGTCGCTTCCATAAAAATTCACTAGACAACAATACCACATGATTTCTCTATTTGTTGCACGCCTTGCATCTAAGGTCAATCATACTTGTTTTCTCTTTCCATCCTGCACCCAATGCATACCATTTTCTCAACCGGTTTCGATGTTATAACGAAAACAATAGCATTTACGGTTTATATAACAACGTCTACTAGCATAACCATCTGTATTTTTCCTCTTCATTTATTACACTTGAATGGTGTGCCATACTAGTTGGTTGGAGAATTTAATTGAAGAGTAACACACATTGTTTCTAAAATATTCAATTACCTTGTGACTAGTCAAATTAAAGGTCAGCCGCCAACATTGTTATAGCAGGAGTAACCTTAGTAACAACATGTTTATATTATTTGGTCTTCAGCACTAGCGGTACTAACATGTAATAACATTTTGAAGTCTTAATTCTGAAACCTTAGACAACATGTAGTGACAACACGTTTATATGATAAATTGTCTTCAGCAATAGCAGTTCTAACTTTAACTAGCAGTTTTTAGTCGTTAGTGTGACAGCCGTAAGATACATGAGGGACCTAGAATGACAAACACTTAAACCTTTTATACCCCACACATCAGTTTATGGTCCCAAGTCCCAACAATCAACATCCCCACATTCCTTGTTATACACTAGGTCACTTTCAGCCAAGAATCCAAATAAAAATATATCGTTGTCCTTTTCTTCTATTTTTAGAAAAAAAATCGAGGTTTGTTGTACTCTCCCGTATGTACTTTGTTACCGTATTCGTTTATTTATTTATACATGAATATAAATAACTGTGCACTTTTATATTTTATATTCTATTAGTAAATTTGTTATTTAACTCAAAGTTATTTAAATTGTTATTAGGGTTTATGTTTTATAGGTATGTTCATTATACCCCTTTAACTCTAGTGGTTCATTCTAATTGTTAGGGTTTATGTTTTATATGACATGTCGGAAACCAACAGTACACTTTGTTTGTTTGAAACGTTACATTCCCATATGCATATTTTAATAACGAGATTTACTTGCATTAACCAGGTAAACAGGTCCACAATGACAGCCGCTCAAACAGATTTATTCTTGAAACAATGGAGGCGGTATTCTTTCAGAATAGATCATGAGATGTAGGCACAATTAAAGGTGATCATAATATAATTAGTTAACAGAAACCATGGCTTTTATTTATTCAAATATTTTACATCCATTTGCCAAAGCCAAGACCCACATTTCACAACAGAAGTCAAACTAAAATTCAACACAAGATACATGACTAGAAATAGAAATGCCAACATAAACAAGACATCGTCACCGCCAAGACATCAATTAACCGAATCCGTACACCATGCCTTTCAGCTTCTCTATGAATGACAGAAGCTCCTGGGCTCGCTTCTGCTTCTTCATTACATTGACCAATATCGCTGCGACTTCTGTCAGATCTTCAGTTTGCAGCTTCGTTAATTCTGAAATACTTTCCACACAAGATTCAAATGGGTATAAAAGCTCCAACTCTCCAATAACATAATCCCTTTCAGCCACACGTGCCCTGATTTCTTGAGCCTTCTTCATCAACTCTGCTTCATCCACCATGACAACACTCACATCCCTTCGAAAATGAACAATCATCATATCTTTAACAAAACTAGATCCTGCAACACCAGCAAGTTCTTCACAGAATGACATAGGTGTAGTCATCCTTTTTTCAGTTTTGTTTTGTATGTTTTATTTTTGTTTCCCCCTTTGATTGCTATTTGTGTGTTTTAAATAGAAGGTTTAGTTTAAGTTATAATATAATTAGTGTTGTGTCAGTGTACAAAACTGATGCGTTCGTTGAGTTGACAGGCACCCTAGCATTTTCTCTACCACAAGAAGTAGCATTAAATGACCAAGTGACCAACCTTTCACATACACGCCTTTTCATTTTCCTCCTTTTTTATTGTTACATATACTGCAGTTTACTACTATTAATATTAAAAACCAAACCATTTCAAACAAAGTACGTGTATATATATGAAACCAGGACGACAAAAAAAATATAATAAATTACAAAAAATAAATTACAAGTAATAATAAAATAAAATAAGATAAAACTGGAAACGTAAGAATTTCCGGATTTACCTTCATTTTTTATGGACACGTATTCATATTCTATGCTTACTTACTTGCAATATGTAACTTTTTTTTGTTTTTTTGTTTTTTTTTTTCTTTTCTTTTTTCTAGCACTTTGCAGGTTTGATTTTTTTTGGGCATAACAAAACAAGAAGAGGGAACTTGGCATAAATTTATTCCAAACGTTCACATATTAAAATATAATTCGCTAGGTATGTTGTATGTTTGATTTACCCAAATGTGTTGTATTTTTTTTTTACCCAAATAAATTTGTCAAGTTTTGTAATTAGTTGGCCAGTTTACATGAATAGACGTATGACCAATAAAATATGACTGAATGCAAATTATATTCACTCAATCCCCACCCCTTTTTGCATGCATCACGACTGGACTAAACAGTAGTATTGTAGTTGCCATGAGTACACTATTTAGTTGCCCAAATTACCATTTGCTTGCTATGCACTAGCAAAGTCGTCATAAAAATAGTTTAAAAATATAGAAAGATTGATGTGCTACGATGGTGCAAGTTTTAAAAATTTATAAACACGATTTAACCGTCTAACCTATTAACACATACGAGCAAGTATACTCGTCCGTAATAGCAAAGTTTGGTAAGTCGAGATCGTCCCAAGGGATTTTGTGTATGAAAGAGATTTGTTTGAAAAGATTTCAACAAGAAAGCTTGTCAAGGCTTCCTCAAATAATTATGTTCTAGCGAAATACAATAAGAAATATATATATACTTGTGTGAAGTCTATAATCAATCATAAATTGTATTCATGAAGGTTTGGTGTATACTCTTAATATGATGCACAAATCATAAGCAAATGATTCCTCAACCATGGTATGTGTTTGTAAAAATCATTCTAAGAACAAAAACATTTAGGTAATCCTTTCGGTCCTTATCCCAATGATTATCCTATAGAAATTCCATTTGTTTGTAACATGTTCTTATTAAATTTGTTCTTACGAATCTTTCGACCATTCGTGATGAAAATATTCCTAGTCTTGTTTTAATAAGCAAACATGGTGGTTGTCAATTCACCATATCCCCATACTAGTTTGTCACTTCACTTTTTCGAATAAAACACAAGAGAAATCCTTTCGGTCCTTTTTCTTAAAACATGTTTTATCAACAAATCAAACCAAGACTAGTATTTTTCCAACAAACTCATTTAAACAAGATCATATGTACATGCATCACATTTTGAGAACACTAATATGATTAACTACATCCCAACACACAAGTATATCCCAAAACTACTCCATGATAATAATAACTAAACACAAATAGTAACAAAGTAATTCCAACAATTCAAGAGAATAGAATTCCATAACAAAGTTCATAGAATACCTAAACTTTTGTGATTACAAGAATTAGAATTCGTGGATTGTAGCAACCACGCGCCTCCAATCACCTAGATTCACCGTACAACTCCAAACTACCAAAACTATGGATGAGAATTGTTCCCTCCTTGCTCCTGGACGTTTTTCAGTAACAACTAAGCTTTTGGGCTAAGAAAATATGGTTGGTATTAGTTTAGGTGTAAACTAATACAATTTTGGTTGTGTCACACCTAGTATACTAGGACTAGGTTCTTTATATAGCCAAATATGCTTGCTCTACTCTCAAAAAACGTTCCCAATAAGTAAATGTCAAGAAATGATCGGACTGCAATGATTATGGGGAGTTAAGGCAACAATAAATGAAACATTGTGTAACTGCAGCTTGAGAAACCGGATCGGTTTCTACTCCAACCGAATCGGTTGGATCTTGACCATTCGCCCAGCCGGATCCGGTTACGGGTTGTGACCGATCGGCTGGGTTTGTGTTGTTTTGACTTTTTGTTGACTGTTCTCCTATGCGCTTCATTCTTTGCTCTCGCTGATGATTTCCAAGACAAAACTTGATCTTTCCTTGCCGTAGATACTTAGAAATCATTGCGTTTCTTAATCATTGAATCCAAAAGCTTCCTAGCACGTCTTCCTTCCTCGAGAATCTTCCAAATGTTCATAAAAACTTCATTTCCTCGTTATTCGTGATACCTGGCTACATATACATACACAATACGCATCTTTGCACTTTTGCAACCGTTATGAGTAAATATAGCCGATTGTTATGCACAAAACTAACAATAACGCTACTAAAACATGTTCATTTTAGGCGTTATCAAATTCCCCCACACTTAAGCTCTACTCGCCCTCGAGTAGGTCTAACATTTGCAAAGATTGATTTCAATGGTCTTAGACACCATGGTTCTAAAAATGTAACAATTATCCCAAAAGATAATCATCGGCTTGCTTATAATATGTGAAAATTTTAAAAATGAACCAAACACTTTAGATAACATAACTAGAACACCTCACGAATGATGTAGAAAAATCACTCAACTCTCATATATTGGTGGGCATATGTAAATCACTAAATGCCTAGTCATGATCAATGCTTTTTACCATAAGCTTGTACAAGTATCAAAACAAAGAAAATAAATTCATCAAAGAGGGCTTTTATTCGGGTTATAACGATAGGCTAAAGGTTCATAAAAGGTATGGATAAGGCATGGGATAGTTATGAAATTGGTCCATGTTGCTAGCCATCATACAAACCACAATCCCGAAAATGATTATTTCACCTATTCTCATATCGATCTCCGCAAATATGTATAACTAAATTTAGCTCATTGGCTAATCAATATCTCAAACATACTTCATCTTCCTTCATCTTCATCATAATATAGCACATTGGCTACAACCATTTTTTATTTATTTTTTTTATTTTTTTTTATTTTATTTTTTTTACATTCCCCCACACTTAGTGTAAGCATACACAAAAAAAAAATCGAGAAAGACGTCTCTTTCATCCAAGATGGAGAATGGTACACACTATAAACAAAGTGTAGCTTCTTCATAATCATCGAAAACAATCCAATCATTCCAAACAACTAGCAACAAACCAATAGACTTGATAAGGGTTGGCTAAAGCTTGAAAGTGTAAAATATTTTTGTATTTTTCTGAATTTATCAAAACAAAAAGATTGGCTCGGAAGGGTGTACTAAGGGTATCTAGTGCTAAAGATGAGCACTAACAAATGGGTCCATATGGGTGGTTAACTAACCAAAGTGGTTAGCTAATATATCATTAGATGTAAACGGAAGGCCATTTGGTTTAAATCCTAAGATGCCTCTTATCATTTGAACATATTTAGACCACTCGAAAGTGATTTTAACCGTAATGCATAACTAGTACAAGTTCTAGAATCGACATAATCACCGGCACACTCATAGCAAATATAAAACAAAAGATGTGTTTTATACAAAAAGAAACCTCACAAAAGTGTGGAAAAGGCTATTATGCATGTTAGAAAATGCTATCGAATCCAAAATGAATTACTTCCGTAATTTGGTTCAAATCCAAAAATTTCAAAATCCTCATTTTTACCATTGAAATCCCAAGTTATATATATATAATATCAATAATGCGCAAAAACAACTAGACCAACAAGGGCGAATTTCTTCTAATCACTTGCATCCAAAAGTTATCTAAAAAAAATAAAAAAATGCATATCATTTTTTCTATTTTCTTCCCTCCCCCATACTTAAGTTTTGCATTGTCCTCAATGTAATGAAAAATGAACTTCAAAGTAAAGAAAATGGGAAAAAATAGTTAAAAGATACCACGGGATATAATATGCAATATGCATATTGGGTCATAAGAAAGCATGTGAGTTATCCAACTCCAAATATTTGACCATCAATAAGCTTCTGACACATCCATCCTGCAAACAAAAACTGCAACACGCAATACACAAAACAAACAAATGCAACTAAAAACTAGATAAAACCAAACAAAACATGTTAATCATCCTAAAAAGATAGAAATAATATTGTTTAACACATCATAACCCATTGTCTTTGAAACCATAATTCACGAATGATCCATGATCACTCTTCATCCTCGCTCATGTCATCTCCTTCTTCATCATCATACTCATCATCATCACTTTTGGTTACATAGTTTTCGTCCACAATCTCCGAACGAACTCTTCTCTTCTTCTTCTCATTCCTTTGACAAAATTTTGTAATAAGCGGGTTCATAGGAATTGCCTCCTCGCTCGAGCTACCTACAATAATTCTCTGTAGAGATCACAAATAAAAGACCATATGAGAGTGTTAGAACAAACAAGAAGGTTCAAGGAACCTCCTAAGATCCATTTCAAAATTTCAAAATTTCAAACACAGAAACCGTAACCGGATTCGGTTCGTGAGAAACCGAATCGGTTCGTCAAATGACCCAAGTCCAACCGTTCGGTTGCAATGCGCAACCGAATCGGTTATGCAGCCTGCATAAGGCTTTTGCCTCTAAAAACCCTTCTACACTCGAGTTTCTAAGTCCAAACCACTCCTAGATCGCATTCTATCATCCTCAATGATTTCCACATCCTTGAATTACTCTAAACTCGCTTTTCAAATCATCAAACATCATCCATCATAATCTTAGAACTCAACTTGATAAACCTATATCCTTTAAGCATTAGTCCTAATCAATAATTTGGCATCTATCACTCCTAAAAAAAACGCATCATCTATCACAAGGAATCACTAATTGCAACTTATCTTGATTCAAAAGCACAACCCAATAAAATCCGAAAATTCAATCATTTATTATTCATCCTATGTTGAATCAATCACTCCAATCCTACTTGCAATGCACTCCTATATCAATTACCCACTCAATCTTAAAATATTACAACTTAATTCAAATTATAACAAAAACCCCCAAATTGGTGACCTAATATCCAATTCGAATCAAATGCTCTAATAAAACCCTTAATTGAGTTAATTGACTGTAGATGCTTACTTTTTTAGGTGCCATGATGTTTTCCTACAGCTTAAATAACCTTCAATCAGCTTTACTTGGATGAATTTTTGCAAAACCCACTGGAGAATTAGTGTGTGTATTTTTCTGGAAAAGTGAATATTTTTTTTTTATATTCAATTGCAACAGGTTCAGTCAAGGACACAACCGTTTCGGTATGCATTTCGCCAAATTTTGCATTTTTACATGTTACTTAGGCATTTACCTTCCAAGCAACAATTTTACTCAAAAATTCTACTAAAGATTCACACAACATTCACCCACCATATGAAATTTTGAACAATCATCCAATCTAAAAATCTCAACTCATCATACTAATGAACTAAACCAAAATTCATCTCAAAACTCAAAGTTATAATGCATTAACCAAATCACCTCAATCATAAAAATAAAAATGAAAAATTAAATAAGAAACAAAAATCCTAAATGCATCAAATCAAAAAGAAATAGTTCATGAAATTCAAGCAATAATTGCTTGTTTATTACGGCCTCTTGTCTTCTCCTCAAAATTCCTCAAAATACTCTTGTCTTAGAATATCCTCGCTTTGAAATTTTCCGGTCAACTCACGGAACGTTTCAAAAGTTTTGAATTTTCTCATGAATCTTCGTCCGTCCGGACATAGTATATTGATCTGTGCCGAACCGTCAAGTCTAATCACACAAGCTAGCCACTTGTGAATGGCCAACCGTAACAGACTTAAAACAGATTAAGCACAAATACAATGAAGATCAGAGAATACAGTGAATTCCCGGGTCGTTTAGTCCCACGGAGACTCAATGGTGTGTAAACACTAGATCAGACGATAGAATGATCACTAATGATAGTGATCGGAAAAGATTTGGATAGATAATTACACTACTGAAAAAGTTAATAAATAACAACGACTTAAATACAAATTAAGAAAATTAAAAAGATAAACTATATTAAATAAACGCTATCACTATTTTTAAAGTGATGAACGTTTAAAACCTAAAACGTACGTTTAAATTAAAAACTACGTAACGTACAAAATAAAACGTGAAAATAAAGAAGGAAAATACCTATGTATATAGAAAATACATTTTTACAATCCTAATTATATAAGAAAATTATTAGAAAAAGAAAATTATTTTTACAACTATTTAATTAATTATTATTAATTAAAAACTATTTTAACTATTTAATAAATACTCTAAAATAAAAGAAAATATGAAATAAGACTAGAAAAATAAAATTAAGACTTAGGAAAATCTAAAATATTATAAAACTAATTTTAAAACTGAAAATATATTTTTTTGACTTTTTATGTATTTATTATTAATTAATTACTATTTAAAACTAATTAAATTACTTAAAAATACAAATTTAACTAAGAAAATTTGGGAAAAATACTTTTTAGGCTTTTTATATTTATCTAAACTTAAGAAAATTGAAAAATTATTTTTTTGAACCTTTTCTCAATTAATTGCAATTAAAGGTATTTAAAAAGGCTTAAAAACTATTTAAAATCAAGAAAAATAGCAAACCAACTTGGAAAAATCTGAAAATTTCAGGAAAAGTCTAAAATGATATTAGGAAGCTAGGAAAAATAGAAAAACAAGGGCTTATGTGTAAGATTATGGAACTGATGTGGAAGTGCTTATGGAAATAAGCACTTGATTAAGCAAATGGAATCCAAAGGCTACCAAACTTATAAAGAAGCTATAATAAGCTAAAATAACCAAAACTCAATGAGAATCAACAAGCTAATACCACAGAATTGCAATCTAGAACAGAATTGATGTTTAGAACTAATAAGCTAAAACAGATTTTAGGTACTAACTTTAAGCCCAAGAATAAGCACTCAAATAAGCCACAAACCAAAAACCAGTTTTGAAAACCTAAACTAGACCTAGGTGAGACCAAATGCACCAAAAATCAGACCATGGGAAGCTCTTTTGAGCCCTGTGCACAAGCTGCAAGAACTGAGAAAATCTCAGTATCAACTGAGTTCAGTGGAGCAGGGGACTTTACACCCAAAAGAGAGGCCTGTTTTAAGCTTATAAAAAATTTGTAAAATTTAACTAAAATGCTAATAAGTAACAAGACCAGATGAAGTTTATGAAATGCCAATCCTTACTGAAAATGGCTCAAAAATGAAGATGTGAAAATTCCTTGCAGTTGGCTATAAAACAGGTTTTTGCAATTTTTGACTTTTGATAATATTGAAGAACTTTGACCAAAATGGATTTTGAATCCAATTTTATGACTAATGTTGATGTTATAAGATGTAATGAACCTAAAGCAAGCAATGTTGATGATTTCTAAACACAAATCAATGATTTGCCAATCCTAAAATCCAACAGTGGACAGTTGAGATGGATTTAAGTGAAATGTTGACTTGAAGCTTTGCAGAACCAATATTTTGACTCAAATGAACTCAAATACACTTAATAAACATGATCCAACAGAACTTAACTACTGAATAGACCTCTGAGACAGATAATTCAGCAGAACCAAACACCCTTTATCTTACTACTATGCAATAAAAACTGATCAAAACACTGATCCAACTGATATTAATGATCAAACCAAGTATGATTATCCTAAATACAGCTATTTGAACAAGATTTAACAGATTAAAACTACAACTACTGATTATGCTAAGAAATTTTGAAATGACTTACAACTTGTCCAAAGCCACAATGGCTTGCAAACCAGTGAACCCAAGGATCTCTAGCCTATTTTTATCAACCCACTAGACCTAAATCAACCCACATCTACCTCTGCATCACCCATTTCCATTTCCATTGCCATTTTTGACCCTGTTTGACTTTCTTTGACCAATATCCAAATATGCTTAAAACTTGAATTTAAGCTTGCCAGAAGCTAAAATAAGCTTAAAGAAGCTTGTTTAAACTTAAAAAGATTCCAATAGGAGCTTATAAACAAGAGTTTGAAACTGAGATAGTCAACAGTAAACCATAAATTTTGAGACTTATATGGAAACTTGAATTGATAATCAAAAGGCACAATACACAGATGTTTTAACTTAATTGTTATACATAAAAGTTGAAATTACAATATTTAAACTAAAACTAAAACATTTAAATAAAAAACGACATTAAAGAAAAAAAATAAAACTAGCTGCTACCTCCTTCTCTCTACCTCCTTCTCTTTATATGAAAATGTCTTCCCCACTTGGTTCTGATCAAATCCCACTTAAATTCTGAGCCATTGGATATCTTGGAGCATTTTTGACCATTGATTGAATTTTTGGCGCCAAACGTGTTAGCCAGGTGTAGGGGTTGAGTGAAATGGGAGAATGAGCATTTAATGGTTTTTGGAGTTGTGTTGAGGTGGGGGGACAAGGGTGAGTGTGAAGATTGACTGGAGGGGGGATGGGAGGAGATGTGTTGCAGGATAGCAGTTGAGATGGGAGACTTTTGGCGGGTGGGCTTAATTTGACCAGAAATTGACCAAAGGGTAATAATAGAAGGGGGTTCATAATTCAATTTGACAGGGGTCCAAGGTTAGTGCAAGGGTCCAAAATGGGTGAAAGGGTTTAATAATCCAAGGGCCTTATGTGTAAAATCTGAAAATCAAGGGACCATAGCTGCCAATTCAGAAAAGTTATTCCAAGGGACCACAAGTGACAACCTTCAAAAGTATAAGGACCAAACTTGCCATTTTGCAATTTTCCAGGGGCCATTTCTGCCAAATTTCAAAGTTGAAGGACTAAACTTGTAATTTTCTCAAACTTTTTATATTTTTCACCAAAGGACTTAATTTGACAACTTTTGATTTTAAAAGGACCTTTGGTGATTTTTCTTTTGAAATTATGTGCTCAGGGACTGTTTTTGACAACTTTTGAAACTTGGGGGACTAAAACTGCAATTTTTGCAAATTTGATATGTTTTTCATCTGATTTTGATATTTTTGCATTTAAAACACATAAAACACTGATTTGTGATATTTTTATCATTTTGAAGCATTTCTGAGTGTTTTCAGATGATTTTGCAGTTTATATCGTACAAAAATGATAAGTATTTAGACACTCATCAATCCCCCACACTGAGATATTGCTAGTCCCTAGCAATGATTTGAGAAAACTTGATGGATTTGAAAAACTCTTTACCAAAAGCCATCACTTCTGGAGTAGCCAAATGTTTCAGTTCAAGTAAGAACCATGGTACACCGATAACCATGTGATTTTGAGCAAATCACCAGCTTCCAACGGATTTGATTTGTCTTTACCAGAAGCCGTACCCTTCTGGACTAGCCAACTCTTAGATAAATTATCAGTATTATCTTTGGTGAGCTGAATACCAATTATGGATTTTCCACAGCCTTTACCACAAGCCATAATCTTGCGGGCTAGCCAACTCTTCACTTTTTAGGATATGGTGAGTTGAGAACCATACAATTTTGGGCAAATTGCAAGCCATATAAACGGATTTGATATATCTTTACCAAGAGCCGTTTGCTCCTGGATTAGCCAATCCTTTTGTGGGTTAGACATGGCGGACTGATAACCAAATGAGTAAGTGTAGAACACTTACTCCAAAAAAAAATTTTGGCCAAAAACGGGGGAATTGGGTAGATAATATATGAAATTCGTGAGAATTCCCCCCCCCCCCACACTTAGAAATGAATATTGCCCTCAATATTCAAAGTACCGGCGGTTATGCCGAAACAAAGAACGTAAAAGGGAAATACTACGGCCATTATTTTAAAAGATTTTTTTTTTTTTTTTTTTTTTTTTTTAGAGATATATATATATATATAACATGTGGGGCATCACCCCCACACTTAGGTGGTAGAAAGGGGGTAAGAAGACAGAAATATGGGTGAAAACCCATATGGTGAGTGCTACTGTTTTTGATTTCCGAGTCGCTAGCTTGACTCGACCCCGCATTCATTGGTTCATGGGGAAGCAAAGTGGAAGAAACAATCCTCATCAGACTTTCATTCAAGATGTTTGGATAAACTTTGAAGCATGTGAAAGTTCCACACCGATGAGATATAGAGAAAGACCCGGCTCACAAATGATAAATGAAAATGCCGGGGTCAAAGATAGTGTCCTCACTCCCGAAGGAGAAAAGGGAAAGAGCAACCACACCATTTGTGAAGAATGGAATAAATATGTGTATCACAATGCATGTCCATTCCTCATCAGAAAGAAGCAAATCACCATTTTTGACATTTTTAAGCTTAAACTTGAAGCTTTTATGGTGATTGGTAACAAAATTTTCGGGAGGGAGAGCTGGAAACGGTTCTTCAATCAACAGATTTTCAAGAAAAAGGATGTCTCCCTCCGAATCAAAGTAAGTATTGTCAATTCCTGTTGGAATCGACTCATCACTAAGAAAATCATCGACCTCCTTCCAAAATTTGTCATCTTCCTCATCTGGAGTGAGAGAAGGAATGGAAGAGTCGGAAATGGGACAAGAAATGAGTGAATGATCATTATATAGGAGATTTCTAGTTTCTCCAAGATCGGCTTCGAAATCAAAGAGATCATCGTCACTTTCTGATGAAAGTGGACTGATGTGAGTGAGTTCATCGGTGAACTCCTCAAGAAGAGGATCAGACTGTGGGAGTGATGCCTCAACATACTCGATGTCTCCATAAGATTTACAATCATCGCTAAAATCGGAGAAAGTCTCAAATTGATCATTTGGACACTCAAGAGGGAAAGGGATATCACACATATGGTCAATAGTTCCCTGTGACTCTCCCGGGATTGGGACAAGGTCCTCAACACTAGACTTTATCAATTTGTCCGATTCGTTTTCAGGAACAGTGTCAAGATGCTCATCCCCCATGTTCAGAGAGTGAGTGGGAATATCGGGTGTGATAACAACAGACTGAGGGAGTTTAGACGGACTAGCATACATATGTTTAATACTTTCCATTTGTTCTTCTGCTAGTAATTCCATCATAGTCTTTTCTCCCTGATGTTCCACGGAAGGAGTTTCAACTGATGAACTTGATGAACCGTTATAAAATTGTAAGATATCAAGGATATCTTCATCATCATCGTCATCAGGAATGAAACGGAATTGAGAGCTAGATTTGGCCGCTTTTTCTTTTGCAATTGATTCCCTAATAGATTGTTCAAAGGCAATTTGGGAATCTAATTTAGCAGCCCGCTCTTCGGCTAACAAAACTTCCATGGATTTCTCATTTGGATTATCTTGGGGATGTTTAGATTCCTTCAAATCTTTCACTAAATCCAATAGATTAAGGAGAAGATTTTGAGGAAGTGGGTCAGACTGGTACTGTAGAGGTTGGTCATGATACGAAGAGTCGTAATTGTTACAAGGAAATGGATTCCTTGTTTGACAATCCGAGCTAGAGTGAGGACCTCCACAATACTCACAACAGTAAAACTGATGTGGCTGTGAGTGGTATGTGTTGTAGTCATAATTGTTATCAGGAACCTGCTCATAGACAAGCGTGTTTCCTGATTGACAATCAGAACTGGAATGCGAACCACCACAGTACTCACAACAGTAAAACTGCTGAGTCTCACAGTGTGGTAGTTGATGGAATAAATCAGTCGTGTTATGGTAGGAATAGGGATCTTGGTTATAGACAGACCCGTTTCCTGATTCCACCACGCTACAACTGGGGCAATTGCCACCATTATAAGGACCACCACACCATTGACAACCAAGAGGGTGAGGATAAGACATAGGAAGAATCAAAGGTTAACAGAGGGTAAGAATTGAAGAATCAAAAAGGTAAGAGGGTAAAGAGGAATATTTTTGGTATTTTTGAAAAACATGATGATAAAAACAAAGAATGAAAATATTTTTGGCGTTTTTAACACTTTAGGAAAAGTGTTAATGAACTTTTTGGATTTTCTGATAACTTTACAAAAAACTTTTTACAAAAGATGGTATATGTGCAAGAATGGATCTGAAAAAGGTTTAACACACGCTAAAGCCTCCCCGGCAGCGGCGCCAAAATTTTGATCTGTGCCGAACCGTCAAGTCTAATCACACAAGCTAGCCACTTGTGAATGGCCAACCGTAACAGACTTAAAACAGATTAAGCACAAATACAATGAAGATCAGAGAATACAGTGAATTCCCGGGTCGTTTAGTCCCACGGAGACTCAATGGTGTGTAAACACTAGATCAGACGATAGAATGATCACTAATGATAGTGATCGGAAAAGATTTGGATAGATAATTACACTACTGAAAAAGTTAATAAATAACAACGACTTAAATACAAATTAAGAAAATTAAAAAGATAAACTATATTAAATAAACGCTATCACTATTTTTAAAGTGATGAACGTTTAAAACCTAAAACGTACGTTTAAATTAAAAACTACGTAACGTACAAAATAAAACGTGAAAATAAAGAAGGAAAATACCTATGTATATAGAAAATACATTTTTACAATCCTAATTATATAAGAAAATTATTAGAAAAAGAAAATTATTTTTACAACTATTTAATTAATTATTATTAATTAAAAACTATTTTAACTATTTAATAAATACTCTAAAATAAAAGAAAATATGAAATAAGACTAGAAAAATAAAATTAAGACTTAGGAAAATCTAAAATATTATAAAACTAATTTTAAAACTGAAAATATATTTTTTTGACTTTTTATGTATTTATTATTAATTAATTACTATTTAAAACTAATTAAATTACTTAAAAATACAAATTTAACTAAGAAAATTTGGGAAAAATACTTTTTAGGCTTTTTATATTTATCTAAACTTAAGAAAATTGAAAAATTATTTTTTTGAACCTTTTCTCAATTAATTGCAATTAAAGGTATTTAAAAAGGCTTAAAAACTATTTAAAATCAAGAAAAATAGCAAACCAACTTGGAAAAATCTGAAAATTTCAGGAAAAGTCTAAAATGATATTAGGAAGCTAGGAAAAATAGAAAAAACAAGGGCTTATGTGTAAGATTATGGAACTGATGTGGAAGTGCTTATGGAAATAAGCACTTGATTAAGCAAATGGAATCCAAAGGCTACCAAACTTATAAAGAAGCTATAATAAGCTAAAATAACCAAAACTCAATGAGAATCAACAAGCTAATACCACAGAATTGCAATCTAGAACATAATTGATGTTTAGAACTAATAAGCTAAAACAGATTTTAGGTACTAACTTTAAGCCCAAGAATAAGCACTCAAATAAGCCACAAACCAAAAACCAATTTTGAAAACCTAAACTAGACCTGGGTGAGACCAAATGCACCAAAAATCAGACCATGGGAAGCTCTTTTGAGCCCTGTGCACAAGCTGCAAGAACTGAGAAAATCTCAGTATCAACTGAGTTCAGTGGAGCAGGGGACTTTACACCCAAAAGAGAGGCCTGTTTGAAGCTTATAAAAAATTTGTAAAATTTAACTAAAATGCTAATAAGTAACAAGACCAGATGAAGTTTATGAAATGCCAATCCTTACTGAAAATGGCTCAAAAATGAAGATGTGAAAATTCCTTGCAGTTGGCTATAAAACAGGTTTTTGCAATTTTTGACTTTTGATAATATTGAAGAACTTTGACCAAAATGGATTTTGAATCCAATTTTATGACTAATGTTGATGTTATAAGATGTAATGAACCTAAAGCAAGCAATGTTGATGATTTCTAAACACAAATCAATGATTTGCCAATCCTAAAATCCAACAGTGGACAGTTGAGATGGATTTAAGTGAAATGTTGACTTGAAGCTTTGCAGAACCAATATTTTGACTCAAATGAACTCAAATACACTTAATAAACATGATCCAACAGAACTTAACTACTGAATAGACCTCTGAGACAGATAATTCAGCAGAACCAAACACCCTTTATCTTACTACTATGCAATAAAAACTGATCAAAACACTGATCCAACTGATATTAATGATCAAACCAAGTATGATTATCCTAAATACAGCTATTTGAACAAGATTTAACAGATTAAAACTACAACTACTGATTATGCTAAGAAATTTTGAAATGACTTACAACTTGTCCAAAGCCACAATGGCTTGCAAACCAGTGAACCCAAGGATCTCTAGCCTATTTTTATCAACCCACTAGACCTAAATCAACCCACATCTACCTCTGCATCACCCATTTCCATTTCCATTGCCATTTTTGACCCTGTTTGACTTTCTTTGACCAATATCCAAATATGCTTAAAACTTGAATTTAAGCTTGCCAGAAGCTAAAATAAGCTTAAAGAAGCTTGTTTAAACTTAAAAAGATTCCAATAGGAGCTTATAAACAAGAGTTTGAAACTGAGATAGTCAACAGTAAACCATAAATTTTGAGACTTATATGGAAACTTGAATTGATAATCAAAAGGCACAATACACAGATGTTTTAACTTAATTGTTATACATAAAAGTTGAAATTACAATATTTAAACTAAAACTAAAACATTTAAATAAAAAACGACATTAAAGAAAAAAAATAAAACTAGCTGCTACCTCCTTCTCTCTACCTCCTTCTCTTTATATGAAAATGTCTTCCCCACTTGGTTCTAATCAAATCCCACTTAAATTCTGAGCCATTGGATATCTTGGAGCATTTTTGACCATTGATTGAATTTTTGGCGCCAAACGTGTTAGCCAGGTGTAGGGGTTGAGTGAAATGGGAGAATGAGCATTTAATGGTTTTTGGAGTTGTGTTGAGGTGGGGGGACAAGGGTGAGTGTGAAGATTGACTGGAGGGGGGATGAGAGGAGATGTGTTGCAGGATAGCAGTTGAGATGGGAGACTTTTGGCGGGTGGGCTTAATTTGACCAGAAATTGACCAAAGGGTAATAATAGAAGGGGGGTTCATAATTCAATTTGACAGGGGTCCAAGGTTAGTGCAAGGGTCCAAAATGGGTGAAAGGGTTTAATAATCCAAGGGCCTTATGTGTAAAATCTGAAAATCAAGGGACCATAGCTGCCAATTCAGAAAAGTTATTCCAAGGGACCACAAGTGACAACCTTCAAAAGTATAAGGACCAAACTTGCCATTTTGCAATTTTCCAGGGGCCATTTCTGCCAAATTTCAAAGTTGAAGGACTAAACTTGTAATTTTCTCAAACTTTTTATATTTTTCACCAAAGGACTTAATTTGACAACTTTTGATTTTAAAAGGACCTTTGGTGATTTTTCTTTTGAAATTATGTGCTCAGGGACTGTTTTTGACAACTTTTGAAACTTGGGGGACTAAAACTGCAATTTTTGCAAATTTGATATGTTTTTCATCTGATTTTGATATTTTTGCATTTAAAACACATAAAACACTGATTTGTGATATTTTTATCATTTTGAAGCATTTCTGAGTGTTTTCAGATGATTTTGCAGTTTATATCGTACAAAAATGATGAGTATTTAGACACTCATCATATATCGAATTTAACATGCCATGCTCCTTCTCCGGTTTGTCTCTTGTAAGTCCCCGACCCTTCGGGTCTCCACTCCAAATTCTTAAGTTGCACTGGTAAAGAACCTAAAAATTCGGTCAACTTTTTGTAAACTAGTATGTTTTTGAATGGGTTATAGAAAGCTTCTACCGCTAACGCACGTTCCATTTCGTCCTCCATATCAAAATAAGGCGGAGCTAACGGTCCGTACATTGGGTTACCTTGGACATCACGTCCCACTTCAAAACATGTTAAATCATCATCTGCTTCCATCAATTCCAACTCCTCCATAAATTCCAAAGTTGGTGCTCTTGGTTTTGGGTAGTATGTTTGCCTCGAAATCCCATCATCAATAGTCAAAGTCCCTCTTCCCATGTCTATAATTGCACCACAAGTTCGTAAGAATGGTCTCCCCAATAGTAGTGGTAAACTCTTGTCCACCGGGATATCTAGGACAAGGAAATCTGCCAAATACGGTTGATATCCAATTTGCACTCTCACATTCTTCACCTCTCCCATTGCCTTCGCTTGAGAGTTATCCGCCATAGTAAGCTTCGAATGATTAGGTTGCGGATTACTTAGTCCCAAAGTTTTAAACAATGGATACGGCATCACATTAACACTCGACCCCGTATCGGCTAAAGCATAAACAGGTGTAGTCCCATTCACTTTGATCGGCAACACAAAATTACCCGGATCCTTTTCTTTCCTTGGCATGCCTCTAAACAAAATTTGATCTTGCTCCTCCTCCGTGAGATTCTTTCCTTCCAACCTAGCCCTTGCTAGCATCAATGCATCCAACTTCTTACGGTAAAGCACATAATCTTGGAGTACTTCTATCACCGGTTTCTTTTCATTAAGCTCAAGAAACTTTTGTTCTAGATTCTCTAAAATAGCTTCTTTTTGCTTATCGGTTAAGGGTTTGAAAGTAGTAGTCGGTGATGATGGTGTGGAATCATTTTTGGTGGTGGAGGTTGTTGTTGGGGTTAGTTTGTTTGATGTCGGTTTCTTCCGATTTGCCTTTCCCATCTTAACCACTTCCACCTCTTTCTCTTCCATGTTTGCACAAACTTCCACTAGCATCTCGTTTACTCCTTTTCCTTCTTCCAGATCAGTTATATTAATTCTCATCTCTCCCATTGCAAAATCCACTTGACACTTGGTCGTGACAAGAAAATCTCGACCAAAACACACATTAGGTTCATCCGCATTCCCTTCTTCTACCACAACAAAATCAGTTTCAAAAATATGTCCATGAATATTGACCTTCAGATTCTTGACCATCCTTCTTCCATATGCTTCATAGTCCAATCGTACATGACCAATTTCGTCAAGAACTTTCTCCAAAATATAGTTTTCTCCATAAGCCATATTAAGTTGCGCGTCCCAAGCACTTATTCCTTCCACACTGCAAGGCGTTCCAAACCTCATTAGCGGCGAATCATACATCGTTAAAGGTGCTTGTGTGAACACTACGACTCTTCCTTTCTTGGGTAGTTGAACCTTATTTTCACCAATTTCCTCCATATTACCCGTATCAATTCCCAATTCTTTCTTACTTTCTTCCAAGATACCTCTAATCTTTTCCAATGAACTTCTGGTATCCTTGAACATTTCATCCAAAGTACGAAGGTATTCCGAGATTCCACTCAAACTTTCCATATTACTAGACAACTTGACAAAGCAAAACAAAACAAAACACGAATATTAACGTTAGAGTTAGTAAAAACAAGAACAAACTACAGAAACATAGACTAAACAATGTAAGACACTTAACAAAACAAAAAAAAACACAAGTTAAAACTCAAGACCTAAAATAATAAAAATCAACACAGAAACACCAACCGGATTCGGTTGGTTCACCAACCGAATCGGTTAGTTGAAAATAATTCAGACAGAAACTCGAACCGGATCCGGTTGCGGGTTGCAACCGATCGGTTAGATCGAATTTTTTTTTTTTTTTTTTTTTATAAATAAATAAATTGAATTTAATGCAATTAAGGAATCATTAAGATGTACTAAACTCTAGTTAATAAAGAAAACTCTTCATAAACCAACAATTTAATAACATAATAAATCTCATTAAACTAAAACTAAATAAAACTACCAATTAAAATCTATCATAAAAATAATTAACTAAAACTATAATTAACTAAAACTTAATTAACCAATAAATAATAAATGTAAAGAAAATGAAAATAAATCAAGGAAATAATTAAACTACAAGACATAATCTGCAAATAGAATCTAAAATTACCAGAATTACTCTAAGAATCATAAGACAAATAACTAAGAAGACTAGAACTATAAAATCGCAACTAAAAATCAACACAGAAGGTCTAACCGGATTCGGTTGGATAACCAACCGAATCGGTTAGTTTGTAACCAAATTTTTTTTTTTTTTTTTTTTTAACAAATATACTTCCAATACTATCAATTTTACAGAAAATCAAAGAAAATTAAAGAAAATCCCCGGCAGCGGCGCCAAAAACTTGGCGTGCTACGATGGTGCAAGTTTTAAAAATTTATAAATACGATTTAACCGTCTAACCTATTAACACATACGAGCAAGTATACTCGTCCGTAATAGCAAAGTTTGGTAAGTCGAGATCCTCCCAAGGGATTTTGTGTATGAAAGAGATTTGTTTGAAAAGATTTCAACAAGAAAGCTTGTCAAGGCTTCCTCAAATAATTATGTTCTAGCGAAATTCAATAAGAAATATATATATACTTGTGTGTAGTCTATAATCAATCATAAATAGTATTCATGAAGGTTTGGTGTATACTCTTAATATGATGCACAAATCATAAGCAAATGATTCCTCAACCATGGTATGTGTTTGTAAAAATCATTCTAAGAACAAAAACATTTAGGTAATCCTTTCGGTCCTTATCCCAATGATTATCCTATAGAAATTCCATTTGTTTGTAACATGTTCTTATTAAATTTGTTCTTACGAATCTTTCGACCCTTCGTGATGAAAATATTCCTAGTCTTGTTTTAATAAGCAAACATGGTGGTTGTCAATTCACCATATCCCCATACTAGTTTGTCACTTCACTTTTTCGAATAAAACACAAGAGAAATCCTTTCGGTCCTTTTTCTTAAAACATGTTTTATCAACAAATCAAACCAAGACTAGTATTTTTCCAACAAACTCATTTAAACAAGATCATATGTACATGCATCACATTTTGAGAACACTAATATGATTAACTACATCCCAACACACAAGTATATCCCAAAACTACTCCATGATAATAATAACTAAACACAAATAGTAACAAAGTAATTCCAACAATTCAAGAGAATAGAATTCCATAACAAAGTTCATAGAATACCTAAACTTTTGTGATTACAAGAATTAGAATTCGTGGATTGTAGCAACCACGCGCCTCCAATCACCTAGATTTACCGTACAACTCCAAACAATCAAAACTATGGATGAGAATTGTTCCCTCCTTGCTCCTGGATTTTTTTCAGTAACAACTAAGCTTTTGGGCTAAGAAAATATGGTTGGTATTAGTTTAGGTGTAAACTAATACAATTTTGGTTGTGTCACACCTAGTATACTAGGACTAGGTTCTTTATATAGCCAAATATGCTTGCTCTACTCTTAAAAAACGTTCCCAATAAGTAAATGTCAAGAAATGATCGGACTCCAATGATTATGGGGAGTTAAGGCAACAATAAATGAAACATTGTGTAACTGCAGCTTGAGAAACCGGATCGGTTTCTACTCCAACCGAATCAGTTGGATCTTGACCATTCTCCCAGCCGGATCCGGTTACGGGTTGTGACCGATCGGCTGGGTTTGTGCTGTTTTGACTTTTTGTTGACTTTTCTCCTATGCGCTTCATTCTTTGCTCTCGCTGATGATTTCCAAGACAAAACTTGATCTTTCCTTGCCGTAGATACTTAGAAATCATTGCGTTTCTTAATCATTGAATCCAAAAGCTTCCTAGCTCGTCTTCCTTCCTCGAAAATCTTCCAAATGTGCATAAAAACTTCATTTCCTCGTTATTCGTGATACCTGGCTACATATACATACACAATATGCATCTTTGCACTTTTGCAACAGTTATGAGTAAATATAGCCGATTGTTATGCACAAAACTAACAATAACGCTACTAAAAACATGTTCATTTTAGGCGTTATCAAAGATGTAAATTAAATCCAGTGAAACCCCAGCCCCTTGTTGCATACATCACCACATGACTAAAAGTACTACTACGTAAACTAGTTGCCATGAGTCCACTATTTAGTTGCCCAAAGTACCATTCGCTAACTATGCACTAGCAAAGTCGTCATACAAATAGTTTAAAAAAATAAAAAGATGTAAATTAAGTCCAGTGAAACCCCAGCCCCTTGTTGCATACATCACCACTTGACTAAAAGTAGAGTACTATTTAAACTAGGTGCCATGAGTACACAGTTTAGTTGCCCAAAGTATAGTTGCCATGAGTACACAATTTAGGTGACCAACGTACCATTTGCTAGCTATGCACTAGCAAAGTCATCATAAAAAATAGGCATTTACATATATATCCTTGCAAAATTCAAAAATTACATATATATCCTGTTGATGCATTAAAAGCATTGTACTTTATGCATCAAAAACTGGTAAAATTGATATATATGTAATTTTTGAAATTTACAAGGATATACATGAAATTATGCCTAAAAAATATTTGAAAAAAATAGGAAGATACTATAAAAAAAAATTGTGGGGGGGTACTTATTTGGTGTGATCCACTTGTCCGTTGGAAACAGAAAATTGTCATAACTAGTTTGTCAGAAATTTCGTGTCAATATATGACGCTATGTAACAAAAACACTTTTTTGGTATCTCTATTAGTGATAGTATTAGAAAAGCAAACATAACGATGTCTGCTGGCATGGTTTTATGTGATGAATTACCAATGTTTGGTGGCTCAAAGTTGTTAAAAGATATTACGATCGCGTACTACAGAGGTGATTGGAAGTTGCTTTACGTGATGAAGCAGATCATATGAGGAATGCTGTTGAAATTAGGGGCCGTGTCAACCGTAGACAACAAATGATAGCGGAAGTGGAGCTTTTATGCGGTTCGGATTGTTGGTTGCCAACTATTAATCACCTGTTAAGGATGCAAAATGAGGATCTGGCTGAGAGTTTCAAACTTCTGTATTCTTGGTTTAGAATACAAGACCGTGTTAAAGAGCTGAATGGTTTAATTGAAAAGTTGGAGTCAATGGAGGTTTGATGTGCTTTGTTATAACTACATGGAAGCTGCTGCCTTTTGTTTATTAGGGGATCGTTGTTACATTTTGGAGTCACTTATCTCATCTTTGTATAGTCTGTGTATGTCATGTTAACCTATGGATGTGATCCCTTTTATGTTACTAGTATATATTTGTCTGCGTAGTTATTCTGTGTTCGAGATAGTTAGTCGCTTAACAAAAATAAAAAAATTTACTAATAAAGTAGTAATATGAAGATGAAATTTTATTTAGTTAAAAAAAAGTCATAGTGTGCGTGGGTAACTTGTTTGGGGAATGCAAGCCAATGAGTGTATGAGACGATTAATAATGGTAGTCAGAATTTTTGTGTCTCGATAATAGAATATGATGACGTGTTGAGTTACATGCTTATTTATGTGTTAGAATAATAACCCTTATAATATCATTAAAAAAAATTAAATAAATACAAAAATTTTTAAAAAAAAGAAGACATAATTTTAACAACACCGTTGGGGATATAGGCGGCAAAAAATTAGTAACAACTGCTACAAGTGTTAAACAAGTAAGTTTTTAGTACAAATTAATTTGGATTGAATTGGGGATACAAACTCAATTAAGAGTTACAACTGCTGCCGCGAAAGGAGGCTAAAGGTTTTGAACAAATTCTTAAGTCTGTTCATAGGTAAATCCCCAACCACTGCTAACGTCGATCTTACCACTGCTAACGTCGTTTTACCCACTCCTAGTGTCGCAAAAACCATCGCTAGTTTCCTCGCAATAAGAAAATTTGTTTGTGTTGACGTAATCATTTATATTCAAATACCAACAAGGAGAGAAAATCTGCATGTAAAGATTCACCTTCCTTCCCAAGTAATTTTATGTCAAATATAGCAGCAACAGTGTAGGCGCCTATGCACGTGCCTACCCACAAAACAGTTAATGAAAATTAATGATAACGCGTGCACGAACAGTAAAATCCTCGCTATAAATAAGCGAGGTAAATCAAGGGGAAAGTCCAGAAAAAGCAAAAATGAACCATTCCTTCACCTACAAAAATATTGCCACCTGCAAATCAGGCAACCGGAATATTTTAAAAAACCGAAGAGAAGTTGAAGATGTTATTCAAAAAAAGATACCGATGGTACACAGTACAAAAAGAATACATACAAACGTCAACAACAACTCGTTGGCCACGCACGGTCGTTTCCAAACAGCCCATACATAGCCTAAACCTTTACCCCCCCCCCCCAAAAAAGCGTAAAGCTGATGCTGTGACAACTGAAACATGTTCTAAAATAACTACTAATAACAGTTAGTCGTTCTAAAATGACGACTAATAACCCATCTCCGCGAACATCCACAGCACACCTTCACCCAAAACCATGTCCATTCAAGTTGTGGTAGTCTGCCAGGACCATATGCATACCAAAGGTGGGAGTTTAAACATAGCAGACTCTCATTAGCAATATGGTGTCTTGAAATTGCAGGCATTTCCTTCGTAACCTCGACGTTCGAGAGCGGAAGAAGGAAATAAATCATGGGAATTGGGTCATGGGAGTGCTAATATATGTTCGGCAGATGGGTCCCGTAGGGAAGGGCGACAAAAGGAAATTAGGGGTAACGAAATACTTAAACCAGCCCCTAACTAACAAGAAACTTCCCTAAGAAAGTCAAACAACTGAGGATGAAATCTATGCCTTCTTCCTCTGTTGGTGCAGCCCGGCCCCCATTCAAGTGTGCGTCTACGAATTCAGGGATATCTGGTTGGATAGACTGGGTCTAAGGAAAAAATGACCAGCTTGCGGGAGCCGGGATAAAATAAAACCTGCGCGGGTTGGGAAGCTACATTACCAAAAGCCCTTCCTATACCGCGCAGAGGAGCGTATTTAGAGGGGAAACCCCCTGAAAGGCCCATTGAAGTTGAAAGGCCTATCTAATTCCTCGGGGAATCCCATGTGTTAATCAATACGCAGGGGCCAGGAGGAAGCAAGCTGCCGGAACTCCTTCAAGGAAAGGATAAATGCAAAATACCCGCACCGGGAAAGCCAGCGGAAAAGAAGAGTGTAAGCAATACACAAACCAGTGGCAGTAAAACTCGCGTACCACTGCTAATGTACTTGTCACTGCTAGTATGATTGTGAGGGATGAATATGTAATATTCTAGAATGTCTTCGGTAGGATGTTTTGTATTAGATGAGTATTGTAAGTATGTTTATCTTGTACATTACTTAGTGTATTTTTTAAAGGACTCCTTATCCATGAGTACACTATTTAGTTTCCTAAAGTACCATTTGCTAGCTATGCACTCGCAAATTCGTCATAAAAATAGTTTAAAAAAATATAAAGATGTAAATTAAATCCAGTGAAACCCTAGCCCCTTGTTGCATACATCACCACTTGACTAGAAGTACTACTACGTAAACTAGTTGCCATGAGTACACTATTTAGTTGCCCAAAGTACCATTTGCTAGGTATGCACTACCAAACTAGTCATAAAAATAGTTTAAAAAAATAAAAAGATGTAAATTAAATCCAGTGAAACCCCATCCCCTTGTTGCATACATCACCACTTGACTAAAACTACTACTACGTAAACTAGTTGCAATGAGTACACAATTTAGTTGCCCAAAGTACCATTTGCTAGGTATGCACTACCAAACTAGTCATAAAAATAGTTTAAAAATATAGAAAGATGTAAATTAAATCCAGTCAAACCCCAGCCCCTTGTTGCATACATCACCACTTGACTAAAAGTACTACTATTTAAACTAGTTGCCATGAGTACACAATTTAGTTGCCCAAAGTATAGTTGCCATGAGTACACAAATTAGGTGCCCAAAGTACCATTTGCTAGCTATGCACTAGCAAACTCGTCATAAACAATATTTGAAAAAAATAGTATCTCATGTTAACCTATGGATGTGATCCCTTTTATGTTACTAGTATATATTTATTTGCGTAGTTATTCAAACTGTGTTCGAGATAGTTAGTCACTTTACAAAAATAAAAAATTTACTAATAAAGTAGTAATATGAAGATGAAATTTTATTTAGTTAAAAAAAAAGTCATAGTGTGGGTGGGTAACTTGTTTGGGTATGCAAGCCAATGAGAGTATGAGACGATTAATAATGGTAGTCAGAATTTTTGTGTCTCGATAATAGAATATGATGACGTGTTGAGTTACATGCCTATTTATGTGTTAGAATAATAACCCTTATAATATCATTAAAAAAAATTAAATAAATACAAAAATTATAAAAAATAAAAAAGACATAATTTTAACAACACAGTTGGGGATGTATGCGCCAAAAAATTAATAACAACGGCTACAAGTGTTAAAAAAAGTAAGTTTTTAGTACAAATTAATTTGATTGATTTGGGGATACAAACTCGATTAAGAGTTACAACTGCTGCCGCGAAAGGAGGCTAAAGGTTTTGAACAAATTCTTAAGCCTGTTCTTACGTTAATCCCCAACCACTGCTAACGTCGCTCTGACCACTGCTAACGTCGTTGTACCCACTCCTAGTGTCGCAAAAACCACCGCTAGTTTCCTGGAAAAAAGCAAATTTGTTTGTGTTTACGTAATCATTTATATTCAAATAGCAAAAAGGAGAGAAAATCTGCATGTAAAGATTCACGTTCCTTCACAAGTAATTTTTTGTCAAATAAGCAGCAACAGTGTAGGAGCCTAGGCACGTGCCTACCCACAAAACAGTTAATGAAAATTAATGATAACGCGTGCACGAACAGTAAAATCCTCGCTATAAATACGCGAGGTAAATCAAGGGGAAAGTCCAGAAAAAGCAAAAAAGGAACCATTCCTTCACCTACAAAAGTATTTCCACCTGCAAATCAGGCAACCGAAATATTTTAAAAAACAAAAGAGAAGTTGAAGATGTTATTCAGAAAAAGATACTGATGGTACACAGTACAAAAAGAATACATAAGGACGTCAACAACAACTCACGGCCGTTTCCAAACAGCCCATACATAGCCTAAACTTTTACCCCTCCCCCCCCCAAAAAGCGCAAAGTTGATGCTGCGACAACTGAAACATGTTCTAAAATGACTACTAATAACAGTTAGTCGTTCTATAATGACGACTAAAAACCCATCTCCGCCAGCATCCACATCACACCTTCACCCAAAACCCATGTCCATTCACGTGGTGGTAGTCTGCCAGGACCATATGCATACCAAAGGTGGGAGTTTAAACCTATTAGACTCTCATTAGCAATATGGGATCTTGAAAGTGCAGGCTTTTCCTTCTTAACCTCGCCGTTCGAGAGCGGAAGAAGGAAATAAATCATGGGAATTGGGTCATGGGAGTGACAAAATGTGTTCGGGAGATGGGTCCCGTAGGGAAGGGCGACAAAAGGAAGTTAGGGGCAATGAAGTACGTAAACCAGCCCCTTCCAACAAGAAACTTCCCTAAGAAAGTCAGGCAACTTACCAAAAGCCCTTCCTGTACCGCGTAGAGGGGCGTGTTTAGACGGGAAACCCCCTGAAAGGCCCATTGAAGTTGAAAGGCCTATCTAATTCCTCGGGGAATACGATGGGTTGATCAATACGCCGGGGCCACGAGGAAGCAAGCCACCAGAACTCCTTCAAGAAAAGGATAAAGGCAAAAGACCCGAACCGGAAAAAGCCACCGGGAAAGCCAGCGGAAAAGAATAGAAGAAACAAAACACAAACCAGTGGCAGTAAAAGTTACGTACCACTGCTAATGTACTTGTCACTGCTAGTATGATTGTGTGGGATGAATATGTAATATTCTAGAATGTCTTCGGTAGGATGTTTTGTATTAGATAAGTATTGTAAGTATATTTATCTTGTACATTACTTAGTGTATTTTGCAAAGGACTCCTTATCCTATTAAAGGAGGTCCTAAGTTTGAGTTCTATATAAGTTTTGGTGATATCTAGAGTTGATACACTTCAAGGTTGTAAACGGCAATACTATTCAGAGTATTCGTGTATTAACAACATATCGAGGTGTTTAGTGAGAATAACTGTTCGTTAATTATTATTCTTCTTAAGGAGTACTAGGTTGTGTTCATTTAGTCACCTTCTATAGTAGATCCTTCGCTAAAATGGGATTTAAAACAGATTTGTATGTTAATGGACGAAACAATTTTAAAGACCATCACTCATTCTAAAAAAATCAACATCTTCACTTGGATTATTTTTTAAAGAACATCTTCACAACGGCATCAGGTTATCAGATGTGTAGAATGACATTCGTTTGAGTGGATTATTTTGAGCTTTATACGACCTTTGTAAACATAAAAGAAATGCTACACTGCTTTTATGCTCGATTACTTAAATTAAGTTACAACTGCTAGCTGTTTTTTACTACTGCTTTTGTGGGGCTGAACAGGGACAGTCGTTTACCACTGCTTGTAGTAAACTTACAACTGCTAGTTAATTTGTACTAGTGTTGAATGTTAAACCTCTATTTTTGGAAGTGTGCATTATCTCAAGTTGGTAGTTATAAGTAGGTTGTAGAATACGAAATGTACGTCTAGAAGGAGTCGTGGGTTTATAAAAGTACTCCGTATGGAAAAGAAGTTGCCCTAAGAACAAAATTAGGTTGCCAAAATTATTTTGGGTAACAACTGCTTGTTGGCCAGATTAAATAAAATGGATAATGGGATAACAGAAGAGATGAAATAGTAAATACATTGACATACAACGTTTGATACAGACAACCAACTACATATTACGATTACTACATGGTTATAACTTTAATTGTTACATATTATATAACCACTTAATTGATAACATTCATCGACTACGAAAAATCTAAACAGTCCAATGCTTCCTTCCCACACAGACAGCGTACTAAAACCACAAACCTTCATTCCCATTTAGCCTGATCCGTAACTTTAGCCGAACAAACCTGTTGAAAATGGCATTGAAATATCATTAACCAATTCAAGTGATAATGTTTAAAAGGAACATGAATAGAATGGTAAGTTATAAATAAAACATACTATAGACAGCACAGTCTATATGATTTAACAAAAGAAGAGATTCTTTGTATGGGGCGGTGTAGAAAGATCCCGTATCTCCTAAAATTCCCATGCTGACAAATAATTCAAGTTCTTTGTTGTACAGGAATAGCGAGTGGCCCAAATGGTTGCCAGTGTACGCTTCCACTATTGGAGCCTGATCCTTTGTAAACCCAAGCAAACGAACATATAATAGGGTGGGGATGGCAAAGAGGCTTCTACATGATCTTATGACAAAACCATTCACGTCCAACACCCATCCACAAAACAATGGCATATCTTCATCAATGATCATACCAGAAATCACTAGAGAGGTTCCAAGATCGAAAACATAGAATGGAACTGGGAGTTCATTTTTTAAAATCTGCGAAAGGTCTATAACTTTAAATTGGTTGGTTACCAAATCAAACGAAATCAACATATAAATCTTTTATGTAACACCGTCCTCATTAGTTAACTTTTCACTCCCAGTCCAATAGATAAAATGACCGACAACTGCCTGACTTTGATGTTTCAATTTGATAGTTTCACGAGGGGGTGGAAATTTTCAAGGCATGTCCACCTTAACGAGTTGAAAGAAAAGACAGAAACATACCAGAAACCACTTAGGAAAACAGGATAGGAGACCTTCACGATCGTCGGGTCAAGAGTGTCCGGACGGACGGCAAAACCAAAGCAAATCTTTTTACATTCAATTTGATGCGTGTAAAACGGGACATGTACTGCAAGTGATTTTTGGATTGCCGGGTTCCAAATAACAGACATTAGATTAGACCCATAAACACGAAAGACCATGAGAATTGCCAACTGTAATCATAGATGAAAGCATTAAATCTGTACGAAGTACCGTAGCGGTCAACTGTTCATTAAAAGCTAACATAAAACCTTTGTGACCCTGATCAAATGTTAGCGTAAAAAAACACTCATCGTTACGACGAACACCGTAATTAGAGATGAAAAAACCACAATCTATACTAGCCTTCCATAACTTGCAAACACTACGTAGCTGGGGTATAGACTTAGGAGGTAGCCTGCGAATGATATCTAGTTGAAAATCCAGTGGGATATAGTCGGACATTTTATTAAACAAAAGCAGAAAGATTGGGATAAAGATATGAAGTGAATAGACCAAAAGAAGAAAGAAAGATGTTGTTAAACAAATTAAGAAAGATTTGTATTGAAGAAAGAGATTGACAAAAGAAGACATTTAAGGACATGTACCGTAATGTACTATAGGGCAACCAAATATTAAATTCTGCTAGTATATACCAAATAAATTAATAAAGTATACATAACCCATAATATATAGAAGTGGTTTGCAAAGCATAGGATTTTTTGTAAATGTGCACCGGTATTAACTAAAGAAGTGCCGTTGAGTTAATAAAATATTATAATAATCGACAAATATATAATAAAAGTAAAAATACCTACAGTATACGTTGAAAGAAAAATACTTCACATGTCAACATTACACAATAGTTATGGGTCAAACGAACATTAAGGATAGTACCTTGAAAGACCGCTATCAAATTATGTATTCAACCTTGTGCTTCCAGAAGTATTCAAGCAACCTTGTGCTTCCAGTGCAGATATGGAGCTCACAGAGTACCCAATGTTTTGTATTTTCATTCATGGGAAAATACACCTGATATATAAAACAAATGCAGGATATTATAAGCTGTTTATAACAGTAGTGGTATATGTACGGTAAGAGTCTGCCATAATGACCTTTGCAACATCTCACCAAGCCACAGGGTATGTTGTGCCATCTGAATAAGTGGTAGGCATGTTGCCACCTAGGATTTGATTGCAAAAAGTACACCCTGCCAAAGCCCAATCTGCATCAGCTGGTCTAAACAACTACATCAATTCAACCCATGCATCCAAGTGTTGTGGACAGATAAAACAAATCAAAACTGTAAACATTCGTTTCATAAGTAACAAAATGAAATAATAAACAAGTACAGTAGACCAGCTAGGCATCAGGTTTACTCACTAACTCGTTAATCCACTTGCCGGTGCAGTCTTCAACACATGCCAAGGCTACCCAAAAATCCCTATAAGCAATAACCGCACTGGAGCCCCAAGGAAACCTATAAAGTAATGGTTCTTTAAGTTTCAAATACTTGCGAAGGTAATCTGGAACAGTAACCTTCTTCTTGTTGCATTTCGGGTGTCATAAAAGTTCCTACAAAATAAATATATTCAATAACATACACACAATGATAATGATGTTATTGGATTAACAAACAGAACCTACCTCTAGAAACGGTTCAATTGTGGGCGAATAGAATCGACTAACTGGACACGTTCTTGGGTTTCCAGATGTTTCCTGAAAACAAAGTTGAAAGATAAGCAGAAAAAAAAAAAAAAAAATATTCGTTTCAGTTATAATTTAATAAGGTGATGTACATCTGAAACGGCAGCCAGGATAATAGCCTCGTTAATGACACCCTGCGATCTTGTAACATGGCGGCAAGAAGTAGATGATGTTTTTGATACCCCATTTTCCGAATTGACAGACCCAAACAACGTCGCGTAAGTTTGTACAGTGCACCTTCTTTTACTGAGGTTGTCGTTCAATTTTACTCTCTTTCTTTTGTTCGTATTCATATCGGAGAAAAGATCTTCCAACAGAGGTTTGTCATTAGGACCTACCAAATTTGCAAATGACACTTTCTTGGGTTTAACCTGAGATTTAGGGGCTTCAGCGTCTTTCTAGGCTAACCACAACAACATCATTGTTACTGGATTCAAGACCAACAAACGAATTTTTGTCAACCACATCCCCTTGTTGATCATCACAATCCATTAAATCTAAAGATGGAAGACACAATTTTGTATCGACGCTTTTGTTGACATTATCTTGGGGGAAACAGGAGTGTCATTTTGGCCAACCACATTTACATATGGCAGGTTGTTGTCTTTAAACTGACATTTAAGAATATAGTATGTTACAAAACAACACATTAAACTATTTTATTTATCGGTGATGTTTTACTGAGAATGTAGATACCTCATGAGCTTTGTTGGTGGGTGTTCCTACTTCTGTCTGCACACAATCAATATTGCTAACGGGTTCAGGTTGGCAAGGCAATTGTTTCTGAACCACATCTTGTTGTTCGTTATCACAATCCATTGCATCTAGAGAATTATCACCCGAAACGTTTTCATCGTTTATGTAAGACGACCAGTCATTACCACAATCCGGTTCCTGCTGAATTTTAAATATATATACATAAGTAGGGACGTATGCTATAGCTGATATTTAAACTGTAACTGAAATATAACGTACAATAATGGAGTCACCGGGTATTTTATTTTCCTCTTTAGGTGCAACTGGTGGAAGTTGAGTACTACTTTGACCTCCATATTCCATAACAAGACATTTTTGGGTCATGGCACAAGCTTCAACAAGATAGCAAGGTTACATGGTTGCGTTTCGTTAACCCCATCATCATTTTCAATGTCCGTTGCATGGTCCGCATGGATAACCTTATCCCTGTTAGGGCCTACAATATGAGACGACGTAGCCTGTATCGACCAATGTTTGATATAAGTGTGGACATGAACGATTATTTGAGTTTGGTATAAACATTGGAGGTAAAATGAAAAGTAAATACAAACCTTCGGATCATCGGGAGTAATGTCAGGGTCGTTTGTGGTGGCACAACTTTTAATATGTTCAGGATCAACAGCAGCATAATTATTAAGACCCAATAGTTCCTGTACTTTTGAAAGTCTGATTTTCACAGTTATAAACACATCAAGTACAAAAGGTGTGTTTCTGACCAAATGAATGCCGTTTTCTATCATCAAAACTTTTTTATTCAAATCCACTAACTCACGAAATAGACGCCCTGTCGAATGAGTAGTTCCCGTTTTTGCAACATTTAAATTGAAATCGTCCATGCACAAGTTTAAATTGAAATCATCCGCGAATTCATTTGAATGCTCTGAAGTCTTGTAACCATCGTCGGTCTCTGGAATAGACAAACCATCTATAAATTGGGCGCTGGCAATACACCACGGTTGCTTCATTTCAGCTTGTGTTGCAGAAAGTTCAGCAATGGGAGTTGAATCCTAAAAACAACAAAAAAATTTTAAAAATAATAATAATAATAAAATTTAAATTACTCATATAATGTGAACAAATTCAGTTACAAGTTCGTGGGGTCAGCAATGTAAGACTGTGTGATGCATACCGGTCCAAAGAGGTTACAACAGTCCGGTTTCTGAAACTTTGAAAGTCCTGACCAAGCAAGACCACGTAGAATGACCTTATTGTCTTTCACCCACCAAAGTGAGCTTTTAGGATAAGTCTCCAAAATCCAAATCTGTAATAGCCACAATTGTGATCTTTAAAACGTGTACTTATGCAGCTATCGTTTTAGAAAATGTTTCAAAGTTTACCAAAGTAAAGGTAACCTGTTTAGGATGAAACAATACCTTTATGGTTACAATTTAAAAATAAATCACAAACTAAAATGTGTTATAACATTTTTGTTATCTAAATTACGGGTAACTTTAATATTACTTGTATACAGAAGAAAAACCAGCATTTCATAACAATAAAACAACAACGTTAATTTTAGGTACTTTTGAAATGAATAAGTAATAGCACAACAAAATAGAATCAAAAGCTTTTAATAACCTGTTTTTGCATACATTAGTACAAACTACTGAGAATTATAACCTTGAAAGCCAAGCGAACCCGTATAGATTGTATGTGGCACTGAACTTTGGGTTTTTTTTTTTCAATTTTAACAAATGATCTTTTCTGTGAATATGAACAATATTGACAGTCCTTTGATAAAATTTATGACACATATATTCACCCCAAGGAAATACATTCCAGGCTTCAAAATCATCAACCAATGACAATAAGTGATTATGGATGCAATTCCTGTCTTCTTTTCCCATAAACACCAGCTCTGCAGCTACCAGCAGACACACCCTAACAGCATCCTCATCAGAAAGAGATAACCACCTTTTCCCATCCTTTTTTATGTCATTAACAAGTTCCAAAAGATCAATTGCATGTACATTTGTTATACCATTACTCTTTTTTTCAGGAAATACACGGTCGAAAAATTCGCTAGATCGTTTAATAGGTTTTGAAACTTTGCCAAATCGAAACCCTGTTATCAGACAAAATTCTTTCCGACCAAACCTTAACGAATGATCCCCAATTTGGAATTTTAGTGGAGGGAAATCAGAGATGTTAGAAACATATACCTGGTGTTGCAAAACATAATGCATCAGAAGGCAGTCATTCTCGCACGACTTTATATCAAACCATGGACCAAATACTGTTTGCCTGAACAACCTTTCGCGGTTTTCATTCTTTGACAAACAGAGTTTAATATCTGGCAGCAACTTCAATGTAGAACGAACTGCGATTTTACAATTGTACAACTTTAATTTTGTCATATGGAATTATAGAGTAAAATTAATTAGGGTTTAGAGGGTTTTGTGAATAAGATGTGGTTTGTGAGTGTGTGCCGTGATGTAGAAGAAGACGTTTAATTGTAGAAGCTGTTAGAAATCGTACAAGAAGATGTTTGGTTGTGTGTGTACGCGCGTGATGTTCTAAGTGCGTTAATATTACTGGTATTAGTTTTATAATACAACCAGTGTAAAATGACAATATTATCCTCGTGTATAAATACAAGTTTCCCAATATTATATAGTTGCCCGAAAATACAATTTGGTTGCCCAAAAAACAATACCTTACAATACATGACATATACTCTTAAAATACGTACTTCGGTCATACCTTTGTCGGACACATGGCACCCCATGGTTGGATACCAGAAAATCGCAAGGCAACTGGTCCATTTTCATTTGGCAAAAGTGCGTGGTCCGGATAGTGATAAGCCTCAGGGCGCGCGGTCTATTTGACTAATTTTCCCTAGAAACAATAGCACGTACTATCAAAAGTCAGTTGTCTATTACACCGCAACACTGACAGTACATTGATGTGTACCCAACTCTCATAAGCAAGGATTCTCTTAAGACGCTTGGAAACTAAGTATCGCCAAAACCAAACACCTTTAATTATTTTGAAAATTTTGTTTTTGGGGTTTATAAGATGCTGAGAGTAAAAAACCACAAGTAACCTCTATGAGCTCTAAAGAGATTCATCTACTCCACGCTTAGCATCTAACTTCTATATAACTTTAGCATTTCTCAATCTCCGCAAATTTAAAATCTTAAATAATAAGATCCGCGAATGCTTAGCCAATAAACAAGCTTTGCATATTTAAAGTCAATCATGGGAACTTGCAAACTCTTGGCTTTGTTAAGCTAGAACTCACATTTTATAGCTCCTTGTATGAAAAACTAGCGAAAGCTTTTAATCATCAATGGTTAAAGGGAACAAGCTATGGCTCAACACGCCCAGTCAAGTCAAAATTCTATTCTCTAACCAGCAGAAAGTCAACAAGGTGTCAAAACATATACGTTATTTTGCAAATGCTTCGTCAAATAATCTCAAGGCTCGCATTTTTAAAATCACTTATTAGAAAATAGCAAATCTTTCAAAGCTTCGCATATTGAAAATCACTTAGGGAAGCATGCAAATTCTTAGCCTTGTGAGCTAGAATTCGCATATTATAACCTCTTGTCTAAGCAATTAGCAAAGACTTTTTCAAGAAAACGCATATTTAAAGTAACTTCTAAGAGACTCGCAAAGACTTTTCAATCATAAAACTAGCAAAAGCCTACGAAAATTTTAAATTTTCACTTTTTTCATCAATTTTTTAATTTTTGAGGAAAAACGGGGTTGCGAGAGTGTAAGAAAAAAAAACAAGTGCGGTCAAATCAAATCGAAGATTACCCCCCCTAAACTAAAACAAAACATTGTTGTTGGGATTTAGAAAATCCGATAGTAAAAGACTCGGTCACCTCAAGTATATGTAATGATTAGAAAGCTCGTAGTCGTAGTCGTTTAGTTATAGTTAGTAGTTAGTTAAGTAATACCGTAGAGGACGGACGGGTCTTTACCCACTGTATGCCTGATCCACATCCCGTAGGTGGCGTATATTGTAAGACACTATAAATACCCTTTGCCTAGCAAGGCAAAGGGTTGGAGCTTCATAATTCATTTTTCTTTCTCTTACTAGAAGTTCCCATTTCTCTCCACCTTCTCTCTCTAGAAACTCATTCATTCAAATACTTGTGTTTATGATTGTGTGTTTATGAAAACCAATATGTTACAAATGGCCATTTTAGTTTTGAAGGCTAGATTCATCTTGGTTGTAGTGTTTTTGATTGGAAAAGTTTGGTTTTTGAAGTTATTCAAGGTTGCGGTTTGTCTCTCGTACACTAATTTTTTACTGCGGTTTGATATCTTCTTGGTGCGACTTGACCTTAGTTTTGTGTGATTTGTTTCTGTTATCGCCGCGGTTTGAGCATTTTTGTATGCGATTTGATCAAAAACCGGTGCGATTTGTTAGTTCTGGTGCGGTTTGATGTGAAAAAGGACAAAAGGACAAGTACTGGGTGTACTATTGATAGTGACTTGTCCCCTTGAGAGTTGTCAAAGACTGCGGTTTGTCCTGACAGGTTATGCGGTTTGTCTATGCGGTTTGTCACTGATTGAGATTTGTCGTTGCGATTTGATAAAAGGTGCGATTTGTCATCTAGGGTTTGATAATATGTGCAATTTGATTGATGCGGTTTGATAACTCTGCGATTTGATTGTGCGGTTTGGTAATCTTGCGGTTTGTTATTGCGACTTGTCATTGACTGCGACTTGACTCACTGCGATTTGTCACACAAAGATTTGACCAATGTACGATTTGTCTAGACTGAGACTTGTCACTTGAGATTTTACATTTTTTTGTGTTAAGTTCTACGGTTTCCTTTTGATTTAGTAAAATCCCGTGAAAGAATCTATTTTCCGTTTTAATCAAAGAGTAATAATATCCCTTGTACTTAGGAATCATGTCTATAATCACTTCTTCCGTTGCTGATGACGTTCAAGCTGCAGGGTCCAATACTCGTCCCCCTATGCTTGATAGAAATGATTATAACTCTTGGGCACAGAGAATCAGACTGTACTGCTTGGGCAAAGAGAATGGTCGTAACATCATTAAGTCAATTGATGAAGGACCATTCCAAATCGGAACTACCAGAGATATTATTGAAACTGGAGCTGATGGAACCGTTGTTTTGGGTTTGGACAGACCAAGGACGTATGATGATCTTGATGAGAAGGAGAAGAAGAGATTTGATGCTGACATTAGAGCTTCAAACATCGTACTTCAAGGTCTACCAAAGGACATTTACAAGCTGATCAATCACAATACTGAGGCCAAGGCAGTCTGGGATAATGTCAAGATGCTTCTTTCTGGTCAGAACTGACTAAGGAAGATAGAGAGTCACAACTTTATGATGACTTTGAGAACTTTAAGATGAACCTAGGGGAAAGCATTACGGAATATCATGTGAGGTTTCATAAACTTGTGAATGATATGAGGAACATCAACATGACAATGCCAAATATCCAGCTCAATTCCATGTTCGTAAACAACATGAACCCTGAATGGAACAAATTTGTTACTGCTGTCAAATTGAACAAAGGATTGAGGAACACCAACTATGAACAACTGTATGCTTACTTACTTCAACATGAGAAGCATGCTACATTTGAGCATTTGATCATGGAGAAATTCCAATCTAATACTGCTGCTGCAAACTCTTCAAATGACTCAACTGCATTTCACTCAAATGTGAGGATAAGTACCAACGCATCACAAGTCATACCCACTCAAAATCATAATCACATTACCATACCAGACTCAGGATATAACCCATCTGACATGTTTATTGAAAACCTTGCAAATCAACTGGCACTAATGGTTGAACAAAATAGTAAAACTTACTTCCCCACACCAACAACCATCTCAGAACCTCATCGAATCTACATAATCATGTTGCTATTGAAGATGGAAGGGTTGTGGTTCAGAACATGCAAGGAAGGCAGAATGTGAATCCACGATATAATGCACGAGGGAATGTAGGAGCTGGAACTGGTTATGGGAATGTTGGAACTGGAGCTGGAAATGTGGGTGTTCAGAACCGAGGAAGGATCACGGTTCAGGATCAAGGGAAACCAATTAAGTGCTACAACTGTGGAGGAGAAGGACACATTGCTAGGAACTACACTCAACAGAAACGTCCACAGAATGCAGAGTACTTCAGGGATAAGATGTTACTGATGCAAGCTCAAGAAAGTGGAGCGGCGTTGGATGAGGAAGAGTTGTTGTTTCTTGCTGATGGGAATGCCAAAACATATGATGCAGATGTGGATGAACAATCAGTGCATGATTTGGCATAGAACAACCCTAATGTCTTCCAAGTTGCAGATTGTGATGCTTTTGACTCTGATGTTGATGATGCACCAACGGCACAGACCATCTTTATGGCTAATATTTCTCCAATGGCCTCATCACCTCAACAAGCCAGTCCCTCCAAGGATTCTATCATATCAGAGGTACTAAAACTATATGATGTGGTTGATGTGAAAAAGATTCCTAATGAAGTACAATCAACAGAAGTCGTTGAATCAGATATTGAAAATATGGGTTATAGAAATGTTGTCCCATATGATCAATATGTGAAGGACGATGAAAGTCGTGTTGTGCCTAGTGGTTCATCTTCTGCCATTAATGATGAATATGTGTTTGATGAATACACTGACTATATGCCTGATGATTCCATGACCACAAAGCTGAATATTTATAAGGATCAAGTTGTCATCTATGAACAGCGTGCTAAATTCGAGCTGACCACACGTGAACAGGAAATGGATAGCCAAATGCGTACATTAATTAGAAAACGTAATTTAAGTGAAGAAACATTAAAACAAGAGTTAAATTCCTTACAAGAAAAACTTAATAAAACTATTAAGCAAAAGCAAGAACTTCAAGAAAATGTAAAAGTGCTTAAGCAGGAGTTCAAAGTAAAGAAATCAAAACTCTTAAATGAGGCAACACCATTCAGACTGCTCACATGATCACTAAGCATAGAGTATTAAGTGATAAGCATAGTATTGACCTTGTAGAAGACCTCAATCATGCGTATCTTAAGAAAGCAAAAATAGCTCATGATGTGATTTATGATGGTAGTGAGATTCTTAACCCTAGACAAAATCCAACTTATGTTGAGAACACGGAAGAGGACATAGAAATAGAAAATGCCTCTAGAGAGAAAATGGAAAATAAATTAAAAGATCCTTTATGTGTGAATCATAATATAACGTTTAAAACTCCCAATTACACTAAGGATAACTGGATATCCACAACTAAGTTTAGACCTCAGACTCAATTAACCCCTGAACAAGTGTTTTGGAAGTTAGATATGGAAAAGAGAAAAGCTGATGAACTTGTTGAAAAGAATCCTCCCCTTAGGAAATTGCCTCCAGCCACAGTGTATCCTCCCAATACACCAATGCATTTAGTACCTAGAAATTTTCCCACTCAAAGTAAAACATTAATCAGCTTATATGTAGTTTACCAACTATTTGTTGATTTCAAGAAAACGTGTAAGAAGAGAATCACACCAACAGGAATTACTGAAGGGGAAAGGAGTTTTGAGAAAACAAAAGCATGTTATCTAACCGAGGTCATTCCATTCTTTAAACAGCTAAAAGAAGAATTCATGGGTTTTCAAAAGGCCATAGATACGAAAGTTAATGAAATGAAAAAGATGTTTAATGAAATGGAAAACGAGGTTAAAATATATGAATGTGAGCTTAAAAGTAATGAGATTGAGAGGAAGAATATTCACATCCTAAATTGCAAAATGCTTGAGAGTGCACTTAGGCGATGGTTGTGTTTATTCCGTGGGTTGTAGCTTAAGGATAATATGATAGTCGGGGGAGATACTTTGGTACTTGGTGATCCCGGATGTTCTAGAGGAGAGTTACAATTCAAAGAATTGGGGAATTAGGCACCACCCTATGACTAACACGGAATACAACGCATCAATTAGAATGAGGATGTGAAAATTTAACCGACCAATAAAAGATAAATAGGGAGTAAGAAAATCTAAGTGAACACGTTTTTAATTATCATAAGAAGCACACTCATACGATCCATAGCTTTTTCGTTTAATCAGTTTAATTAGTTTTTAATTTAATAAGTAGTTTAATTGGTAGAATTACCAACCCCAACTCTTCAAACCTTGAGATTTTACTTGCTTTTATAAAAAATATAAAAGACTAAAAAGAATCACCCTCAACCTCATCTTTCGTCATACATCTCTACTAGCATCTCTATTCCCCTAGAGAACGATCAACCCCCTGGGCTTTCCCATACTACACTGCAATGATTAGGTACACTGGCTAGTGGGTTGTAAAGCTTGCTCACGGAAAAGGAAGTCTTTAAACCCCGAACCCACACATGAAAAATCCTAGTGGATATCCAAGTCTTGGAAAGGCGTTGGATGGATGGGAAAATATCCTCGTTTTTTATTTTCGAAACTTAATCTGGATGGGAATTAACCAATTTGTTCCTCCACTTCCAAATAGCCCATAAACAACATTGCATCACCCCCTGTATAACATTCGAGAGCATAGAGCAGCCACTAGCTGAGATCAAGATGTTACCAAGCGCAACATCATAAATAGAGATCGAAGGAAGAGATACATGAGGATTCAAGTTCCACCAACTCCAAACTTTCTTCCAAACCTTTACCACAAATGGGCAACGAATGAGGGAGTGATGAATATCTTCCAACTAGAGCTCACAAAATGAACATAATGAAGAATTTATTAAACTTGTATTGTTACCAAAGGGCTTGTGTCTCAATGATACCTCTTGTTGTGTGAGAAGCTCCTTAACCAAATAGTTGTAAGTTCAAGTTCTGCTTTGAACATGTGAGATGATTTGTAGTTAGATATTTTGACATAGTTAATTCTCATTCTAAAAAAAAGGTAAAATTGTATTGTTTAGAACTCTGGTATGTTGAAACTTGAAACTGTAGAAAACTAGAAGGTGGGGGGTTGAATAGTTTTACCGATTAAAACTTTGTTTTAAAATATTTAGATCGACTTATGTCAATCTATTTAGATGTATATGTTGGATGTTGATAGATAGATATGTAAATATGTAATGCAAATGTAAAGAGTAAGAAACACAAAACCATGACACGAGTGTTTATAGTGGTTCGGCTACAAGGACACCTTCCTTGCCATACTTGATAACGCTACACGCGTC
Source organism: Chrysanthemum seticuspe (assembly GCA_019973895.1). Lineage (NCBI taxonomy): Eukaryota > Viridiplantae > Streptophyta > Magnoliopsida > Asterales > Asteraceae > Chrysanthemum > Chrysanthemum seticuspe. The sequence goes on from BPTQ01000008.1 coordinate 87,985,361, forward strand.
GTTCGAGGTCAAAGGAACTTCCTTTTCTTCGAGCAAGTTTTATAACACCCTAGGCAGTGAACCTAATCGTTGTAGTGTAGTAATTAGGGTAAGCCACGGGTATTGATATTGTTCTCTAGGGGAATAGGAATGCTAGTGAGAAGTTACTACGCTAAGGTTAAGGTTGAGGAAGATTATTTTTTATCTTTTTTATGTTTTTTAGGAAATTGAAAGGTACGAATCTTGGGTATTGGATTTGGGGGGTTGGTATTTCTACCGATTACTCTACTAATATCTAATTATCTAAACTAAGGTGGTGGTAGTCTATGTCTAATTAATTTGTGCTCGTATGATAGTTTAAAGATGTGTTTACTTAGGTTTTACTACTCCTTAATTATCTCCTATTGATGGTTGAGTTGTCACGTCTTATTCTTAGCTGCGTTGTGTGTCTAAAGTTGTAGGGTATGCGTTTCTCCCTAACTCTTTGAACTTACCAAAGGGTCTCGTCTACAAAACCCACTAGGGATAATAAACTCTTACTCTAAGGCACTTTTTGGATGGTTTAGCTTACAACTACTCAGGTAATTATATTCTAAGGTTCACAAAGATGAATCAAGCATTAAGTACACAACGAATGACCTATCGCATTACTAGATCATTAATCAACTAAGATAAGAAACAACCAATCAATATTCAATAATTAAGTTTCATATTCCCTAAGCAAATACACAAATAAATTAGCCGGACATGGAGAACATGCAAGCATACACCCAAATAATTAAAGACATAATTAAATTGATGAAGTAAATACTTATCTTGATGTAAGATAGGGTTTGAAACCCTAACATACTGTACAAGACACCCTTGGTTCGGTTTTAGGTTTTTACTCCACAAAAGACTCTCCTAAAACTGAAAAATTCGGATTCTATATATAATATTACATATGCGACGGCGTCACCTTATGTTTCGTGACGCCGTCGTGTCGTCGTCATTAGGGTTTCGTCTTGGCCATGTTAACCTTGCGACGGCGTCACCTTATGTCTGTGACGCCATCCTCTTCAGCTTCTGACGTCGTCTGGGTTGCATCTAGGCCGTCTGAGTAGCAACGGCCTACTCTTTTAAAGCCCGACGTCGTCACTTGAAAATAGGGTATTTGGCTACTGTATCGTCACAAAAATCCTCCGACGGCGTCGCAATTAACACCTGACGCCGTCGCCTTCTGTTTTCAGCAGCTTTGAGTGTCTCGATTCTGACTTTGGCCATTTTCTTCGTATATCCGCGCCTTTTCGTCCAAATAAGTGCCATTCTAGCATTTTGCCTTCAAGAGATCTAAAAACTGAAAAGGAACGATATTAAGCAATAACGGATACAAAAGTGATCAAATAAGGACTTAAACGACCCCTCAAAATGGTACCTTTTAAAACCTTATTAAATATCCCTACACTTGTTATTTGCTTGTCCTCAAGCAAATGTGCTTTTAGCCAATTAATTTATAAGTTAGGGGTCATGAAGCATTGATTTAAAACGGTCCACAACACATATAAGCCTCGCAAAAGTCATAACAAGCACGGAAATTACATACTAGCACCTCACATGGGGTGTTTGGATACTCACATCTCTCTCGGGTGTATATATGAAATATAACAAATAGGAAATGGAAGATAAACACTCATTAACCGGTCCTAGTATATAGATTACCATAGGCTTGAGAATAGATCAAACCTCCATCGCTTTGGCGTAAGCACCTAGGAAAGACTATCAAAGAGGTCTTTTAAAGGGTTGTAATGTTAGGCTTACGGTAGGGAAACAAGGGTTTGGTGGGATAGGCTATTTAGTGGTGGCAAGTCAAAAATCTCTATGTAAAATGCATACGAAGAATGGCGTTGCTAAGCCAAGACTCGACACTCTAAAACTCTAGGTAACGGAAATAAACAAACATAAATTTAAAGGATAGATGTAGGATGGTAGCCCGTATGTTTTTTTTTTTTTTTTTTTTTTTTTTTTTACACTCTATATATTTTTTTTTTTCTCTTTTTCTTTTTTTCGATTTTTTTTTTTTTTTTTTCATACACTTTTACTCTACCATCCTCTATGGTAACCTCAAAATGATAGGGATTTATAGGCACTTCCCTACACTTGAGTTTTTATTACTCTAACACTAATTTGACCCGAATTGAAAAGATCAAAACACTTGGGGTACATTATTATGCAAACAAAGGGAATTTGAATTTAACGTTCCCTTCCCGTCATTTCATAAACTTTAACTTTTCCCATGAATCCCAATTGTCCCAAAACTGTATACAAAGGATATGACTCGACTTAGCAACTTATGCAAGCAACCAGATAATTGAACTAAGGGTTTAGGGTGATAACAAACATTTGCACTAAAAGTGAGTGCATAAGGGGTAGGCTAAGGCGATTTGGGTGTATATTTGGGGGTGGGGTGTAAACAATGCTCTTCATTGATATTCCGGAAAAACCGAAACATCACGAGAACCGCGAAAAGGATAGGCTCTGAGGGGTTAACTAGGGGTATCGTGTACTAAAGATGAGTACAACGCAAAGGGTGTGGGGGAATTACTCAACCGATGTGGAAGAAGTAATTATATTACGGGTATCAAACAAGGGTTATCCTAATGCCTCTTATCATTTAGTTATTCCTAACTACACAAGTGTAGTCTCACTTGCGATCTCGGAATGCATCACAAAACAAGTTTTAGAATCTAATATACTACCGGTTCACACTCTAAGCATTAAAGATGAATGCTTTAATTCCTACTAATCTAAGGGTGATCCTCACATTTTGGGTAGAATTTGGGTGGTAAAGGGTTTTGTGCTAGTCATATAACTTCCTATCCGTGAGACACTTTTGTTAAGACTAATGGCCCACTCCTATATGTCATGAAAAATTTTAAATTTGGTGCCAAAATTACCCTAACCGACATTTTCTCATGGTTTATTACACAAACACAATTGGACAAAGAAAATAATCAAGGATAAGCATAGTTTCAAAGTTCCTGTTTTATTTTCCCTCCCTACACTTAAACTGAACATTGTCCCCAATGTTCCCCGAAAGTATCAAAGTTATGATAAATGAAGGTAATCAAAAACGAAAGAAACAAATACTCCCCTGATTAGCTCGGTAGGATCCGTGTGTGAAGTAGTGGTTAAATCCTTTCCAAGAAGTATTTATGCGTGAAAAGCTCCTTAATCTTATGTAGCTTCTACTTGAAAAATTAAACCTGCACACTTGTAGAAAACAAACGAAACCTTCGCGTAAAATCGGCGGTAACAATATATATAAGACTCGATTTAAACTAGGATATAATGCTTGTGGAATGGATGTTTACAGAATTTTTAAGAAAATTAAGACCTGGAAAATTCCAAAAATTTATAAGTAGTTCAGAAAACGAGAAAAAGTAGTAAGCAGTTTCTACTCCTCCTGACGCCATCAGGTTGTGATCCTGACGCCGTCAGGTTATCCTGACAGAAACTGGTCTGCGATTTTCTGAAAAAATTCTCGAAAATTTATATCTTTAGAATCTGGAAAAATTCCTGCAAAACATCCATTATACATGGCCTAGAATCTACCACCTTTATCAAGCAACTACCCGGACTATCTATTTTGATGGGTGGATTGGGGCCTAATTCAATTCCAAGATTCACATCTAAAGACGGAACATTGGGTAAGGTTTTTGGTTGAGGCTCCGGTTCATCAAAATTAGGAACTTCCCTAGGACTAAGAGAGAGGTCATGAAAACAAGCATCTAAACCTACATTCTCTAGTGGCGTTTGGTCCAAAGGTTCTCTATCAATTAGGACTCCTATAGTCTCTTCTACTTCTTCCGGGTAAGTTATAGGTGATGTGTGTTCCTCAAGTGATGGTAGGGCTTGTGGGCTTAGAGTTTCCACCTTTTTCTCCATTATATCTAGATCTTCTAAATGTTTGAAATCTATCCCACACATGCAACTAGGTATTTTAGCTTCAACCATCTCACAATCTTGTTTGGGTTTAGGTTTCATGTTCTTAAAAACTAGGTCTTTTTTATCGTGATTCCTAAGGTTAGATAAATCCTTCTTATCCATTTCCTCAAGTTGTAACAACTGAAGGTTTATGCATAGGAGGTTTTTCTGAAAAATTCTAAAGATGGTGTCACTAAAAGGAGTTGATCTTGACAACGATCGTTGAAGAGAAGCCACACAAACAAAAAATATATCAAATCCATCCAATCTTACACCCTTCTTCTTTTGGATATCTCTAAGTTCACTCACAAATTCATTAGAACAATAAAAACCAAACCAACTTGTGAAATTCAATTGTTCCTCATTTGTTAATGATTCAAATGCTACTTCACTTGCCATAGTGAAAAATGAAAATGGTTTTACGAACACAAACACAAAGAAGGGGGATAGACTACAAGGAAGCTAAAAATGAGAAAAAATTTACTTGATAGGAATCAAGCAAAGAACCTAAACGAGGTGGACTACTAACTAGCTATTCTATTCCCCGGCAGCGGCGCCAAAAACTTGATAACGCTACACGCGTCGTTCGGGGTCAAAGGAACTTCCTTTTCTTCGAGCAAGTTTTATAACACCCTAGGCAGTGAACCTAATCGTTGTAGTGTAGTAATTAGGGTAAGCCACGGGTATTGATATCGTTCTCTAGGGGAATAGGAATGCTAGTGAGAAGTTACTACGCTAAGGTTAAGGTTGAGGAAGATTATTTTTTATCTTTTTTATGTTTTTTAGGAAATTGAAAGGTACGAATCTCGGGTATTGGATTTGGGGGGTTGGTATTTCCACCGATTACTCTACTAATATCTAATTATCTAAACTAAGGTGGTGGTAGTCTATGTCTAATTAATGTGTGCTCGTATGATAGTTTAAAGATGTGTTTACATAGGTTTTACTACTCCTTAATTATCTCCTATTGATGGTTGAGTTGTCACGTCTTATTCTTAGCTGTGTTGTGTGTCTAAAGTTGTAGGATATGCGTTTCTCCCTAACTCTTTGAACTTACCAAAGGGTCTCGTCTATAAAACCCACTAGGGATAATAAACTCTTACTCTAAGGCACTCTTTGGATGGTTTAGCTTACAACTACTCAGGTAATTATATTCTAAGGTTCACAAAGATGAATCAAGCATTAAGTACACAACGAATGACCTATCGCATTACTAGATCATTAATCAACTAAGATAAGAAACAACCAATCAATATTCAATAATTAAGTTTCATATTCCCTAAGCAAACACACAAATAAATTAGCCGGACATGGAGAACATGCAAGCATACACACAAATAATTAAAGACATAATTAAATTGATGAAGTAAATACTTATCTTGATGTAAGATAGGGTTTGAAACCCTAAAATACTGTACAAGACACCCTTGGTTCGGTTTTAGGTTTTTACTCCACAAAAGACTCTCCTAAAACTGAAAAATTCGGATTCTATATATAATATTACATATGCGACGGCGTCACCTTATGTTTCGTGACGCCGTCGTGTCGCCGTCATTAGGGTTTCGTCTTGGCCACGTTAACCTTGCGACGACGTCACCTTATGTCTGTGATGCCGTCCTCTTCAGCTTCTGACGTCGTCTGGGTTGTATCTAGGCCGTCTGAGTAGCAACGGCCTACTCTTTTAAAGCCCGACGTCGTCACTTGAAAATAGGGTATTTGGCTACTGTATCGTCACAAAAATCCTCCGACGGCGTTGCAATTAACACCTGACGCCGTCGCCTTCTGTTTTCAGCAGCTTTGAGTGTCTCGATTCTGACTTTGGCCATTTTCTTCGTATATTCGCGCCTTTTCATCCAAATAAGTGCCATTCCAGCATTTTGCCTTCAAGAGACCTAAAAAGTGAAAAGGAACGATATTAAGCAATAACGGATACAAAAGTGATCAAATAAGGACTTAAACGACCCCTCAAAATGGTACCTTTTAAAACCTTATTAATATCCTCGTTTTTTATTTTCGAAACTTAATCCGAATAGGAATTAACCAATTTGTTCCTCCACTTCCAAATAGCCCATAAAGAACATTGCATCACCCCCTGTATAACATTCGAGAGCATAGAGCAGCCACTAGCTGAGATCGAGATATTACCAAGCGCAACATCATAAATAGAGATCGAAGGAAGAGATACATGAGGATTCAAGTTCCACCAACTCCAAACTTTCTTCCAAACCTTTACCACAAATGGGCAACGAATGAGGGAGTGATGAATATCTTCCAACTCGAGCTCACAAAATGAACATAATGAAGAATTTATTAAACTTGTATTGTTACCAAAGGGCTTGTGTCTCAATGATACCTCTTGTTGTGTGAGAAGCTCCTTAACCAAATAGTTGTAAGTTCAAGTTCTGCTTTGAACATGTGAGATGATTTGTAGTTAGATATTTTGACATAGTTAATTCTCATTCTAAAAAAAAGGTAAAATTGTATTGTTTAGAACTCTGGTATGTTGAAACTTGAAACTGTAGAAAACTAGAAGGTGGGGGGGTTGAATAGTTTTACCGATTAAAACTTTGTTTTAAAATATTTAGATCGACTTCTGTCAATCTATTTAGATGTATATATTGGATGTTGATAGATAGATATGTAAATATGTAATGCAAATGTAAAGAGTAAGAAACACAAAACCATGACACGAGTGTTTAAAGTGGTTCGGCTACAAGGACACCTTCCTCGCCATACTTGATAACGCTACACGCGTCGTTCGGGGTCAAAGGAACTTCCTTTTCTTCGAGCAAGTTTTATAACACCCTAGGCAGTGAACCTAATCGTTGTAGTGTAGTAATTAGGGTAAGTCACGGGTATTGATATCGTTCTCTAGGGGAATAGGAATGCTAGTGAGAAGTTACTACGCTAAGGTTAAGGTTGAGGAAGATTATTTTTTATCTTTTTTATGTTTTTTAGGAAATTGAAAGGTACGAATCTCGGGTATTGGATTTGGGGGGTTGGTATTTCTACCGATTACTCTACTAATATCTAATTATCTAAACTAAGGTGGTGATAGTCTATGTCTAATTAATTTGTGCTCGTATGATATTTTAAACTAAGGGTGTCTTGTATAGTATTTTAGGGTTCCAAACCCTATCTTACATCAAGATAAGTATTTACTTCATCAATTCAATTATGTCTTTGATTATTTGTGTGTATGCTTGCATGTTCTCCATGTCCGGCTAATTTATTTGTGTGTTTGATTAGGGAGTATGAAACTTAATTATTGAATATTGATTGGTTGTTTCTTATCTTAGTTGATTAATGATCTAGTAATGCGATAGGTCATTCGTTGTGTACTTAATGCTTGATTCATCTTTGTGAACCTTAGAATATAATTACCTGAGTAGTTGTAAGCTAAACCATCCAAAGAGTGCCTTAGAGTAAGAGTTTATTATACCTAGTGGGTTTTGTAGACGAGACCCTTTGGTAAGTTCAAAGAGTTAGGGAGAAACGCATACCCTACAACTTTAGACACACAACGCAGCTAAGAATAAGGACGTGACAACTCAACCATCAATAGGAGATAATTAAGGAGTAGTAAAACCTAAGTAAACACATCTTTAAACTATCATACGAGCACACATTAATTAGACATAGACTACCACCACCTTAGTTTAGATAATTAGATATTAGTAGAGTAATCGGTATAAATACCAACCCCCCAAATCCAATACCCGAGATTCGTACCTTTCAATTCCCAAAAAAACATAAAAAAAAGATAAAAAAATAATCTTCCTCAACCTTAACCTTAGCGTAGTAACTTCTCACTAGCATTCCTATTCCCCTAGAGAACGATATCAATACCCGTGGCTTACCCTAATACTACACTACAACGATTAGGTTCACTGCCTAGGGTGTTGAAAAACTTGCTCGACGAAAGGGAAGTTCCTTTGACCCCGAACGCGCTGCGTAAGCGTATCAAGTTTTTGGCGCCGCTGCCGGGGAATAGAATAGCTAGTTAGTAGTCCACCTCGTTTAGGTTCTTTGCTTGATTCCTATCAAGTAAATTTTTTCTCATTTTTAGCTTCCTCTTAGTCTATCCCCCTTCTTCGTGACCTTTGTTCGTAACACCCATCACTTTTCATCATGGAAGGTGATAACCAACCACCACTTGATAACCCAACACCAATTAAGTCATTGTCACTCAAAACCCAAACCAATAACCAACACAACCGTCGAAGCCGCTATGTGAGTAGAAACACCGACCTTCAGGATTTGCAGAAAATATTCGATAGTACAATTAGGGAAGCTGTTGAGAAAGTAGTCAGCGCCTCTGTAGTTGGCTCTATGATCAGCAGTAATTCGGACAATGGCATGATAAACAACAACGTGGATGTGGAAAATAGTGCTTACTTCAATCTTTACCCCACTAAGGAAGAGGTTGCGTATCATCAATACATAATCGATAATCCACGATCACCTATCATTAGGATATGCCCAAAGATTAGGAGAGGAAACCCCTGGAACCTAAAAATCCCTTGTTTGATCGGATATAGGAGTGTCGACCACGCTTACATAGATACAGAATCTCCAATTAATGTAATGTCATCTGCTGTCTACAATGACATTATGAATGAGCGACTTAATATTAGGAGAGACCCTAAGTATCCAGGAGGAGTTTGCAACTTTGTGGGAAGAGTCAAGGACGTGCATGTCTTTATAGGAAATTTCACCTACCTAGTTGATTTTATGGTCCTAGAAGATGTAGGATGCGTCATTGACTATAGTTTATCCCAAGTAGTGCTAGGGAAACCGTTTGTTGAAACATCTAGAATGAGCCATAACAAGCATGATGGAACAGTTAGGTTTAAGGAAGGAACCGATGAGATCACCTATAGGATGCCTTGGAAAACAAATGAGTATGGCCACTTGTCCATTTATGATCGAGACAACATCAAAGCTTTTGAGGACAAGAGCAAGGATGATGTTGAAAAAGGTTATAAATTCATGTGGGAAAGAAGGAGGCATTATTATAAGGATTGCTTGACCCTAGGGCCTAGGTATAGAGTCGATGAAAATTTTGTCAACATGATAGAATTCTCATTGAGGATGCAAAACGAGGCAACGTAGGAGTACGACTATGAGTCTAGCTATAACACTCTTAAATAAAGAAAAGCGCTTCGTGAGAGGCAACCCATGCTTAATTGTTTGCTTTTTAGTGTCATATATCTTTTATTAATTATTTATCCTCATGTTTAAATTTGTAAAAATGCTTTATTTTGTTTTTAACCTCGTCTTAATTGCATATAAAGGTATTTTACATAAGGGATAAGTGTAGGGAGGATTACACACGTTTTCAAAAGAAACGTAAACATGAGAATAACAATTAACTAAAAGATATGTATGTTTGTTTGTTCGAGTCAAGTGCTTGTATCGAGTCATAATGGATGTTTTTGCAGAAATTTTTCCAGATTCTAAAGATGTAAATTTTTCAGAATTTTTTTCAGAAAATCGCAGAATAGTTTTTGTCAGGATAACCTGACGGCGTCAGGAAGGAGTAAAAACATCAGATCATTTTTTCTCGTTTTCTGAGCTACTTATAAATTTTTGGAATTTTCCAGGTCTTAATTTTCTTAGAAATTCTGTAAACATCCATTCCACAAGCATCATATCCTAGTTTAAATCGAGTCTTGTATATATTATTACCGCCGATTTTATGCGAAGGTTTCGTTTGTTTTGTTCAAGTGTGCAGGTTTAGTTTGTCAAGAAGAAGTTACACAAGATTGGAAGGAGCTTTTCACGCAATAATTCTTCTTGGAAAGGATTTAACCACCACTTTACATGGATCCTACCGAGCTAATCAGGGGAATATTAGTTTCTTTCGTTTTTGATTACCTTCTTTTATCATAACTTTGATACTTTCGGGGAACATTGGGGACAATGTTCAGTTTAAGTGTAGAGAGGGAAAGTAAAACGGGAACTTTGAAACTATGCTTATCATTGATTATTTGCTTTGTCCAATTGTGATTGTGTAATAAACCATGAGAAAATGTCGTTAGGGTAATTTTGGCACCAAATTAAAAAATTTTCATGACATATAGGAGTGGGCCATTAGTCTTAACAAAAGCGTCTCACGGATAGGAAGTTATATGACTAGCACAAAAACCCTTTACCACCCAAATTCCACCCAAAATGTGAGGATCGCCCTTAGATTAGTAGGAATTAAAAGCATTCATCTTCAATGCTTAGAGCGTGAACCGGTAGTATATTAGATTCTAGAACTTGTTTTGTGATGCATTCCGAGATCGTAAGTGAGACTACACTTGTGTAGTTAGGAATAACTAAATGATAAGAGGCATTAGGATAACCCTTGTTTGATACCCGTAATTCCCCCACACCCTTTGCGTTGTACTCATCTTTAGTACACGATACCCCTAGTTAACCCCTCAGAGCCTATCCTTTTCGCGGTTCTCGTGATGTTTCGGTTTTTCCGGAATATCAATTAAGAGCATTGTTTACACCCCACCCCCAAATATACACCCAAATTGCCTTAGCCTACCCCTTATGCACTCACTTTTAGTGCAAATTTTTGTTATCACCCTAAACCCTTAGTTCAATTATCTGGTTGCTTGCATAAGTTGCTAAGTCGAGGCATATCCTTTGTATACAGTTTTGGGACGATTGGGATTCATGCGAAAAGTTAAAGTTTATGAAATGACGGGAAGGGAACGTTAAATTCAAATTCCCTTTGTTTGCGTAATAATGTACCCCAAGTGTTTTGATCTTTTCAATTCGGGTCAAATTAGTGTTAGAGTAATAAAAACTCAAGTGTAGGGATGTGCCTATAAATCCCTATCATTTTGATGTTACCGTAGAGGATGGTAGAGTAAAAGTGTATGGAAAAAAAAAAAAAAAAAAAAAAAGAAAGAAAAAGAAAAAAAAAAGTGTAAAAAAAAAAAAAAAAAAAAAAAACATACGGGCTACCTTCCTACATCTATCTTTTAAATTTATGTTTGTTTATTTCCGTTACCTAGAGTTTTAGAGTGTCGAGTCTTGGCTTAGCAACGCCATTCTTTGTATGCATTTAACATAGAGATTTTTGACTTGCCACCACTAAATAGCCTATCCCACCAAACCCTTGTTTCCCTACCGTAAGCCTAACATTACAACCCTTTAAAAGACCTCTTTGATAGTCTTTCGTAGGTGCTTACGCCAAAGCGATGGAGGTTTGATCTATTCTCAAGCCTATGGTAATCTATGTACTAGGACCGGTTAATGAGTGTTTATCTTCCATTTCCTATTTGTTATATTTCATATATACACTCGAGAGAGATGTGAGTATCCAAACACCCCATGTGAGGTGTTAGTATGTAATTTCCGTGCTTGTTATGACTTTTGCGGGGCTTATATGTGTTGTGGACCGTTTTAAACCAATGCTTCATGACCCCTAACTTATAAATTAATTGGCTAAAAGCACATTTGCTTGAGGACAAACAAATAACAAGTGTAGGGATATTTGATAAGGTTTTAAAAGGTACCATTTTGAGGGGTCGTTTAAGCCCTTATTTGATCACTTTTGTATCCGTTATTGCTTAATATCGTTCCTTTTCACTTTTTAGGTCTCTTGAAGGCAAAATGCTGGAATGGCACTTATTTGGAAGAAAAGGCGCGGATATACGAAGAAAATGGCCAAAGTCAGAATCGAGACACTCAAAGCTGCTGAAAACAGAAGGCGACGGCGTCAGGTTTTAATTGCGACGCCGTCGGAGGATTTTTATGACGATACAGAAGCCAAAAACCCTATTTTCAAGTGACGTCGTCGGGCTTTAAAAGAGTAGGCCGTTGCTACTCAGACGGCCTAGATGCAACCCAGACGACGTCAGAAGCTGAAGAGGACGGCGTCACAGACATAAGGTGACGCCGTCGCAAGGTTAACGTGGCCAAGACGAAACCCTAATGACGGCGACACGACGGCGTCACAAAACATAAGGTGACGCCGTCGCATATGTAATATTATATATAGAATCCGAATTTTTTAGTTTTAGGAGAGTCTTTTTGGAGTAAAAAATCTAAAACCGAACCAAGGGTGTCTTGTACAGTATTTTAGGGTTCCAAACCCTATCTTACATCAAGATAAGTATTTACTTCATCAATTCAATTATGTCTTTGATTATTTGTGTGTATGCTTGCATGTTCTCCATGTCCGGCTAATTTATTTGTGTGTTTGCTTAGGGAGTATGAAACTTAATTATTGAATATTGATTGGTTGTTTCTTATCTTAGTTGATTAATGATCTAGTAATGCGATAGGTCATTCGTTGTGTACTTAATGCTTGATTCATCTTTGTGAACCTTAGAATGTAATTACCTGAGTAGTTGTAAGCTAAACCATCCAAAGAGTGCCTTAGAGTAAGAGTTTATTATCCCTAGTGGGTTTTGTAGACGAGACCCTTTGGTAAGTTCAAAGAGTTAGGGAGAAACGCATACCCTACAACTTTAGACACACAACGCAGCTAAGAATAAGGACGTGACAACTCAACCATCAATAGGAGATAATTAAGGAGTAGTAAAACCTAAGTAAACACATATTTAAACTATCATACGAGCACACATTAATTAGACATAGACTACCACCACCTTAGTTTAGATAGTTAGATATTAGTAGAGTAATCGGTAGAAATACCAACCCCCAAATCCAATACCCGAGATTCGTACCTTTCAATTCCCAAAAAAACATAAAAAAAGATAAAAAAAATAATCTTCCTCAACCTTAACCTTAGCGTAGTAACTTCTCACTAGCATTCCTATTCCCCTAGAGAACGATATCAATACCCGTGGCTTACCCTAATACTACACTACAACGATTAGGTTCACTGCCTAGGGTGTTGAAAAACTTGCTCAACGAAAAGGAAGTTCCTTTGACCCCGAACGCGCTGCGTAAACGTATCAGCCTGCAACATCCTTCTTATAATCCTCCCTAGCAGCATCATATAATCTTTTCATCTCAAAATAATTAAAATTTTGCAATCCTTTATACCCTTGACTTTTCAGATAAGCCATCATAGCATTTCTGTCTTTAGCTTTGTTAAGTCTTCTTGGCATAAATCTAACAGGAACAGGTGACTGTAATGGTTCAGCAGCTTCAGCATCTAATTCATCTTGTACCTTTTGAGCTGCTTCTCTATTCTGAGCTTCTTGAGCTTCCTGAGCTTCTCTATCTTTAGCATTTAACTCTTCTTGAATCTTTCTAGCTGCTTGTTCATTCAAAGCATCTTGAGCAGCTCTTAACTGTGCTAAAGTTGGTTTCTTCTTCTTAACTTCTACCAAAACACCCTTCCCTTTATTCTTAGGATCAATTTCAGGTTGAGAAGTTCTTTGTTGTTCTTCTTCTTGAACATCTCGAATAGTAACTCCTCCTTTTGGTTGTGATAGATCTCCAAGAATTGTAGCAATGAACTCATCATCACTTGCAGAATGAATAGGTTTGAGAATAGCTTCCTCTTCTTGTATAACTGTTGTAGAAGGTCCAGCTTCCTCTTCAAAATTTAACACTCTTGGAGTAATTACTTCTTGTCTGAAAGTACTTTGAAAACCAGTACTTTGTTGTTTAGTACCTTGATCATCAGCAGTACTTTGAACTTGAACTTGTTCATCAGTATCTTGATTAATCTTTTCTTCAGACTTTTTAGAACTTTCAGGTTCATTCTCTTTAACCATATCTTCTTTCAAGTTCTGTTCTTCTAGATTCCTCCCCAAGTTGACAGAAGATGGTTTATGAACCTTTTGATGTTTAATTGTCTTGGACTGCCTTTGTGCTTTCTTATTTGATTTGACCCAGATACGAAATTCTTTAATCAAAGGCCAGACAAAAGTTTTTAGCCTTCTAAATTTGATCTTCAATTTCTTTATCTGCTTAGCTTGAACCTTAGTAGTCTTTTTCAACTTAACTATCTCCCTTGTCAAAGCATAATTATCCAAAGATAAACCTTCACGAGGTATAGTATATGGATCTTCACCTTGAATATGTAAATGTTCCTCTGATTGAGAAACAGGAACAGATCGTGGTGGAGATGGAGAAGGTGATCTTACAACTTCTTCTTGAACCTCAGGGCTTGGGGAAACAATACCCTGTGGAGATGCAGTACCTTCAGATGCAGTACCTGCAGGTGCAGTTTCTTCAGATGCAGTACTTTCACTTGCTGCATCATCTTCATCATCAGCCCTAACAACCTGAATAACTTCCATCATAGAAGTAGTTAATGGTGTATCTGGACCTCTAAATAGATCACTTCTTCGAGCCATAAAAGTAAAAATCTTGGATTGTTGAACAATAACAGGCAATAAGTCTGTAGGCTTAGGTACATCATCAAGTTGTTTGTTCAGAAAAACTTGTACAAATCTGGAATACATTAACCATTTTGATCTATGATTCATGTGAGAAAGCATGCCATCAAGAATTAGCCTTGAAAAATTAAAAACGTGATCTGTAGCTAATCCCACCGTAGCAGATGCTATATTAGACCCAAACTGCTCCCAAGAAGTACTTTTAGCACTAATACAATGTAACAACACATGTATTAAAAACTTCCATTGAGGACAAAACAACTGTTTTCTGAATGTTTGTTCTGTTAAAGAACCTTCATAACCAATATGCCCAAAAGTTTCCCAAATCAATTCTTTGGCAAAACGAATAGCACCATTATTATCATGAAACAACAAATCTTCTCTAATAGATGCTTCTGTAATCTTCACAGTTCTTCCAACAACTGTAGCCCTAATATAAAATTCTTCATTCTCCATGTTTTCTCTTGCAGTAGCCCAAAATTCTTGAATCCAAGGCTCAATAATATCCGGCTCCACTAAAAGAGCATAACTAATGGGCAACCCAGTTAGATAATCAATAATATCATGAAACGCCTCATTGTCTTCAGTCTTGTCTAAATTGGCTACCATATTGTGCTTTGAAATAGTAGGTCGATTCGCCATGGGTGATTATGTAAGCACAATAAGAATTTAAATCGAATAAGAATGAGAGAAATAGAATATAAGAGGGAAAATCGGAAAGTAGTTATTTATAGGTGAGATTTGAAAAAAAATCACAGCCAAAAATAAAACAACCGTTAGCATTAATTACCCCTCAATATAACCTTTGGAACAGTACTTTAATACGACAAACAGTACTTTCCACGTATGCAGTACTTTCCCAAAGCAGTACTTTCCAAGCAGTACTTTCAGGAAAAACAGTACTTTGCCAAATTCCTCCATAGAAACTAAGTATACACAATTATCCTCCCGTCAAGCAATACACAGGACTATACTAACACCTTATAGTCCTCCCCTCAAATGTAGCTTAGTAGTTAATCATTCCAATACTCACCACCAAGTGATTGAATCTTGAAACAGCAAAGCCTTTGGTGAGTAAGTCAGCTACATTGTCATCTGTGTGAACCTTAACAACATTAATGAGCCTGTGCTCATAACAATCTCTGATAAAGTGATGCCTAATCTGAATGTTCTTGGTCTTGGAATGATACACCGGATTCTTCACAATACAAATGGTACTCTCATTATCAATATTGATAGGAGTATTTTTGAAATTGAACCCATAGTCCAAGAGTTGATTCTGCATCCACAAAACTTGTCCACAACAGCTTGCAGCAGCTACATATTCAGCTTCAGTAGATGATGTTGCTGCAATTGTCTGCTTCTTGCATTGCCAAGAGACTAACCTTATTCCAAGATATTGACATCCACCAGTTGTGGATCTTCTATCATAATTATCACCTGCATAATCACTATCTGAAAAAGCTTCTAAGTGAAAAGGTGACTCTTTTGGATACCACAACCCCAACTTTGGTTGTTGTTTCAAATAACAGAAAATTCTCTTCACTGCATTCATGTGAGAGATCTTTGGTGAGACTTGATATCTTGCACATAAACAAATTGCAAACATGATATCAGGCCTTGATGCAGTAAGATACATAAGAGAGCCAATCATTGATCTGTATAACTTGACTTCAACAGGTTGTCCATCTTCATCTTTGCCCATTGAATTGATAGATTTAATAGGTGTAGTAACAGCCTTCATATCATCAAAATTAAACTTCTTAAGTATGTCTGTAACATACTTGTCTTGACTGATAAAAATTCCTTCCTTTGACTGCTTAACCTGAAGTCCCAAAAAGAAAGTTAACTCTCCCATTGAACTCATTTGAAATTCCTTCTGCATCAGCTGCTCAAACTCCTTAACCATGGACTGTTTGGTAGCCCCAAAGATGATATCATCAACATAGACTTGAACTAACATGATATCCTTCTTGTCTCTCTTGATAAACAAAGTCTTATCTATAGCTCCCCTCCTGTATCCATGTTGTAATAAGAATGTAGAGAGCCTCTCATACCAAGCTCTAGGTGCCTGATGAAGGCCATAAAGAGCCTTAACCACCTTGTAGACTTTGTTTGGGTGTTTAGGATCTTCAAAACCTGGAGGTTGTTTCACATACACCTCTTCTGTAATAGTGCCATAGAGAAAGGCACTCTTGACATCCATTTGGTAAACCTGAAAACCCATGTATGAAGCAAAAGCAAGAAATATTCTAATAGCCTCAATCCTTGCGACAAGAGCAAATACTTCATCATACTCTACACCTTCTTCTTGTCTGTAGCCTTGAGCTACTAACCTTTCCTTGTTTTTGATAACATTGCCTCTTTCATCTCTTTTCACTCTGAAGACCCATCTGGTTCCAATAACTCTCTTCCCATCTGGAAGATCACATAAAACCCAAACTTCTTGAAGTTTAAATTGAAGAAGTTCTTTCTGCATAGCTTCAACCCAGCTTTCTTTAGTCAAGGCTTGAGCAATGTTCTTGGGTTCCTCTTGAGAGATAAAACAAGTAAATAGGCAGGTTTGATGGTCCTTATGATTCAGCC
The DNA here is from genome assembly GCA_019973895.1 of Chrysanthemum seticuspe. Lineage (NCBI taxonomy): Eukaryota > Viridiplantae > Streptophyta > Magnoliopsida > Asterales > Asteraceae > Chrysanthemum > Chrysanthemum seticuspe. The sequence continues at coordinate 88,002,217 of BPTQ01000008.1, forward strand.
TGTTTTGTTTGTAGACAAAGCTAAGTAAAGCATTATGAGGTTTTGTGAAACTCTTAGCTTTGTGTCTTGTCATAACTCCAGAAGTAGATGGACCAATTATTTGATCAGTTGGATGATTCTTATGAATCCGTAAGATTGGAGAATGTGGAACTCCATATGCATCATCTAAATTAGTATAATCAGCACCTTCATTAGAATCTGAGAAAATACCTTCATCTTCAAGCTCATCATCAGTTTCTTCTAATCCAGGCATGGTAGGATCATCCAAATCATCTAAAGTACTGTCAACAGGTGCAGCAGTACTTTGATCAAAAGTACTATCCAAAGTACTGTGAGAGTACTCTACAGTCTTGTTCTTCTTCTTTGCCTCTTCATAAGCTCTCCTTTGTTCATCAGTGTAAGAATGTGCTAATACATCTTGAAGAAGCATCTGATTAAGTTCCTCTTGAATAGATTGATCCTCAGCAGATAATGAGGATTGTGATGCAACAGTACTTTGTTTTGGAGTATCAGTACTTTGCTTGGGAACATTAGTACTTTGTTTTGGACTTATAAGATCTTCATCAGGAACAACATCCGGTCTAATATGAACTCCATGAACAACATATTGTAAATCTTCTCCATTGTGCACAGGTTGATTTTCTTCTCTAACAGGTACATAATTCATTGAAGGAGTTAAAACCTCAAGATCAAACATCCAATCAGGACCTTTACCTTTCTCATTGTCTTGATCTTCTAAAAACTCAACATGAAGACAATCTTGAATCTTCTTAGAAATTCTGTTGTAGACTCTAAAGCCTTTACTGTTAGTGCAATAACCCAATAAGTACCCTTCTTCAACCTTGCCATCAAACTTCCCCAGATTATCAATGATGTTTAAAATAGTAAGAGGGCATCCAAAAGGCTTCATAAAACGAATGTTGGGTTTATTGCCCATCAGCAATTCATAGGGTGTCTTCATTTGTGGTTTGGTGACAGAGACTCTGTTAAGTACATAACATGCAGTACTTACAGCTTCTGCCCAAAATTGAATAGGTAGATGGGAATCTGCTAGCATTGTCCTTGCTGCTTCAATCAAAGTCCTATTCTTCCTCTCTGCAACACCATTTTGCTGTGGTGTTCTAGCAATACTAAACTCCCTCTTTATGCCTTTATTTGCACAAAAGTCATCCATAAGTTTGTTTTTGAACTCAGCTCCATTATCACATCTAATACCTCTAACCTTGAGTCTCAATTGATTTTCAAGAGCTATTATGAGAGTCTGAATAGCATCAAAAGTATCATCCTTAAAACCCAAAAAGAAAACCCAACTGAATCTACTGCAGTCATCTGTAACAACCAAACAGTACTTTTTCTTATTTAAACTTGCCACAGAGACAGGTCCAAATAAATCCATATGTAACAGCTCCAATGGTTCTCGTATAGTTCTTTCCTCAAGCTTCTTGCAGGAAGCTTTGTGTTGTTTACCCTTCTTGCATTCCAAGCATGATTGATCATTCTTGTAAGTCTTTGAAGGTAAACCTCTAACTAGATTGCCTTTGACCAGTTTGTTGATATTCTTGAAATTAACATGGCCCATTCTTCTATGCCATTGATGTGCCTCTTCAGATGTTGCTTTAGCCACCAAACATGTGGCTCTTCCATAAGAATGTAGACTCTTCATGTCTAAGCTATACACATCATTTGTCCTTGGTACTCTAAGTACTACCATGTCATCATCAACAGGTTTAAAATCAGAGGAAAGGATGAGACATTCTGTGTCAGTGAATAACACATGATGCTTTTTATCACAAATTTGAGAGACTGAGAGCAAGTTGAATTTGAGCTCCTTCACATATCTAACATTCTCAAAGTTGATAAGCCCTGCTTTGATAGTTCCTTTTCCAGTAATCTTTCCTCCATTAGGATCATTCCCAAATGCAACTCTTCCTCCACTAATATTTCTAAAATCAGACAAAATCTCTTTGTCTCCTGTCATACTTCCAGAGCAACCACTATCCATAATTAGATGATCTTTAAGGTCCTCTTCTGGGTTGCCCTGCACACAAAGAAACGAGTTAGTGATTTTTAGGAACCCAAGCCATTACTGACTTGTGTTCCCCTTGTGGTGTTACAAACTCAAATTCTTTGAGTATGTAATTCCCACTATCTTTCAAATGATGATCCAAAATTATCTTTTGATCTTTAGCATGTGGATTTTCAAAACTTTCTGGTTTTTCAACATAAATCTCTTTTACAAGATTATTAGCTTTTTCTTGTGACACAAAAACATCAGATTCACTTTTTGTTGAAAGTACTGTGTGTCCCTCAGCAGTACCTTCCCTCTTAACCCATTCTGGTTTAACACGTGGTTCCTGTGATCTAGATCCCCTATGTGAATTGTAATACCTTCTAGGTTGATAGTGAGATCTCCTAGGATTCCTATTCCAAATAGTGTGATCAGTACCTTGTTTTGACTGAGCAGTACTTTGGAAAGTACTATGAGATACTGAAGGTTTTGAAAAAGGTCTTCTCTGATGTGGGTATCTGTGATCTGGTGTGAAGTTTCTGTGATTAATCCTATTTGAATTATTCCAAACTGGTTTGTGCTCTCTAGGTTTGTGGTTGACAGATCTGTTCTTTGGAAATTTGCTAAGGTATTCTGAGTGTCGATCACAATCTTTGATTAAGTGATTAGGACTATAACACACAAAACACAGTTTTTGACCCATATGTCCAAAGTGATTTCTTCTATGTCTATGCCCAAAATTATTTTGCCTTCTAGGTGAATGATTAAACCTGTTTTGACCAAAATTATCCCAAAAAGGTTTAGCAGTACTGTTTTGAAAAGTCTTTGCAGAAGGTACTGCTTGTGGAGCACTACTTTGATTTGAAGGTACTGCTTGATTTTGAACATTATTTTCAACAGCTTCTTTGGGTTTTTCAGATCTAGATTGAGCAACAAGCTTCTTCCTAAGCTCTAGACTGTCTACTCCAAATCGAGAAACATCAGGCCTTATGGGTTGATGATTGATGGGATGTGGGACAGCATTATATCCCGTGTCTTTCTTATACTCAGGAGGTGGTTCACTTATTGAGCCCTCATTACTAGATGTTTCTACATAGTTAATGAGTTCATCATCACTAGTGGTTATGTCCTCAAAATCACCTACATCCTGATCACTAGGTTGTGTTTCTTCTATGTTATCAAAGTTCATACCAAAACCTAATCCAGTTCTAATGTATGCTCTTCTTTGTTTTTCAACATAAGTAACATGGGACAGACCAGATTCATTCCAGGCAGCAAACTTTTCTAACAGATCATCTCTCTCCTTAGATAATTTCTCAATTTCAGCAATTTTACAGTTTAGTTTCCATTCACTAAGTTTTACCTGGTAATCCTGTTGTTCATACTTTTCAGCCCAAGCCATTTCATTATTTTCATGTGTTATAATTTTAGCTTCCATAGACTCTAAAGTAATTTGATAACCAGCTACTTCAGGTCTAGCCTTAACACAATTATCTCTTTCAATCACATAACTGTTAAGTAATTTTAGATAAAAATCATAACAGTTGGAGCATACCTCAGAGATAGGAGACTGAGTTGGTGAAGTAGCCACCATTGCAAGAAGAACAGGATCATCTTCACTTTCTTTGCTCCAATCAAATCCTCCAAAGCCATCATCAGATTCCAAAGTAGCATGTTCAGGTTCTTCATCAAAAGCAGTGCTCCAGTCCAATGCTTCCACTGTGTCTGCAACTGCATCTTCCACTGCTACCATACAGTAAGTTACTGGTTCATCATCAAACTCTTCACTCCAGTCAACTTCTGATAACTTCTCTTGAGCAACCAAAGCCTTTGTTTCAGTAATTGGAATTTCTTTGAGCTCAAGTTTTGGCTTCTCAGATGTTCTGTTTGCTTGATACTTAGCAAACCTGCACTCCCTTGCAAAGTGACCAGTCTTTTGACAATTGAAGCATTCAATTTGGGATTTGTCAAAAGTTATTCCTTGTTTTGGTTTGAAATCAATACTTTTGCCTGTCTTCTTCATGTACTTTTTGATCCTTGCAGTGATCATAGCAACTTGCCACCTGATATCAATTTCTTCAAGTGCATCTTCTTCAATCTGTGCGAGATCCTCTTCATAAGTGACAGGTAAACTGGCTTGTTGTGCAAAGAAGAAGCACACAACTTCATCTGAGTGCAAAGTGGTAGGTGGTGGGGCCTGCTGAGCATATGAAGGGGGGTTGTAAACAGCAGTACTTTGAGAAACAATACTTTGAGGAGAAGCAGTACTTTTGACAGAAGTACTGCCCTTCTTTTCAGATGATAGAAAAGCTATACTGTGAGACTTAGAATTTGTTTGACCACTCATCTCATGCTCATACACCTTCAGTTGATGATAGAGATCATCAAAGTCCACGACATCCAAACCTTGTTGTCCTCTGATCATTGTAGCAATCACATGCCATGTAGATGGCAAACTCCTTAGAAACTTCAAATTAGCATCCTCAACTGACACTTCTGCCTTGTATAACTCCAACATGTTGAGGAGATTTTGAAACCTATCATATGCAGCATCAAGACTTTCTCTTTCACCTACTGTGAAAGTTTCAAACTGTTGCTTCAGCAAATTTCTGTGCATCTTCTTAGAGCCTTCATTCCCTCCAAATCTGGTCTTGAGAGCAGCCCAGAGCTGCTTAGCATCTTTAGCATCATGAAATTTGAGAAGATGACCATCTGGAAAGGCAGATAAGAGAATGTTTAGTGCCTTTTCTTGATTCCTTAGGGTTGCTACTGGTAAGACTGCCTTTGGTGCAATTGGTTGTCCAGGAATATTAATAGGTTCTGGAACTACTTCATTGCCATTAACAATTACATTCCATAGAGCATGGTCTGTAATGGCAATATAATGCCTCATCTTCATGCACCAGAGATCATATTCTCCCTTCTTGATTATTGGAATTCTGAGTGAGGTGATTGAGGGTGGTGGAACAGCTTCAGTCGACATCTTGAATATTGTTGAAGTAGGGTTTCTTCCTAGTCAGAGTTTCCACACAAGCTCTGATCCCACTTGTTGGATCGATATACTTTAATTAAACTAACTTTAACTAGCTTGTTAAGGTTTAATAACCTCGGATAAATCCTAAGTTATTAACAAAGAAACACTGAGCAATCTTTATCAAATACGCGGAATTTACTTAACAAAGCTAAGAAGAATAACTTTTATTATAAACTCTAAATCTGCTTATTATGCAGATATTCTAAACAACTCTAAGATTATCGAACTTCTCTCTAAAACACTAAATAACTTGTGAATTCGTAAACTCTAAAACTCATAGACTCGTACCTCTAATGCCAATCTAGGAGTCCTTTTATAGGCTCAAGGATATCCTAGTCGGTTTACAATTTGTATTCTTGTACGACAAGTAATCTAAACATAGAATACAATACTTTCCATAAACGAATATAACAGTTATTTGTTCTTCCAGTACTTTGACTTCATAGTGCAGTACTTTGACTTTGTCTTTAGCAGTACTTTGACTCTTTGACGTTTTCAAGTACTTTGCAGCTTACAGTACTTTCATATCTTCAGTACTTTCATATCTTCAGCACTTTCATATCCCAACACTAAGAAATCTAAACAAGGTGGCTTTATAAAGGGAAGGATTTGACAAGTGTATTAAGGACTTAAGCCACTAAGATCCTTTGAAGTGTGATGATTTGCATGCACAAGAGTCAACCACAGATTTGTACTAATCAAGATGATTAATTGAAGTAAGATGGAGTGTTCAAGTTAGCAAGGAGAGCTTGAAATGATTGTTTTAGATAGGATTTGCTAAATCTGCTAGCCGTTTCCCACGGTTTCCTCCAATGAGGGATCCGTCTAGGCTAATCCTAGGGATCCGGCTATCAGCAGTCAAGAAAGGAGGAAAATGATGTTTGTAGAGTCTAATACCTATAACATCTTGAGTGTCTCAGTCTTGTTAAGTGTTTTAAATGAAATGTGACTAAAATGATCAAGGGTAATGAGTGATGGTAGCTAATGATTGCCTTTCATGGAAGGAAAATGGGTTTTTATGAGCACCAATGGGTGATCAAGGATGACACTAGGAGATTTGAGAGTGTCAGGTGGTGTTAAATGACCCTAAAGATCAGATGGCAATTTGGTATAAAATTTAAAATAAATCCTTAAAAAATATAAGAATTGAAAAACTAGTTTTTGACCCATTTTGGGGTAGGGATGACTAAAATCAATTTGCTAAAATTAAGAGGATTATAAAACTAGATGTGTTGACATGCGAGAAATGATGTGTGGGTTTAGGAGCGGAAGGATGATGATTTTTGCTGAAATGATAAATCGAAAAGCACTTTGAGTGTGATCCTAAATGAGCTATGAGTGAGTGTGAAGCAAACTTAGCTTGAGGGAGACTTAGGTGGTCCTAAAGCATTATGTTTAGCTAGTGTGAAGTGATCTAGTGGGCTGGTTTGATGTGTGGGTTTCTGCATTGCACTTCTGTTTCCCCGGATCCCACGGATCCCTAAAGGTAGGGACCCGTCTAGTACAAATTGAGGGATCTGGCAGCATCACAAAAAGTGTGTAGATTTTTCACTATACTGTGCATACTAATTGCTACTAGTATCTACTGTAAATGAACATCAAAGCAAGTAGATAACTCATAAATCATAACATAAATATGAGTAGTAGAGATAATATCCAAACAAGGTAAAACAACCACAAGCATATTCATCCATTGCAAAATAAAATAAATGTCTAAAAGCAACCATAATCCTAATGTCTCTTTTGTCAATCTTTTCTCTTCCTCTTTCCCGACGTCACGACGTAGTTAGTTAGGCATTAGATCATACCCTTCAATTGTTTGAATTCTACGGTCTCGTTTGATAGCGTTGGAAGTTGTTCAAAGTAGGTTATGGGGTCCAAGTTGACGTTGGCAACGGGGTTGAAATTTACTTATTCTTCATTCGAGGAGTCCGAGAGTTGACATTTACTTCTTCTTCATCCGAGGAGTCTGATAACGCTCAGATTGTACAAGTTTTTAATAGCGTTATGTGTGCTTTTGTATATGTTATTTGGTTATATTTGTATCAGTTCAGTGCTTAATCGCATCAAAAGATGTTTGTCTAGTGTTTATAACCAAGTGCAGGGAAACGGAAGGAAAAGTAAAAGAATGTTCAACAAATGGAAGATTCTCGTTTCAGTGAAGCATGTCAAGCACAAATTAGTATTTCAAGTACCATAGAAGACCAAGATGATTGAAGAACCAAGCTCTACAAGTTAGAATAAAGTAAAGGTCGATTTTTCGTCACTCAGGAAGACCAACCGAATCGGTTGCAACCGCAACCGGATCGGTTGGGTGAAGATCAAAAAGTTGCCTATGACGCCAGTCCAACCGATCGGTTGCCACCCGCAACCGATGCGGTTGGAACACTAGTAGAAGATCAACCGGATCAGTTGGTCATGTGACTAATCCGGTTGGAGGGCATGTTTCTGCCAAATCTTCATCATTAAGTTTCCCCTTTGTATCCAAACAATTCTAGGTCCTTCCTTTGGTGTATTCTAGTCCCTGCCTAACTCCTTGGAGGCCAAGTTCAGCAATTAATACCCTAGGCCTTGGAACTAGTATAAATAGAGACCTCTTGTGAGCATATGAGACACACACTTCAATATAACTCTCTCTACTCATCAAACAAAGCTCTTAAGCTCTCAAATTCGTCCTTAGAAGTCCAGGAAAGTTTGGAGTTCCAGAAGTACCACATTTGGAGGCCAAAACCCCAAGGAGTCTACCCCAATACTTTGGGAATCATTACTTCACCATTTGTAATCTTATTTCAAGCATTGTAAGACTCTTAATCATGTTCTCTAATGTTCAAAGTTCTGAGTTTATGTTTATGTTTTCTATGAGTGGCTAGTTTCTTATACACTTGCTTAAATGATGTTGATTATCATTTGATTACTTAGTGATTGTGTTAACATGTTTTATATCAATTTCAAGTTGATTCTAAGATCCAATTGTGCTAAAGTTTCATAGTGACATTTGTTAATCAAGTTTGACTAGTTGATAGTAATCGTAGAGGTCGAAAGAACTTATTGTTATTCAACTAGTTATAATCATTTTGTCAATGGATGATTGTTTTTACCCATTATTCTTGATTAAACAAAGGAACTAAGGTATGGTTGTAATAAGAACGCTTTTTGATTATCAAGATTGGATTGATTGGAAACATCTAAAAGGTCGTAAGATTATTTGTTGACAATCAATTGTAACCTTTTGTCTATAATCGGTTACCTTTTGTATTGACCATTTCTTAAGCAAATTTGATAAAACAAATGGATGTTTTTGTGTTTAAGTTTGTGAAAATAAACTTATGAAACTTGAATTGATCTTGAATTGATTGGTTAAACTTAATGCTTGTTTTTATGAACTAAAATCTTGACGAAGGTTTAACTTGTAAGAACAATAGATTAGTACTCTAACTAATTATCATAACCAACATGTTAAGAGGTTAACACAATCATACTAATCAAGGATAAGAAACTAGTTTAAGCAAGTGTAGTTTTTAATCATCTGAATTTCATTATATATGTTTTCGTTGTTATATGCTTTTGGATTACCTTAGTTGATTTAAACTTGTTAATCAGATTCACTCAAATCCCTGCGAACGATCCCAACTTACCTTCATAATCTTGCTATAACGGACGAGTGCACTTGCTCGTATGTGTTATTGGTAAAATTGGTAAATCGTCTTTTATAAATTTAAAACTTATACACACGTAGCACATTAAAGTCCGAGAGAGCACGAGGTCTTTTTCCATTGATCATGAACCGTTTATAGGGTTGTTTGGTAAGTGGTACCATGACGTGATCGGCAAGGAAATAATCATCGTTGATAGGAGAAGGTTGCATTGCACTAACATACTCACAAAGTCATGTTAGGAGCATACCATAGGGAAGTACCATGTTGGTGACTTTGAATACATCGGCCATTCTTTTCACCATGTAATAGGCGAGGTTAAATGGTCTTTGTTGAATGAGGCAATAGATCATTTGGACAAGACATGCATTTGGATGGTCTTTATTTCCGACCAAACTAATGACATTTTACCTAAGAATTTATTCCCACTTTCTATAGATGGGATGCATTTCAAAGAGTTCCATTTGAAAGGGATCACGGTGAATAAGCTCTTTGTTGCAGTTGAAGCGAGATTGGTCGGCTCTAATTTGGAAAATGGTGTCTCGAACAATTGTGGGGTCATCAAGAGGAGTGCGGTAGATTGGTTTGGGATCTAGTGCAAAGGATTGAGTGGATATTACCCAATCTTGGGAGTACATACAAATTCCTTCATAAGGAATGCGGAGGATTTGTGAAAATGTATTGAGGGGTAGAGTAATGCTTTGTTTATTGATGATAAAAGCGATTGAGATGCTTTCATCACTATTCCGAATGATCCTAAGACTTTTGTAAAACTCAAAGATGAAAACCGGACAAATTTATTCATCAATATCAAGGAGACAATCAAAGTTAATTGCCGAGAAGACTTGTCGAATTTCGGTATTTTCAAGGAAATATTTCTTAACTACACGACCTTCGTGAATAAGTCGTTTTTCAAGCTTTTTGAAGATTTTACGATCGGTTTTTGAAAACTCCTCTTTTCGATAGTATCTAGAGAGGTAGTGAACGGTATCATGGTGGTCTTGTTGGGTAGCTTTGGGCATGGTTGGTCCTAGAAAAACAAATATTCCAATTAGGCAAAATTTGTTGAGATGGGTTTATGGTTTTGATTTGTATTAACAATGTTGTAACAACAATAGAATCTTGGTTATGTGAAAACCATTTTTAGTGATTAATTTTGCAAAACCTAATTTCATCAATTTGATGTTTTTAGAAAATAAAAAACCATAAACCCTAGGATGAAGATGATGACGAGTAGAACATATGAGTGTAATGACTTACAATGATGTTCAAGTACTTACAATGATGTTCAAGAAGGAGATACTAGAGGATATGGAGCCCTATGAAGATGGAATCAGAAATTGGGTCGTTTTTGTGTTTAGTGATGAGATGGAAAAGGAGCAGGTCAGATTTTGAAGGACGTATAAGTGTTTTCTGTCACACGGTTCCCCCGGATCCCTTATAATTGGGATCCGGCGAGTACAACTCGTGGGATCCGGCTACTATGGACAGAAAAAGAGTGTTTGGTGTTATTTTTGTAATAAGTTATACAATAGCTTATAGAACAAAAATAACTTTAAGTTTCCTAATTGAATAGAAGTTTTGGTCAACGTGTTTTGATAGGTTAACTATCAAGGATCTATTTGTGACGGTGGCATTGGTTTGACGATTTTTAGAAAATTAAAGGGGAATACTATTCCCGATGATGAGTAAGTAGGGAAAGTGGTGAAAAGAGACTTTTTAGAGACTTGCAACTATTAATGTCCTAATTTATGTGGAAACAAAAAATATTATCAACATATCTTTGTAAACGCAAAATAGCTAATTTGTGGATAAGTGAACATACCTCTAAACTCTTGATATGGTTTATAGAGACAATATATCCAAAATACTTCATGAGCTTTTAAAGTAATCCGTTGTACTTGGTATAAGTAGGTTGTGATTACTTTTAGGTTCTTCCTTGAGAGTTGGCTTCATTTTTCTTTGAATAGAAATGAAGACTTTGGAGAAGTCCTAGCAAGAAGATTTCTTAAAAGATTTCCTTCTTTGTAGTTTTCAAAGATAAATAATCTATCTCTATCCAACATAAAAGAAAATAATTTGTTTTAAAAGATTTCCTTCTTTGTAGTTTTCAATCATACACGGATCGTATCAAGTTTTTAAAGTACAACATACTCTAAGAAACTTGGTAACGAAGCTCTGATGCCAATTGTAGAAAACTAGGAGGGGGGGTTGAATAATTTTACCGATTAAAACTTTGTTTTAAGATATTTAGATCGACTTATGTCAATCCATTTAGATGTGTATGTTCGATGTTGATAGATATATATGTAAATATGTAATGCAAAGGTAAAGAGTAAGAAACACAAAACCATGACACGAGTGTTTAAAGTGGTTCGGCTACAAGGACACATTCCTTGGCCTACTCCACTCCCCGAGTCACCTACTCGAGAGTTCGTAATCGCTAAACGACACAACTCCTTATGGCGGAAAAGCCATCACAAAGTCGCCTACTCTTTTTCCGGTACAAGGCTAGACACCGGGTTCTTCCACAAGGTAGAACCACACCTATCACAATGTCGCCTACACTTTATCCGGCACAAGGCTAGATACCGAGTTCCATTACAAAGGAGGAACTATCACCTAACACTATACAACACCTATCCCAAAGGAGACCCACTCATTATTACAACACCATCAAAGATATCAATATCCTTGGATACAACCTATTTCTATTTGTACATCGATACACCATATCGATTGTACACCCTTGGCATCTTTCACTAATGCCTTAGAATTGACCCTTTTGGCATCCTTCGCTAATGCCTTTGACACGGACGTTCGGCACCTTTCACTAATGCCTTCATCTTGACTCTTTCAGCATCCTTCAATAATACCTTTGACACAAACGTTAAGCACCTTTCACTAATGCCTTGGTCTTTACCCTTTTGGCATCCTTCACTAATGCCTTTGACACAACACTTCTAGAGAGGAAGAAAGAACTATCAACAAGAGAACTTTAGTAGTCTTGATGATGACGAAACATGACAACTCATGGACTTGAGCTTGCTTGACTTCAAGAGGTGGTGATCTCGCCTTTAAGAGGAACCTAGATAATCACACAAAAACAAACACAAACTACATAGAAAGATCCTCTGGATCTAAGGTTAGAGAGTTCACAATACTAGGTGAAAGTATGTGTAGGAGTGGCAACCTACAATGAAGAAATGGCTCACTATTTATAAACAAAAACATGTTGTTGTTCCACGGATCCCACGAATCCCTTGTTGGAGGGATCCGTCTAGTGTATTCAGAGGGATCCGTGAGACGTTCCTCTTTACCCATGGGTTTTGGGTCATGGGTCATGGGTTATGGGTCATGGGTCCTAGATTTTGGACCATGGGTATCCAAGTAGATACAACGTATCTAGAAGATGCAATGCATCTAGTCCATGGGTTATGGGTTAGCTCCATGGGTCATGGATAATACCCATTATGACTTATGCATGATGTCATGCAGTGGGATATGGATTATGCTCCATGGGTATGGGTCATGGACTTTGGGTTTTACCCAACTACATTAAATGTATTTAGTCAATGGGTGAATTACTTTAGACTTCTACCCATACTATTACCCATTATAGTACATACTAAGTATGTATATATCTACCCAATATGTAAACACTAGTTGTTGTACATATGTTTTCTTGAATCATGAAAACACTATTACTTGTTTAGCGTTTTATGTGAAAACGTAAGTGTGTTAGTAAACTATTGGCTCAAGCTATTTACGTATTTTATTTGATTCGTTAAAATGATTTTATGTTTGTTATCGACAAAACATTAGAAAATCGTAAAATATAAATAAACGTTTTTACAGCTTATTTGTATTAACAGAAACCATTAAAAGCCTTCTAAGATTGTACATATATCATCACTATATATATATATATATACACACACACACACACACACACACATACGGTATCTGCGCGTTGCGGCGGTGGATACCCTAAAATAAATGTTATGGAACAAATATCTTATACTGTCTCCTAATGTCCGTCACGGTCAAATAATCAGTATATCAAATGCTTAACGATATCTTATATAGTGCAACAATTGAATAACATACATTTATTTTTTAGACTACAAATTCATATGGTAAAGTGTGTATTTATTGTTTTGAAAGCTTAATTAAATTATACATTGTGGTTAAATAACTGTATATTTTGGTAAAGGAGTGAATTAAATTATATATTTATGTGTTGAATAATGTTTTTTAGTTTTATTTGAATACTTGTAAATAATGCTTTTATACTTGTATTTGCTTAAAAGTCTATTTTAAGAAGTATTAAAAAAATTAATCGAAGGGAAGGTGCTAAATAGGGGTGAGCAGAAAAACCAAAAAAATCAGAAACCAAACCAAAAACCAAACCGAATAACCGACCAAAACTAAAAACCGATTGTTCGGTTTTTGCTTTCTTCAAAAGTCGAAAAGTTCGGTTCGGTTTTGGTTTTCGTCCAAAAACCGCACCGTAAAAACCTAACCGTAAAAACCGAACTGACTTTATTGTATGAATAATATAATATAAATAAATAACTAAATAAATCAAAATTATAAATTCATATCTATTTTGTTAGTGAATTAATAATATATTTATCTTAACGTTTATATGTGTATTTGCCGTTTACGTGTGTTTAATTGACAATATATTGATATATATATGTGATAATAATCATACTATGTATATGTTCATTTGCATGTGTGTTTGTCTCATTATATGCGTGTAAATGTATAAATATAGGATAAATCTTATTAGGCTTAGAGTAACAAAAAGGTAAATAAGAATAACAAATTTTCTACTTAAAACAAATTAGTTGGTATAAATTGGCCACACCAAAATATAAACGGTTGAAAACCGAAATAACCGAAAAACCAAACCGAAACCGATAATAAACTGAAAAACTGAACCGTCAAAAACCGAACGGTTTCGGTTTTGGGTTTTATAGAAACCGAATATCTCGGTTCGGTTTTGGTTTTAGCCAAAAACCGAACCAAACTGAACCATGCTCACCCTTAGTGCTAAATGCTTTATAAGTAACTTAGATATATTTTTTGCTCGAATATAGACTTGGTAATGAAGAATACAAATTTGGATTTTTGAGCTCAAACGAAAGCCAAATCGTATTTTGTTTGGTTCATACTAAATTCGTTTCATTTTAGTTTGTCGTTGAGAAAAACCAGACTTGGATGGATATTTGTTTTCGTACATCTTTAAGTTTTGCCTCCACATAGATTATTTTCTGGTACCGCCCCTGGATGCATCATTGTCAACAATGAAGATTGGCCATCGTGTTAGTTCTGTTACGATTTGGATGGATATTTGTTTTCGTACCAGATGCATGACATTAGTATTTAGATATTGAGCAATTGAGCATGACACGTGTTAGTGTGACCAAGGGTAATTTGTTCATCTTCTTCAACGCATCATAAGCATCGTCATCACTACATTATTGTCAGTCGTTGCAAATTCTCATTGTTGCATCAAATATTAGCTTGCATCCAATATTATATACGTTAAATCATTGATATAAAATCATTTGAGGACAAAAGATTATTTACATACCAAGGGATCAATCTTCACTCTCCATTTTTATTTGATCTAATGGATGAGATTAATCCCAACAATTTAAAAAACCCACTTTCATTCTTTTTTTTCAAATATTAATATCTTTCAAACCGTTAATCGTTGAGCGAAAAAAAATATATCATTGCGACGAGCATTTAATTATCTTTCTATAGATATGCACTTTGATATACTTCCGACAAAAAAAAATTTTCGCATTTTTCACATTTTTTTTCCTAGGTTTTTTGTTTTTGCATTAAAAAAATCATATATGATAAAACACTAATTTGAATATCACATGTGATATTATTGTTAAATCATATATGATATCACATGTGATATTAGTGTAAAATCACATATAATATCACATGTGATATTACATATCATATATGATTTAACACTAATATCACATGTGATATTCAATTTAGTGTTTTATCATATATGATTTTTTTCATGCAAATTTCTGTTACGTAAAATAAACGAAAAAAAGACGAAAAAACGTGAAAAAAACGATTTTTTTTCTTTTTTCGAAAGTTTATGAAAGTGCCCGTCTATAGAAAGATAATTAAATGCTCGTCGTGATGGTGTAAATATTTTCGCTTAACGATTAACGGTTTAAGAGATATTTAAATTATAAAAAAGGGTGAGATAATAAAATGCTTTTAATCTCAGTCATTGATTTTTTTTTAAATGGATGGTGGATATAAGTTCTTTGGTATGTGAGAAAATTTTAGTATGTAAAATAACTCTACTCTAAATCATTTTGCAGCATCAATTATTTATAAATATTAAGACACAAGCATAATTTTAAAGAATTATTAACCATTATAATCGCCAAATATGAAAATATAAATATAGAGAAATACTCATTACTATATCATTTATGATAAATATGGATCTGCATCATCTTTAGGCTATCAACAATACTAAAATACATCATCTTTAAACAATAAAAACAAAGCTAATTTGCATCATTAATAAAGTGTCAAACAATCTCATTTGCATCATCAACTACATCATCCTATCATCATCTTCTTCAAACAATTTTTCATTCGATATCATGGTCCTTTAATACGTTCAATAATCTGATCGAAATCCATGGATCAATATGGTAGGATCGAAATCCATCATCCTCGATCTTCCATTTTACATTTTTATCATGATCAAAACAAGATGAAGAATTATGAATTTGGAAACAAAACACTTAACACGTTAGAAGATATGATAATTATTTATGAAAAAAAAAGAAGATAGAGACAAATTAATTAGGGATTAAGTTGAAAATAGCAACGAATTTTTTCAAATGTACTAATTTGGTATTCGAATTTTTTTTTGTTTCACTTAATATTACGTACTTTCATATTTTGTTTCAATTTGGTACGTTGTGATAACGTGTCACGTTATAAATGGTGACACGTGTCAAACTCTCAGGTATGATACGTCATCATCACGTATATCAAATTGAAACAAAACATGAAAGTACGTAACATTAAGTGTGAAAAAAAAATTTACATACCGAGTCAGTACATTTATAAATATTTGTTGATATTTTTCAGCTTAATCCCAATTAAATACTAAGATAACCCTCAAGTAACAGATTTACCTATTTGAAAGTTCAACGTATTAACAAGAATGGGAATTTACATACATTCTCATGTACATATCAATATTTACATTTTTTTTAAACATAAATTTTTATTGCATGATATACAAAGTAAAGTAAAAAAAAGTAAAGTAACTCCCAATATCGTTTTTCACGGGTTATGGCCCAATACCGTCTTCCACGGTGTATGGGGGAGGTTGAGACTTAGACAGCCTTACCCCTACCTAAGGTAGAGAGGCTACTTCCGGTTCTACCAATGATAGAAAAGGACCTTCGGCCTTCGAAGGGGTGTGGATCGAACCCTTGACTTCTGTCTCTAGAAGCAAGAGTGGTAATGTAAAACCCTAAAAATCGTAAACGTGTAAAAGACAATTTTGCCTCTCAAGCTTACTAATTGTAGGATTCGTAAAATATGTCAAGCTCGTTAGATATGTTTAACATTTAACTCACAAATGAATTATGCAAAATAATGATAACCAACTCACAATTATGTCTACAAATAATATATCACACGTTATATAAGTTAGTTGGACCTAATTATGTACAAAGTTTACAATATACATTAACTTGAAAATAAAACCAACTCATTTTGTAATTAAGGAAAATTAAATTAGTCATTAACTCCCCCCCCCCCCCCCCCTATTTTAGCAGAAAATCAATCCCCATTAATCCCATGATTTCTCATTTAACCCCATTTACTCTCTCATTTGTAACCTACCTTTTACCAATTCAAAAACACACACAAAAATTCACCACGACTCCATACGAATTTCTGGAAGGGATCTAGCAATTTTTTGGGGTTCTTCATCATCAAGAGTAGCTGGGAAAAATAGGTTTTGGTTCGTTGGAGGCTTGGTTCGATCGGGGTGATTTTTCTTTGGTCGATTCTTCATCCGATAGGTATGAAATTCATGCGCTTGATCCACACGTCCTAAAATCGATTGGGTATTTTTCTCATACTATTTATATCATATATGACCTAAATAAAATGATAAAAAAGGAATCATGCATGTTTAAATAGTCGAATGGGAATTACATGCTTAAAACGTATGCAAAACTATAGATCGGGTTATATGAATTCTCTGGGTGGTGTACATAATTTTTATGGGTGTCTTAGTCATCATAAAGGTCTGGAAAAATGGTTGTTTGAGTTGTTATATCTTGGATCAATCGTAATAATTTTGAGGATAAAAACGTGTATAAAATCTAATCTAATTCGTACGAATTTTTCCGGGTGTGAAACCCATTTTATTTAAGACCTATACGACCCATATGATACTGGAAAAATGTTCATTCGAATTGTTATTGTCTAAAATGGCCTTGTCGAATTATTGTTTATAATCGGGTTTTTATAAAAAAAACGTATAAATGGATAAACAAAATTGGAACGATCGACCTAGGGTTTATGTTATGGTCTAGATCTGATCTTAATGATGAAATAATGATGGAATAATGATTGTTTTTTATTTGGGGAATTAGGGTTAGGGTTTGATGATTTTATTGTATTACCGATTGAGTTTTCAAAATAAAAAGGGGTTGTTTCGTAAATTATAAAACTTGTGGACTATTTTTGTAATATACTTTGGACCAGGGGGTGTTAGTATAAAATGTAACATGAGGACCTTTTTCGTAAAATATGTGACTTAGGGGTGTATTTTGTAAATCGGGTAAATTTGTAAACCGAAATGTAATTATTAAAAATAGAGGGGCTTGTTTGTAAATTCTGGAAACTTGGGGGTATTTCGTATAAATAAGGATAATGAGGGTGTAATATGAAAAATTGGACACTTAAGGGCTTGTTGTGTAAATATGCTGAATAAGGAAACTTTCTAAAAATGGAAACCTGCTATTTTTGGAAACCTGCTAAATATGGAGAGTTACTTAAACTGGAAAGCCGACTAAAATAAGTAATCTGAATTAAATAAGTTTTTAATAAAACCAGTCATGAATTCGTGTAGATTCGCCGGAGATGGAGTTGCTTCCGACCTTGGTATTTCTGTTGTGTTTCGTTTGCGGTATAAGGTACAGATATTCTGACCTTTCTCATAAGGTTTCTCATGATCTCTTGCATCTTTGACCTCTTGCCAATTTGATATTGAAACTTTGCTCTGCTATTGAACTTTTGATATTGACCCTTTGCTATTGAACCTTTGATATTGATCCTTTGCCATTGGACCTTTGATAATTGAACCATTGATATTGGATTATTGATATTGATTTGTGAATTGCTAATACTGAACCTTTGATATTGATTGAACTCTATACTATACACTTTGACCTGTCAGTTGATACCCGAGCCATTAACTAGGCATGGGGGTTCCATGTCCGTGTCATTGATGCACCAATGGCATGACTTTAGTGTGGTTGAGTGATGTTCCACACCGTCCCTATTTTGTATTGATTATGCGCGCTTCAGATATATTGTATGGCCACTATTGTTTTGCAGGGGCGTATGGATGCATCCTAGATTTGTATTGTATTGATATTGATATATTGTTTTGGTGATGTGGTGCGTGTGTGCAATACACCCCCTCACATTTTGGGAGCTAGCTACTCCACTGGTTACTGAGGTCTCCCCTCATATTGGTTTGGTATTCCGAGGTCACCCCTCCGAATACAATGGTTACTATTGGTTACTTGGCTGCTATTGCCACTATTGATATGGTTTGTTTTGTTGGCTCGGGATAGATTTCTGACAACCCTGACACTTTTGATATACCTATATTGTACCTTCTGGATTCCTCACTGCACCATATTCTGAATTGACTGTCCTTTACCCAATACCCTTATATGACTCACTCTACTACCAAGATATATATGTTCCATTGCATCGATCGGTTACACTTTCATTCCGTTACTTCAAACTATGGTTCCATTCACGTACCGGGTTATTATATGTCATTGGATTGATTTTGATATTCATGTTTATACGACTACTGATTACTCTGTATGATATGTATATATGCGATATAAGATTTACCTGTTGTCATCTGATTGATATGCTACCTTACTGTTATGTGATCCTTTGATTTGTCTGGTAACCGTGCTTGTATGAAATCGATTGTTGATCTGTTCATCCTTTGTACCTCTTTCGATTTATCTCGTGGACTATGACTATCCGTGGTTCCCTTATCTGCTTGTTGTTGATTTGCCATGTTTGCATTTCTGTTTATGCTACGGTTTGATGTGGTAGATGGTTCAACTTATGAAGTCTAGCTTGTTAACTTGTTTAATTGCCCTGCTATGTCTTTAATTCTTTTAATTATAGTGTTCATACTGTATTCCTACTTGTCATGTGTGACTGCCATGTTTTGACTGCTGTTAGTACTTCCGCTGTTATGATACTTGTTATGTTTTCATCTAAGGCTTCTAATCTGTGCAATTGCCATGCTCACTTATTAATTAATTGCTTCCGCTTTCTTGTAGATATCTGTTTGGCTTGCATGTCTTTTGACTTCCTGATTTGATTGTATGGCATATATGTTGTGAGGATGCGACGCCTGCTATGTTTGCTTATGTTTCAGTCCTTGTATGCCTGGTTTGTATGTTGATCGGTGGTGAACAGTCAAGTCTAAACAGACTAAAAACTGCTCAGACACAAATGCAATGAAGATCAGAGAATACAATGGATTCCCGGGTCGTTATGTCCCACGGAGACTCAATGGTGTGTTAAAACAGATTCAGACGATAGAATGATCACTAATGATAGCGATCAGAAAAGATTAGAATTGAATATTACACTACTGAAAAAGGTTATAAAATAAAAGCGACTTAAATGCAAATTAAGAAAATTAAAAAGACAAAAGATATTAAATAAACGCTATCACTATATTTACAATGATGTTTTTATGATTTTATAAAATAAAATAACTTAAATAAACTATATTAACTAAAACGTAAACTTAAATTACTTAAAAACGTTACTTAAAATGAAAACGTGCGTTATTTACGAAAAATACGCTGGAGCGCAAGATAAAACGTAAAATTTATGAAATAAAGGTCCTACGAATGTGAAAACAATTTTCTCACGTACTACATGACAAAAGAAAATTTTAGGAAAAAGCCGGGTATTTTTTCGACTTTTATTTTATTTATTACGAATTAAAAACTAATTTAATCTAATTTAATTATAAAAAATACTAAATGATTTTATAAAAATCTGAAAATTTCTCAGAAAATACTTTGAGTTATACTGATTTTGAGAAAAATAAAAAAGGTTGGCACTACTTAACGAAATAAGCTACTAAAAAGCTAATAAGCTAGTAAGCTAAGAAACTGCTATGTGTATATAAAAGATTAATATTGCAAAGTATGACAAGAAAAGACCCAAGGGCGCTTTGGTTAGAGGTGTTGTGTTGTGTCTTTGATCAAGAGGTCAGGGGGTCGAATCCCACCCCTGCACCTTTTTTGCAAACTATTTTTTTTTTCAAATTTTCTTTTTGCAACTTAATTATAAGACTAAATAAGCACTTTTTTGTGAAAACACTTTTTACCAAACTTGAGGAATAAGCAGTTAGAAACTGCTTATTCACAACAGTGGAGACAGTTGAGTAAACCAAACACACCTTTACCAGATTTTAAGCGTAAAGAACTTTTGAATAAGCAGTAAGAATCATGTAAATAAGCATTTCAATACAGAAATAAGCAGAAGCAAAATGATATAAGCTAAAGGATGAGGGAGATAAGCAGTTTAGGAAGCATAAGCAGTTGATAAATGGACATCTTAAGCTAAAATGGAAATGAGCTTACAAGGAGAAATAAGCACTATGGGTAACCAAATAAGCTAAGTATAAACTAAACTTACCTTAGTACCTAATAAGCACTAAAGTAATCCTAAATAAGCTAAATGGACAACTAATAAGCTGAGACTAATGGGACCAAAAAGCTACTAAGGGCTGCAATGGCTGCAAAACAGTGGCTAAATGGGTTTTGGGACAGATTTAGAGGCAATTTAAGCTAAGCTATACTATCCTAAGTGACAAATAAGCTATTTAAATATCAAGATGGATATGTTGGGATGTGAGAAAAGTAGTTTGGACCAAGTTTTGACCACAAATAAGCTACTAAAAAGCCTTGTAAACAGCAGCTACAGGAACAGATATGGGGTTTTAAGCAGAGTTTGAGAGCAATTTTAAGCTAGTTCTACTATTCCTAAAAGCAAACTAACTACTCTAAGATCTAGGTGGGCATGAAGTGATGCAAGAAAAACAATTTGGACAAAGTTTTGACCACCAATAAGCTGTGAAAAAGGGGTTGAAACAGCAGCTTAGGCTGCTGTTTGTTTGTGTGCAGAACAGTAAAACAGATGAGCTTTTGCTTAAAACCAAACTTGCAAATTCTTTTGACACAAGTAAAAAAAAACTTTTGCTACTGATTCTAACCTTGAGACACTTTGACTTTGAAAGTCAAAGTGGGTAAAAAGGAAATTTTGGACCTCAAATAAGCTTAAACCAAACACCCCTTAATTGAACCAAGTGAAATTTAACTATGAAAACTAGATTACCAATGACTCAAATGATTTAAAAACTAACAAGCTAACACTTAACTACAACCATTAACTCATTAAAATCAGAAATCAACCCAATATTTAATTTACCAATCAACTTTGACCCTGTTTGACTTTCATTGACCAAGATACAAAATTTCTTGGAATTGAATTCCCAGCTTATCAAAAGCTTCAATGAGCTTAAGTGAGCTTGTATGAGCTTAAAAATGAACTTCTAAAGAGTTGAGCATAGGATTTTGAAAACTAAATTTTTAACAGTAGACAAGAAATATAAAAAGTGAACACAACTTGGAATTGAAGCTTAAACTTAGATTAAACTGACAATATGACTTGAAGTTGATACAATGAAACAAAAGATAACAGATTTTCAACTACACTAAAACATTTATTATAAAAACGACATTGAAGAAAAAAATAAAATCTAGCTACTACTCTTCTTCTCTCTTTTCTTCATTCTTTTATACCAACTTGCTTCCCCTTGACTTTCTGAACAAATCCCACTAGGAATTGAGACCATTGGATGAGGAAATATGATCTTGGCCATTGAATGGTTTTTTGGCGGGAAATGAGTTTTTGACAGGTGGAGGGTGTTGAGTGAGATGAGGGAGGGGAAATAAATGATTCTTGGATTTGTGTTGAGGTGGGGGGACAAGTATGTGGAAAAAGTGAGGAGGCGGGATGGATTGCTTGGGTGAGCAGTGTATGCAGAAGCAGTTGGAGAGGGAGGACTATTGGCGGGCAAGTGGTTTGACCAAGGTTTTGACCAGGCAGATATTAAATATCAAGGGGTCCAAAATGGGTTGTGGCAGGGGTCACATGGATTGACAAGGGTTCAAAATGAGATTAAGGCATTAATAATCCAAGGGCCTTTGTGATATTTTCTGAAACTTGAAGGGCCTAAACTGCCAATTATGCAAAGATTCTCCAAGGGTTGAAATTGATAATCTTCAAAAGTACAGGGACCAAAATTGCCATTTCCCAATTATCCAGGGGCCATTTCTGCCAAATTTGAAAGTTGAAGGACTAAACTTGTAATTTCTCAAACTTTTTGATATTTTTCACCAAAGGACTAAATTTGACAACTTTTGATTTAAAAAGGACCTTTGGTGATTTATACTTTTGAAATTCGGGCTCAGGGACTATTTTTGACAATTCTTGAAACTTGAGGGACTAAAACTGCAATTTTTGCAAAATTGATATGTTTTTCATCTGATTTTGATATTTTTGAATTTAAAACACATAAAACACTGATTTGTGATATTTTGATCATTTTGATGTGTTTCTGAGTGTTTTCAGATGATTTTGCAGTTTATATTGTACAAAAATGATGAGTATTTAGACACTCATCAATCCCCCACACTGAGATATTGCTAGTCCCTAGCAATGATTTGAGAAAACATAATGGATTTTAATCTCTTTACCAAAAGCCATTACTTCTGGAGTAGCCAAATGTTTCAGTTCAAGTAAGAACCATGGTACACTGATAACCATGTGATTTTGAGCAAACCACCAGCTTTCAACGGATTTGATTTTGTCTTTACCAGAAGCCGTACCCTTCTGGACTAGCCAACTCTTAGATAAATTATCAGGATTATCTTTGGTGAGCTGAATACCAATTATGGATTTTCCACTGCCTTTACCACAAGCCATAACCTTGCGGGCTAGCCAACTCTTCACTTTTTAGGATATGGTGAGTTGAGAACCATACAATTTTGGGCAAATTGCAAGCCATATAAACGGATTTGATATATCTTTACCAAGAGCCGTTTGCTCCTGGATTAGCCAATCCTTTTGTCTTACAGACAAGGCGGACTGATAACCAATTGAGGAAGTGTAAAACACTTACTCCAAAAAAAATTTTGGCCAAAAACGGGGGAATTGGTTAGATAATATATGAAATTCGTGAGAATTCCCCCCCACACTTAGAAATGAATATTGCCCTCAATATTCAAAGTACCGGCGGTTATGCCGAAACAAAGAACGTAAAAGGGAAATATTACGGCCATTATTTATAAAGATTTTTTTTTTTTTTTTTTTTTTTTAGAAGATATATATATATATATATATATATATATATATATATATATATATATATATATATATATATATATATATATATATATATATATATATATATATATATATATATATATATATATATATATATATAACCTGTGGGGCATCACCCCCACACTTAGGTGGTAGAAAGGGGTAAGAAGTCAGAAATGTGGGTGAAAACCCATATGGTGTGTGCTACTGTTTTTGGTTACCGAGTCGCTAGCTTGACTCGACCCCGAATTCATTAGTTCATGGGGAAGCAAAGTGGAAGAAACAATCTCCATCGGACTTTCATTCAAGATTTGTGGATAAACATTGAAGCACGTGAAAGTTCCACACCGACGAGATATAGAGAGAAAGACAGACCCGGCTCACAAATGATAAATGAAAATGCCGGGGTCAAAGATAGTGTCCTCACTCCCGAAGGAGTGAAGAAGAGAGGAAGTCACCGAGTAGGTGAAGAAAAGAAGGAAGATCATGATAACAATCATAACTAGATCTTCTTCCTCGGGATTAAGTACAGTTGCACTTATTTGGATTTTATCGGTAGAGCTCTTTGGGTTGGAAGGCATCTCGGTGGGGAGGGTGGGAAGATTTGTCATAACTATGCAAATTGAGATTCTCTCCCCCCGATCATGATTTTTGCCATCCAAACAATCATACTCCAGCGGAGATATGATATGAGAGAGTTCACCGGCGAACTCCTCATGAAGAGAATCATTCACATGATGTGAATTTGTGAACTCTTGTTCCATTGTGGGCTCATCACTATCCTCGATCTGAGTGTCAAAGAGTGGATTCTCAGAAACTGAAGTGAATTCAGAGTCGAATTCAAATAGAGGATTAGTGAAAGTAGATTTGAATGTTTCGGGAACAACGTGATCAACATTCTCAATTGGACTGTTGGGATAAGAAGTGAATGAACGATCATTAACAATGAGACTTTCAGTCTCTCCCAGATCAGCTTCGAGATCAAAGACTGGATTGATGTGAGTGAGTTCACCGGAGAACTCCTCAAGAAGGGGATCAACATCAGATTGAGGAAGTGATGCCTCAACGTACTCGATGTCTCCATAGGAAGCACAATCGTCGCTAAGATCAGAGAAAGTTTCAAAATGATCTTGAGAACACTCAAGAGGGAAAGGGATATCACACAGATGATCAGAAATTCCCTGTGACTCTCCCGGGATTGGGATAAGGTCCTCAACACTAGACGATTCCATTTCTGGAACAGTGCTAAGAAGCTCATCCCCCATGTTTAGAGAGTGAGTGGGAATATCAGGTGTGATAACAACAGACTGAGGGAGATTAGATGGACTAGCATACATATGTTTTATACTTAACATTTGTTCTTCTGCTAGTAATTCCATCATAGTCTTTTCTCCCTGATGGATCATGGAAGGAGTCTCAACTGATGAACTTGATGAACTGTTATAGAATTGTAGGATATCAAGGATATCTTCATCATCATCGTCATCAGGAATGAAACGGAATCGAGAGCTAGATTTGGCGGCTTTTTCTATTGCAATTGATTCCCTAACAGATTTTTCAAACGCAATCTGGGAATCTAATTTAGCGGCCCGCTCTTCGGCTAACAAAACTTCCATGGATTTTTCATTTGGATTATCTTGGGAGGACATAGCCGACTCCTCCTTAAGTTCTTTTAATAACTCCAGAGTCTTCAGTAGAAGATCTGTCGTAGTTTCCTGAGGAGTCGCTTGAATCATTTGGTATTGTGGAGGTTGGTCTTGATACGAAGAGTCGTAATCGTAACAAGGAAATGGATTCCTTGTTTGACAATCCGAGCTAGAGTGAGGACCTCCACAATACTCACAACAGTAGAACTGATGTGGCTGTGAGTGGTATGTGTTGTAGTCATAATTGTTATCAAGAACCTGCTCATAGACAAGCGTGTTTCCTGATTGACAATCAGAACTGGAATGTGAACCACCACAGTACTCACAACAGTACAACTGATGTGTCTCACAGTGTGGTAGCTGATGGAATGAATCAGTCGTGTTATGGTAGGAATAGGGATCTTGGTTATAGACAGACCCGTTTCCTGATTCCACCATGCTACAACTGGGGCAATTGCCACCATTATAAGGACCACCACACTAGTGGCAACCAAGAAGGTGAGGATAAGACATAGATAGAATCAAAGGTTAACAGAGGATAAGAAATGAAGAATCAAAATGGTAAGAGGGTAAAGAGGAATATTTTTGGTATTTCTGAAAAACATGATGATAAAAACAAAGAATGAAAATATTTTTGGCGTTTTTAACACTTTAGGAAAAAGTGTTAAGGAACTTTTTGGATTTTTGAAAACTTTACAAAAAATTTTTACAAAAGATGGAATATGCACAAGAATGAGTCTGAAAAAGGCTAAACACACGCTTAAGCCTCCCCGGCAGCGGCGCCAAAATTTGATCGGTGGTGAACAGTCAAGTCTAAACAGACTAAAAACTGCTCAGACACAAATGCAATGAAGATCAGAGAATACAATGGATTCCCGGGTCGTTATGTCCCACGGAGACTCAATGGTGTGTTAAAACAGATTCAGACGATAGAATGATCACTAATGATAGCGATCAGAAAAAATTAGGATTGAATATTACACTACTGAAAAAGGTTATAAAATAAAAGCGACTTAAATGCAAATTAAGAAAATTAAAAAGACAAAAGATATTAAATAAACGCTATCACTATATTTACAATGATGTTTTTATGATTTTATAAAATAAAATAACTTAAATAAACTATATTAACTAAAACGTAAACTTAAATTACTTAAAAACGTTACTTAAAATGAAAACGTGCGTTATTTACGAAAAATACGCTGGAGCGCAAGATAAAACGTAAAATTTATGAAATAAAGGTCCTACGAATGTGAAAATAATTTTCTCACGTACTACATGACAAAAGAAAATTTTAGGAAAAAGCCGGGTATTTTTTCGACTTTTATTTTATTTATTACGAATTAAAAACTAATTTAATCTAATTTAATTATAAAAAATACTAAATGATTTTATAAAAATCTGAAAATTTCTCAGAAAATACTTTGAGTTATACTGATTTTGAGAAAAATAAAAAAGGTTGGCACTACTTAACGAAATAAGCTACTAAAAAGCTAATAAGCTGGTAAGCTAACAAACTGCTATGTGTATATAAAAGATTAATATTGCAAAGTATGACAAGAAAAGACCCAAGGGCGCTTTGGTTAGAGGTGTTGTGTTGTGTCTTTGATCAAGAGGTCAGGGGGTCGAATCCCACCCCTGCACCTTTTTTGCAAACTATTTTTTTTTTCAAATTTTCTTTTTGCAACTTAATTATAAGACTAAATAAGCACTTTTTTGTGAAAACACTTTTTACCAAACTTGAGGAATAAGCAGTTAGAAACTGCTTATTCACAACAGTGGAGACAGTTGAGTAAACCAAACACACCTTTACCAGATTTTAAGCGTAAAGAACTTTTGAATAAGCAGTAAGAATCATGTAAATAAGCATTTCAATACAGAAATAAGCAGAAGCAAAATGATATAAGCTAAAGGATGAGGGAGATAAGCAGTTTAGGAAGCATAAGCAGTTGATAAATGGACATCTTAAGCTAAAATGGAAATGAGCTTACAAGGAGAAATAAGCACTATGGGTAACCAAATAAGCTAAGTATAAACTAAACTTACCTTAGTACCTAATAAGCACTAAAGTAATCCTAAATAAGCTAAATGGACAACTAATAAGCTGAGACTAATGGGACCAAAAAGCTACTAAGGGCTGCAATGGCTGCAAAACAGTGGCTAAATGGGTTTTGGGACAGATTTAGAGGCAATTTAAGCTAAGCTATACTATCCTAAGTGACAAATAAGCTATTTAAATATCAAGATGGATATGTTGGGATGTGAGAAAAGTAGTTTGGACCAAGTTTTGACCACAAATAAGCTACTAAAAAGCCTTGTAAACAGCAGCTACAGGAACAGATATGGGGTTTTAAGCAGAGTTTGAGAGCAATTTTAAGCTAGTTCTACTATTCCTAAAAGCAAACTAACTACTCTAAGATCTAGGTGGGCATGAAGTGATGCAAGAAAAACAATTTGGACAAAGTTTTGACCACCAATAAGCTGTGAAAAAGGGGTTGAAACAGCAGCTTAGGCTGCTGTTTGTTTGTGTGCAGAACAGTAAAACAGATGAGCTTTTGCTTAAAACCAAACTTGCAAATTCTTTTGACACAAGTAAAAAAAAACTTTTGCTACTGATTCTAACCTTGAGACACTTTGACTTTGAAAGTCAAAGTGGGTAAAAAGGAAATTTTGGACCTCAAATAAGCTTAAACCAAACACCCCTTAATTGAACCAAGTGAAATTTAACTATGAAAACTAGATTACCAATGACTCAAATGATTTAAAAACTAACAAGCTAACACTTAACTACAACCATTAACTCATTAAAATCAGAAATCAACCCAATACTTAATTTACCAATCAACTTTGACCCTGTTTGACTTTCATTGACCAAGATACAAAATTTCTTGGAATTGAATTCCCAGCTTATCAAAAGCTTCAATGAGCTTAAGTGAGCTTGTATGAGCTTAAAAATGAACTTCTAAAGAGTTGAGCATAGGATTTTGAAAACTAAATTTTTAACAGTAGACAAGAAATATAAAAAGTGAACACAACTTGGAATTGAAGCTTAAACTTAGATTAAACTGACAATATGACTTGAAGTTGATACAATGAAACAAAAGATAACAGATTTTCAACTACACTAAAACATTTATTATAAAAACGACATTGAAGAAAAAAATAAAATCTAGCTACTACTCTTCTTCTCTCTTTTCTTCATTCTTTTATACCAACTTGCTTCCCCTTGACTTTCTGAACAAATCCCACTAGGAATTGAGACCATTGGATGAGGAAATATGATCTTGGCCATTGAATGGTTTTTTGGCGGGAAATGAGTTTTTGACAGGTGGAGGGTGTTGAGTGAGATGAGGGAGGGGAAATAAATGATTCTTGGATTTGTGTTGAGGTGGGGGGACAAGTATGTGGAAAAAGTGAGGAGGCGGGATGGATTGCTTGGGTGAGCAGTGTATGCAGAAGCAGTTGGAGAGGGAGGACTATTGGCGGGCAAGTGGTTTGACCAAGGTTTTGACCAGGCAGATATTAAATATCAAGGGGTCCAAAATGGGTTGTGGCAGGGGTCACATGGATTGACAAGGGTTCAAAATGAGATTAAGGCATTAATAATCCAAGGGCCTTTGTGATATTTTCTGAAACTTGAAGGGCCTAAACTGCCAATTATGCAAAGATTCTCCAAGGGTTGAAATTGATAATCTTCAAAAGTACAGGGACCAAAATTGCCATTTCCCAATTATCCAGGGGCCATTTCTGCCAAATTTGAAAGTTGAAGGACTAAACTTGTAATTTCTCAAACTTTTTGATATTTTTCACCAAAGGACTAAATTTGACAACTTTTGATTTAAAAAGGACCTTTGGTGATTTATACTTTTGAAATTCGGGCTCAGGGACTATTTTTGACAATTCTTGAAACTTGAGGGACTAAAACTGCAATTTTTGCAAAATTGATATGTTTTTCATCTGATTTTGATATTTTTGAATTTAAAACACATAAAACACTGATTTGTGATATTTTGATCATTTTGATGTGTTTCTGAGTGTTTTCAGATGATTTTGCAGTTTATATTGTACAAAAATGATGAGTATTTAGACACTCATCATATGTGCTGACTTATATGTCATCGATGCCTCGCCTTGCTTCGTTCTCCTCGTTTCTGTTCATTGTAGATATTTGTAATAATTGTGTTCTGCATGATTTCTCTTTGACTCATTATTCTCATTTCGCTGTGACTTTGTTATCCGTTTTCCTTCGTTTCGTTTTGCACTTCAGATTTTATTTAGCGTTCGTTTTGTTATATCTGTTCACTGGGCTTTTTAAGCTCAGCCGCATTTCTTTTCCTGCGGCAGGTTTTAGGTTTGAAGATGGGCTTTGTTTGGGCTGAGAGTTGGATCATTTGAGTGGACTAACCATAGATACCTTTCTGTTGGACTTATTTTGGCGGGCTTTTGTTTTGAGATTTCATTTTATCTTAGACATTTTGGGTTTTGTAATTTTCCTTGTAAATCATTGTTTAAATGACTTGATACTTTATTTTTAAGACTTCCGCTTTTAATTGTATGTTCTGATATGACACCAGAATGTGATACTTCTACCCTTGTCGGGTTGGGGTGTTACAATTATGGTATCAGAGAACAGGTTTCGTCTTGTTGACCTTAGGATTGACCTGTGAGAACTTGGGTAGACACTAGGCTTCCGTCTGTTATGATCTATTCCGATTCCTTTTGATTGTCGTTCAGTTTTGACTTCTATAATCTTTTGTCTTCATTGTTTTGGTCTCTCCTCTTCACATTTGATTTTATTATTTTGTCTTCGCACATCCGTTTGTCGATCGTTAGATGGAGACTACCCGTGGAGCCGAAGATGATGGTGCCGAACCTGCGTTGCTGCAACAGTCTCTGAGCTGGAGAGGCTCGTGAAGCAGGAGCCACACCCGACTGCCGTACTGCTGGAGGCATCAGGATGCTGCTGAAGGAAGCTGGACGGACCAACCAAAGACGCAAGAGACGGAGACAAGATTCAACCGGTGGCTGAGAAGGTTCATCTACTTCATATGATTTGGGCGCGACTAGTGTTACTCCTATTCGTTTGTCATGCATTTTGAGGCGGGTTGATATCCTGTTAAGTGATTGATGAGTGTGTAAATACTCATCATTTTTAGTCAAATCTGAACTGCAAAACGTTTAAAAATGCTCAGAAATGCATCAAAATACTGAAAATATTCCAAAATTGCATTTTATATGTTTCAGATGCAAAATGTTCAAAATCAGATGAAAAATGAGCTAAGTTTGCATAATTGGCAGTTTCAGTCCCCCAAGTTTCAAAAGTTGTCAAAAACAGTCCCTGAGCACATAATTTCAAAAGTAAAATCACCAAAGGTCCTTTTAAAATCATAACTTGTCAAAATTAGTCCTTTGGTGAAAAATGTCAAAAGTTTTGAGAAATTACAAAAGTGGTCCTTCAAGTTTGAAATTTGGCAAAAATGGCCCCTGGAAATTTGAAAATGGCAAGTTTGGTCCTTGTACTTTTTGAGATTGTTACTTTTGGTCCCTTGAAACATCTTTGATGAATTGGCAGCTCAAGTCCCTCAATTTTCAGAATTTACACCAAGGTCCCTTGTCATTTAAACCCTTTAACACCCATTTGGCCTGGTCAATACATTTTGGACCCCTGTCAATATGCAATTTGGACCTCCCTTTATTATTAACCCCAGTCAAACCGGTCAAACCTTTTCCCCTTTCCCCGTTTTCCCTCCCACTGTCTGCTACTCCCATACCCAGCCACCAACACACCCACCCAGCTCACAATCTCCTTTCCATGTCCCCTCCACCTCAACTAACATCCAAGATGCATTAAATGTACCTTCCCCCCCCCCCCCCCCTCACTCAAGCCCCAACTGTCAAATACAAGTTTGGCGCCAAAAATCCATTCAAAGGCCAGGATCAATTTAAAGCCATCCAATGGCTGAGAAACAAGTGGGAATCAATCAGAGATGAAAGAGAAAGCTCTTGGATTATAAAAGAGAGAAGAAGGAAGAGTAGAGAGAGTCTACTAGTTTTTATTTTCTCAAAAATGTCATTTTTAACTTAAAGTATTTAAATTAGTGAGAAACCTGTTGTATTTTGTTTCTTTGTATTAGACTAAGTGTATTGTATCATTATAAACCATATCCAGTTACAAATTCAAGTTATGTTAAGAATTTATGTTTAAACCTTACTGTTGAAATTTTCCAATTCCAATTCTTATACAAAAGCTTCAAACAGCTCATTACTCAGTTCCAATAAGCTTATACAAGCTTCTAATAGCTTTCTATAAGCTTACATTTCAGTTTTAAGCAAAAGTGGTTCTTGGTCAACAAAAGTCAAAATGGGAAAAAATGATGCAGATATGGTCAATGGTTGAAGCAGCCATGGATTTGGGTTAGTTCAGAGACATTAGGTTGGTTTTGGATAGGTTAGTGGTACTTTGGTTCATTGTTTCAAGCCATAGTGGCTAGGACCCTTTGTAAGTAAATTTCAAGTTTCATTGCAAAACTCTTCATTGGTAGTTATAACTGGTTCTAATCTGTTTATTAGGCTGTATTTAAGTTATATAAACTTAGTTTGATCATTACAATATGTTGGTTCAGTGAAAAACTCATTTAATTTTCAAAACAGTTAAATAAAGGTGTGTTTGGAATTGCTGATATAAATGTGTTAGAGGTTTATTCAGTGAGAGACTTTGGTTGTTTGTGGTTTGTTTAGTTCTAATAGACTCATATTGGTCATAGTTTGTGCCTGCAAAACATCATAAGTCAAAAATCTCATCTAACTGTCTTAAGTTGCTCACTGTTGGATTTTTGAAAAGCAAATCACTTGTTTTGTGTTTAAAAGTCATAAACATAGCTTGCAGTATCTTCATTTAATCACTTAACATCATTTTCAGTTGAGAAATTAAGATCAAACTTCATAAAAGTCAACTACACTCAACTGCTTCAAAAGTCAAATTGGCAAAAATCAGTTTTGAGCCCATATGGAAGGAATTTTCATGGACTCATCCTTGGACAAAATTCAGTGAGAATTGTTGTTTTAAAAACTTAAGCTGGTCTCATTTCTTATAGTCATTTTTGTAGAATTTTACAGATTTTTTAAAAGCTTCAAACAAGCTTCTCTTTTAAGCTCTAGTTGCCCTGCTCCATATACTCAGCTTAAGCTGAGTTTTCTCAGATTTTTACAAGGTTGCACAGAGCTCAATAGAGCTCACTTAGGTCTGGAATTTGGTTTACAAGATCTCACCCAGGTCTAGTATAGGTTCCAAGTTATTGTTTCTAATTTCTAGCTCATTTGAGTGCTTAATTTTCTGCTTAAACCTGGTACCCTCTCACTGATTTTAGCTCATTAGCTCAAATAAGTCAAATCTTGGTATCTTGCATTCCAGTGTTTAAGGCTTGTTGTTTTTAGTTGCATTTTGGTTATTATAGCATATTAGAACTTCTGTAATCAGTTGGTGACTTGTTTTGATCATTTGGCTTATTCAAGTGCTTATTTATAAGCCCTTGGCTTAGCAGTTCCTTAATCTTACACACAACCATCTGTTTTTCTATTTTTCTTTGATTCTAAATATAATTTTAGAGTTTTCCTGAAATTTTCATATTTTTCCAAGTCAGTTTGCTATTTTTCTTGATTTTAATTAGTTTTTAAGCATTTTTAATTAGCATTTAATAAAAAAAATTAAGAAAAGGTTCAAAAAAATAATTTTTCATTTTTATTAAGTTAAGATAAATATAAAAAGCCAAAAAAATATTTTTCCAAATTTTTCTTAGTTAAATTTGTATTTTTAAATAATTTAATTAGTTTTTAATAGTTTTTAATTCCTAGAAAATTCAAAAATAATCAGAAAAATACAAAAATAGTTTTGAAAATTCTCTTTTGATATTTTAGATTTTTCCAAGTCATCATTTTATTTTTCTAGCTTTGTTTCATATTTTCTTGTATTTTAGGTTATTATTAAATAGTTAAAAATAGTTTTTAATTAATAATAATTAGATAATTAGTTATAAAAATACTTTTCTTTTTCTAAATATTTTCTTTTATCATTAGGTTTGTAAAAATATCATTTTCACATTTTTAGGGTTAATATAGTGTAAGTTTCACATTTTTATTTGTACGTCGCGTAGTTTTAATTTCAAGTTTTGTAAAAACGTAAAACAAAAACATCATTTTGCAAATAGTGATAGCGTTTATTTAATAGTTTTTATCTTTTTAATTTTCTTTAATTTGCATTTAAGCCGTTGTAATTTGTTGGCTTTTTTTGTAGTTATAATCATAACAAATCCCTTTTTCGTTCAAATTCCTCGATCACTTTACGTTTGGTAATCCATTGCATAGCTCGCTGGGACATAACGACCCGGGGAAACACTATACTCCTCAGATCTTCATTGAGTTCGTGTCTGAACCGTTTTAAGTTTGTTACGGTCGGCCATTCACAAGTGGCCGGTTTGAGTGATAAAACTTGACGGTTTGGCACGCATCAAATTTTTGGCGCCGCTGCCGGGGAGCTGTGCTGATTATCTATCGTTTAGCAGATTAGTAGTTTGAATACTCACTCTTTGTTCATATCATCCATATCTATCTATATATATATCCATATTCTCTTATAAAAAATCCAAAAACCCAAAAACAGCTAAAAACGTATAAAACACAAAAATATTTTGCTTTTGTTTCTATATATGTATCAAATATAAAAATACAAAAAGATTTGTCGTTTTCTTTAATAATAACAACTTAAAAGATTACCACCGCAAACCAAGGCAGTGCACTACCTAACTGGGGGTGCGACTATAATAAGTTCCCGAACTAAAGATTTAAAACTTGCCTTTGTGTCCTTGTGATTAGTGTACCTTTTTCAAAGAAGCCATTCATATTGTGATTATTGGTTAAGTTCACTGTTGTTTTGCCTCGATTTTGTGTTAATTGATTTTGTTGTGATATCCACGTTTCAGAACCAGAAAACCTAAAAAGATTCTTCTCACCCCATTTTTATAAAACGTCTTCATAATTCCCATTTCTCTCCTTAACTCTGAGTTTTCTTAGAGTTAACTCTAGTGTATGCGCACTCGCTCTTCTAGATCTGTGAGCCCATTTCGTGAGCTTATCAAGATTCCAAGAAGGCGTGTCCGTAGACTTTCTGCTCCATCAGTCGGATCTGAGATCCGGACTGCTCACACTACTTCCGTTATCATGGCGGAAGAACGCCCTATGTGTGAGCTTCTCCAGGCACCCATCGACGGGTATGGAGATGCTATCGTTGTACCAGCCATTGTGGCTGAAAATTTTGAACTCAAGACCGGGTTACTGAATCTTGTAACTTTAAATCAGTTCTACGGTTTTGAGCGGGATGATCCTCATGCTCATATTCGATGGTTTAACAAGATTGCATCTACCATCAAATACAAGAATGTCCCTACTGATGCTGTTAAGCTTCTTCTGTTCCCATTTTCTCTTGAGGGACAAGCCCGGATTTGGCTTGAAAAACAACCCCCTCAGTCAATTGAGACATGGGAAGATCTGGTGAAGAAATTTGTGAATGAATTCTATCCACCTTCCAAAACCACGAGTCTTAAAAATGAAATCATCAAGTTCACACAAAAGTTTGATGAACCCTTCAGTGAATCGTGGGATCGTTTCAAGGAATTGCTTCGCAAATGTCCTCACCACGGTTTCTCCGAGTTGATGCAACTCGATACTTTCTACAATGGAGTGAGTCAATCTGATCAAGATTCTCTCAATTCCTCCGCGGGAGGAAATTTCCTAAGCAAAACTGTCAAAGAAGCTTTAGCGATAATCGAAAACAAGTCTAAAGTCCGCACTGCACGAAGCAAGCCGGTTGTTTCCCAAGTCAGTGTTGGTCCTTCTTCTTCTTCATCGCCCGTGAGTCAGTCTAGCACCGATGCTAAGATTGATAAACTCACGGAAGCCATTCAAGCTTTGGTTCTCTCCAACCAAAAGAAAGTCTCTTTTCCACAAACTTCACCTCCTGCTGAAGTTAAGAAAGTGGAAGTCTGTGTTACCTGTGGTGGCCCCCATGCTTACTATAATTGTATGGCCACCGATGGTAACCCTTTTGAAGCTAATGTTGTGGGCGGGATTTCTAATCAAGGAGGCAATCAATATCGTGCTCCTATAGACCCGAACCACCGTCCTAACCACTACCCTGGACCTCCCGGTTTCAATCAAAACCGTAATCAAAATCAACATAGACCAAACCAAGGTTTCCAAAACCAAGGTAATTTCAATCAAAACAACGGTTTTCAAAATCAGAATCAAAATTTCCAACATCAAGGAAATTTCAATAGAAACCCAGGTCAGGGAAATTTCAACCCAGGGTATTTTCATGCAAACAATCAAGGAAATTTTCAGAATCAAGGCCCTAATCCTAATAATAGAGGCCAGAATTTTCCTGTGCAAACTCAAGCCATTGTTCCAACTGGACCATCATCTGATGAGTTGTTGAAACAATTCATGAAATCCCAAGAGGAAATGAATCGGTTGTTGGTCAGCCAGATTTCTGACATTAAGAAGTCTTTAAATGATCGACCCTCGGGCTCAGGTACTCTACCTAGCAACACGATCGCTAATCCGAGGGGCGATGCAAAGGCGATCACAACCAGAAGTGGTACTTCATATACTGGACCCGCTATTCCTACTACCTCTTCTTCTTCTCTCCCGAAGGTAGTGGAAAGTGAACCTGAGGCGACAAAGGACAAGGAACTTCCTACTAATAACGGGAGTACCAGCAATGTCCATCCTCAGGTTGTCCCGAAACCCAATACCAAACCTGGAGTTGTTTTTGAACCTCCAGTTGGTAACCCCAAATCCAAAACTTCTATTCCTTACCCCTCACGTTTATATGAGAAAAAGCTCCGCGAGAAAGCCAGTCATCAAATGGAAAAATTCTTCCAAATTTTCCAAGAACTTCATTTTGACATAAGCTTCGCGGATGCCATCATGTTGATGCCCAAGTTTGCATCGACTCTAAAACACATGTTGAGCAATAAGGAAAAGTTGTTTGAAATGGCTAAAACTCCTTTGAATGAGAATTGCTCAGCAGTCTTGTTAAAGAAGCTTCCCGAGAAGCTGGGAGATCCCGGAAAATTTCTTCTTCCTTGTGTTTTTCCTGGGATGATTGAATGCTTTGCCCTTGCCGATCTTGGTGCAAGCATCAATCTGATGCCTTATTCAGTGTGGAAGAAACTTTCTCTTCCGGAACTTATTCCTACCTGCATGACTCTTGAGCTTGCAGATCGTTCTATATCGCGTCCTCTTGGCATCGCCGAGGATGTATTTGTGAAAGTAGGAAAGTTCCATTTTCCAGCTGACTTTGTGGTTGTTGATTTCGATGCCGATCATCGGGTTCCTCTCATTGTTGGACGAGGATTCCTGAGAACGGGCCGTGCTCTTATTGATGTATTTGAGCAAGAAATAACTTTACGTGTGGGTAATGAACCTGTTACCTTTAACCTCGATCAAACTTCGAGGTACTCCTCAAATTATGATACTGAATCAATTAATCGAGTCGATTTAATTGATATTGCTTCAGAGGAGTACTCTCAAGAGTTTCTTGGTTATCTTCATAATTCTGTGGGTGGGGATTCCACCACATCTTCTCAACCTATCATTGCCGACTCTTCCCCCTCTCTCACTCCGTTTGAGGGAGGTGACTTCCTTCTGGAAGAGATCGATGAATTTCTTGCTACTGATGAATCAATTCCGCCTGGAATTGATGGTGTTTATGATTCGGAGGGGGATATTCTTTATCTAGAGCAATTGCTAAATGAAGATCCTTTACCCTCACTCCCTCCGAAAGAAATCACGATTGAGGAAATCAAATCAGTACAATCATCTACTGAAGAATTTCCCGAGGTTGAACTTAAGGACCTACCTCCTCATCTAGAGTATGCATTCTTGGAGGGTGATGATAAATTACCCGTCATAATTGCTAAAGACTTGATTGAGGAGGAGAAAACTGCTCTCATAAAGGTCTTGAAGTCACACAAGCAAGCAATTTCTTGGAAACTCTCCGACATTAAGGGTATCAACCCTGAGTTTTGTACTCACAAAATCTTAATGGAGGATGACTTCAAACCAGCAGTCCAACATCAGAGAAGGGTGAATCCTAAGATTCATGAGGTTATCAAACAAGAGGTTCTCAAACTTTTTGATGCCAGTTTAATTTACCCGATCTCTGATAGTCCTTGGGTTAGCCCAATTCATTGCGTTCCAAAAAAGGGTGGCATTACTGTTGTCACGAATGAAGAAAACGAGTTAATTCCAACTCGATTGGTTACGGGATGGCGTGTGTGCATTGACTATCGCAAGTTAAACGAAGCCACCCGTAAAGACCATTTTCCTCTACCCTTCATGGACCAGATGCTTGAGAGATTAGCAGGGAACGAATACTATTGTTTCCTTGATGGTTTCTCGGGTTACTTTCAGATCCCCATTGATCCGCTGGATCAAGAGAAAACCACATTCACCTGCCCATACGGGACATTTGCCTACAGACGTATGCCTTTTGGCTTATGCAATGCTCCTGGCACGTTCCAACGATGTATGATGGCAATTTTCCACGACATGATCGGGGAAACTATGGAGGTGTTTATGGATGACTTCTCGGTCATTGGGGACTCATTTCAGACATGTCTCTCCCACTTAGACAAAATGCTAAAAAGGTGTGAAGACACCAATCTATGTCTAAACTGGGAGAAGAGCCACTTTATGGTCAAAGAAGGCATAGTCCTTGGCCATAAGATTTCCAAAAACGGGATTGAGGTAGATAGAGCAAAAGTTGATGTTATTGCTAAATTACCTCATCCTACTACCGTCAAAGGTATTAGGAGTTTTCTAGGTCATGCCGGGTTTTATCGTAGATTCATTCAAGATTTCTCTAAAATCGCTCGGCCAATGACCCATCTTCTCAAAAAAGATGCTCCTTTTATCTTCTCTCCTGAGTGCATCGAAGCTTTTGAAACACTAAAGAAAAAGCTTACGGAAGCACCCATTCTAGTTGCCCCCGACTGGGATTTACCCTTTGAGCTCATGTGCGATGCAAGTGATTTTGCTATCGGTGCAGTCTTGGGGCAACGCAAAACTAAGCATTTTCAGCCAATCCACTACGCAAGTAAAACTATGACCGAAGCTCAAACCCATTACACCACTACAGAAAAAGAATTATTAGCTGTGGTGTATGCGTTTGAAAAGTTTCGGCCATACCTTATCTTGACCAAATGCGTGGTGTATACGGATCACTCGGCTCTCAAATATCTCTTTGCAAAACAAGATGCAAAGCCGAGATTGCTCCGTTGGGTTCTCCTCCTACAAGAATTTGATATCATTATACGTGATAAAAAAGGAGCTGAGAACCTGGCTGCTGATCATCTGTCCCGTCTAGAAAACCCTCACCAGGATGTGTTCGAGAAAAAGGAAATTAATGAAACATTTCCTCTCGAAACAATCAATGTGGTTTCTTTTCGTGGAGACTCTTCTACCCCATGGTTTGCTGACTTTGCAAATTACCATGCGGGTAACTTTGTGGTGAAAGGGATGTCGTCCCAACAGAAAAATAAATTCTTTAAAGATGTGAAACATTACTTCTGGGACGACCCCTACTTGTTTAAAATTTGCGCGGATCAAGTCATCAGGCGATGTGTGTATGGTCAGGAAGCTATTGACATTCTCAAGGCTTGCCATTCTGTACCTACTGGGGGACATCATAGCCCCAACTACACCGCCAAGAAGGTGTTTGATTCTGGATTCTATAGGCCCACAATTTACAAGGATGCCCATGAATTTGTCAAAATCTGTGACGCTTGTCAACGTCACGGGAATATCTCACAAAGGAATGAAATGCCGCAAAACGCCATTCAAGTGTGTGAGATTTTTGACATCTGGGGCATTGACTTTATGGGGCCATTTCCTTCTTCCCGTGGTAACAAATACATACTCGTGGCCGTTGACTACTTGTCAAAATGGGTTGAAGCTAAAGCTTTACCCACCAACGATGCCCGAGTTGTTGTGAAATTCTTAAAATCTCTCTTTGCTAGGTTTGGAACTCCACGAGCCATAATCAGTGATCGTGGTACGCATTTCTGCAATGACCAATTTGAAAGAGTCATGCAAAAGTATGGTGTAACTCACCGTCTCTCTACTGCGTACCACCCCCAAACAAGTGGGCAAGTGGAAGTTTCTAACCGGGGGATAAAAAGAATTCTTGAGAGGACGGTTGGTGAAAACCGTGCCTCTTGGTCGGATAAGCTAGATGACGCACTCTGGGCCTTCCGTACAGCTTACAAAACACCCATCGGGTGCACTCCATACAAGCTTGTATACGGGAAGGCATGTCATCTGCCGGTTGAGCTCGAGCACAAGGCATACTGGGCCTTGAAACATGCCAACTTTGATATTCAGACAGCTGGTGATCATCGGAAAGTTCAAATGAATGAATTAAATGAACTCCGTGATCAAGCATACGAGAACTCTTTGATCTACAAACAAAAGACAAAGAAGATTCATGACTCAAAAATCAAGAACCGCGTTTTCAACGTTGGTGATCGAGTCCTTCTTTTCAATTCAAGATTGAAGATTTTCTCGGGAAAGCTCAAGTCCCGTTGGTCTGGTCCATTTACTATCGCTAAGGTTTATCCTTATGGTACCATTGAGTTATCTCAACCCGATGGTCCTAATTTTAAAGTGAATGGTCATCGAGTGAAGCATTACTTTGGAGAGGACATTCCATCCATGGTTGTCCCGGACTTACAAACTTTCCCCATGAACCAATGAATGCGGGGATCGAGTCAAGCTAGCGACTCGGAAATCAAAAACAGTAGCATGCCATATGGGTTGTCACCCATATTTCTGAGCTGTCTGAAGTTTGTTACGGTTAGCCATTCACAAGTGGCTAGCTTGTGTGACAAAACTTGACAGTTTAACTTCTTCTTTCTACTTTCTACCACCCTAGTGTGGGGGGGGGGGGGGGTTGCCACACATGTTTTGTATATAAGTCTTAAAAAAAAAAAAAAAAAAAAAAAAAAAAAAAAAAAAAAAAAAAAAAAAAATCTTTCTAAATAATGGCCGTAGTATTTCCCTTTTACGTTCTATGTTTCGGCATAACCGCCGGTACTTTGAATATTGAGGGCAATATTCATTTCTAGTGTGGGGGGGAATTCTCACGAATTTTATCATGTAATTATACCGCCCAATTCCCCCGTTTTTGGCCAAAATTTTTTTTGGAGTAAGTGTTTTACACTGACTCATTTGGTTATCAGTCTGCCTTGTCTAATAAACAAAAGGATTGGCTAATCCAGGAGCAAACGGCTCTTGGTAAAGATATCTCAAATCCGTTGACGGCTTGCAATTTGCCCAAAATTGTATGGTATTCAGCTCACCATATCCTAAAAAGTGAAGAGTTGGCTAGCCCGCAAGTTTATGGCTTGTGGTAAAGGCAGTGGAAAAACCATAATTGGTAATCGACTCACCAAAGATAATATTGATAATTTATCTAAGAGTTGGCTAGTCCAGAGCAAACGGCTTCTGGTAAAGACAAATCAAATCCGTTGGAAGCTGGTGGTTTGCTCAAAATCACATGGTTATCGGTGTACCATGGTTCTTACTTGAACTGAAACATTTGGCTACTCCAGAAGTAATGGCTTTTGGTAAAGAGATTCAAAACCATTAAGTTTTTCTCAAAATATTGCTAGGGACTAGCAATAGTTTAGTGTGGGGGATTGATGAGTGTGTA
The DNA here is from genome assembly GCA_019973895.1 of Chrysanthemum seticuspe. Taxonomy (NCBI): domain Eukaryota; kingdom Viridiplantae; phylum Streptophyta; class Magnoliopsida; order Asterales; family Asteraceae; genus Chrysanthemum; species Chrysanthemum seticuspe. The sequence goes on from BPTQ01000008.1 coordinate 88,043,090, forward strand.
AATACTCATCATTTTTAGTCAAATCTGAACTGCAAAACGTTTAAAAATGCTCAGAAATGCATCAAAATACTGAAAATATTCCAAAATTGCATTTTATATGTTTCAGATGCAAAATGTTCAAAATCAGATAAAAAATGAGCTAAGTTTGCATAATTGGCAGTTTCAGTCCCCCAAGTTTCAAAAGTTGTCAAAAACAGTCCCTGAGCACATAATTTCAAAAGTAAAATCACCAAAGGTCCTTTTAAAATCATAACTTGTCAAAATTAGTCCTTTGGTGAAAAATGTCAAAAGTTTTGAGAAATTACAAAAGTGGTCCTTCAAGTTTGAAATTTGGCAAAAATGGCCCCTGGAAATTTGAAAATGGCAAGTTTGGTCCTTGTACTTTTTGAGATTGTTACTTTTGGTCCCTTGAAACATCTTTGATGAATTGGCAGCTCAAGTCCCTCAATTTTCAGAATTTACACCAAGGTCCCTTGTCATTTAAACCCTTTAACACCCATTTGGCCTGGTCAATACATTTTGGACCCCTGTCAATATGCAATTTGGACCTCCCTTTATTATTAACCCCAGTCAAACCGGTCAAACCTTTTCCCCTTTCCCCGTTTTCCCTCCCACTGTCTGCTACTCCCATACCCAGCCACCAACACACCCACCCAGCTCACAATCTCCTTTCCATGTCCCCTCCACCTCAACTAACATCCAAGATGCATTAAATGTACCTTCCCCCCCCCTCACTCAAGCCCCAACTGTCAAATACAAGTTTGGCGCCAAAAATCCATTCAAAGGCCAAGATCAATTTAAAGCCATCCAATGGCTGAGAAACAAGTGGGAATCAATCAGAGATGAAAGAGAAAGCTCTTGGATTATAAAAGAGAGAAGAAGGAAGAGTAGAGAGAGTCTACTAGTTTTTATTTTCTCAAAAATGTCGTTTTAAACTTAAAGTATTTAAATTAGTGAGAAACCTGTTGTATTTTGTTTCTTTGTATTAGACTAAGTGTATTGTATCATTATAAACCATTTCCAGTTATAAATTCAAGTTATGTTAAGAATTTATGTTTAAACCTTACTGTTGAAATTTTCCATTTCCAATTCTTATACAAAAGCTTCAAACAGCTCATTACTCAGTTCCAATAAGCTTATACAAGCTTCTAATAGCTTTCTATAAGCTTACATTTCAGTTTTAAGCAAAAGTGGTTCTTGGTCAACAAAAGTCAAAATGGGCAAAAATGATGCAGATATGGTCAATGGTTGAAGCAGCCATGGATTTGGGTTAGTTCAGAGACATTAGGTTGGTTTTGGTGTTGGGTTACTCAGTTCCAATGAACATGTTTCAGTTAACACAATAATTGAATCAAGGGATGCAGATTTTGATGAGAATAGATTCTCATCAGTCCCTAGACCAAGTCAGAGGATTCCTAATGGAACTCATGACACTGGTGTATCAGAGGTCCCTGATGATGAACCATCAGTGGTCCCTGATGAGGTTGTGGTTCAACAACCTGAACCTGTGCTCAGGAAAAGCAAAAGGGTCAGGACTCCAAAGTCATTTGGACCTGAGTTTCAACTATACTTAGTTGAAGGTACCAGGGATGAGGTCTCAGACCAATACTCCTATTGCTTCATTGTTGAGGATGACCCCAAAACATTTGAAGAAGCAATGAAGTCCCAGGATATTGTTTTCTGGAAAGAAGCAATCAATGATGAGATGGATTCCATCATGGGGAACAACACTTGGGTGTTGGTTGATCTACCACCAGGTTGCAAACCTTTGGGTTGCAAGTGGATTTTCAAAAGGAAAATGAAGGTAGATGGAACTATTGAAAAGTTCAAGGCTAGATTAGTTATTCAGGGCTTTAAACAAAAGTCAGGAATAGACTATTTTGATACTTATGCCCCTGTGGCTCGTATCAGTACCATAAGACTGCTGATTGCTATGACATCTATTCACAATCTGGTTATTCATCAGATGGATGTGAAAACAGCTTTCTTGAATGGTGAATTGGAAGAGGAGGTTTATATGAACCAACCTCAGGGCTTCATCATGCCTGGCAATGAAAACAAGGTGTGTAAACTAATTAAGTCTCTTTATGGACTTAAGCAGGCACCTAAGCAATGGCATCAAAAGTTTGATGAAGTGGTTTTGTCTAGTGGTTATGTTCTTAACCAAGCTGACAAATGTGTATATAGCAAATTTGATGAATCTGGTAAAGGAGTCATCATTTGTCTATATGTTGATGACATGTTGATCTTTGGCACTGACCAAAATCAGGTTGACCTGACAAAGGAATTTTTGTCATCAAGGTTCTCCATGAAAGACATGAGGGAGGCTGATGTTATCCTTGGTATAAGGATTAAACATGAAAGTAATAGAATTTCTATCTCTCAGTCTCATTATATTGAGAAGGTACTGAGGAAATTCAATTACTTTGATTGTACTCCAGTGATTACACCTATGGATACTTGTGAGAAGCTGATGCCTAATCATGGCAAGGCTGTATCTCAACTTGAGTATTCTAGGGTAATTGGCTGCCTGATGTATGCCATGACTTGTACAAGGCCTGATATTGGTTTTGCAGTGGGAAAATTGAGCAGGTATACTAGTAATCCTAGTGCTCATCACTGGTAAGCAGTTCAGAGGGTACTGAAGTATTTGAAGAGAACTATGGATTATAGTCTCTCATATACTGGTTACCCATCAGTGTTGGAAGGTTACACTGATGCAAGTTGGATCAGTAACACTGAAGACAATTCGTCTACCAGTGGCTGGGTATTCCTACTTGGTGGAGGTGCAATTTCTTGGGCATCCAAGAAGCAAACTTGCATCACCAGTTCAACAATGGAATATGAATTTGTGGCTTTAGCAGCTGCTGGTAAAGAAGCTGAATGGTTGAAAAACTTGCTTCTTGAGATTCCATTGTGGCCTAAACCTATAGCACCTATTTCTATCCGGTGTGATAGTGCAGCTACATTGGCTAAGGCTTATAGCCAGATGTACAATGATAAGTCTAGACACTTAGGTGTCAGGCATAGCATGATTCGTGAGCTTATCATGAATGGGGTGGTATCTATAGAGTTTGTGAGATCTCAACAGAACTTAGTTGATCACTTGACGAAGGGTCTGGCTAGAGACTTGGTTATAAAGTCTGCTAAAGGGATGGGTTCAAAAATTTGGTTCGTGCAAAACCGTCAAGTTTTATCACTCAAGCCGGCCACTTGTGAATGGCCGACCGTAACAAACTTAAAACGGCTTAAGCACGAACTCAATGAAGATCTGGGGAGTATAGTGTTTCCCCGGGTCGTTATGTCCCAGCGAGCTATGCAATGGATCACCCAACGAATAGTGATCGAGAGATTTGAACGGAAAAAGGGATTTGAATTATTATAACTATAGAAAAAGTACATAAACTACAAGGGCTTAAATGCAAATTAAAGAAAGTTAAAAAGATAAAAAATATTAAATAAACGCTATCACTATTTTTAAAATTGATGAACGTTTAAAACTTAAAACTTACGTTTAAATAAAATTACGTAAACGTACAAAATAAAAAGTGAGATCTAAGAAATAAAAGTCCTAAAAATATGAAAATGACATTTTTACAAACCTAATGACAAAATAAAATATTTAGAAAAAGAAAATTATTTTTATAACTATTAAATTAATTACTATTAATTAAAAACTAATTTTAACTATTAAATAATGACCTAAAATACAAGAAAATATGAAATAAAGCTAGAAAAATAAAATTATGACTTATAAAAGTCTAAAATAACAAAAGAGAATTTTCAAAACTATTTTTGTATTTTTCTGATTATTTTTCTATTTTCTAGGAATTAAAAACTATTAAAAACTATTAAAAACTAATTAAATTATTTAAAAATACAAATTTAACTAAGAAAAATATGGAAAAATATTTTTTTGGCTTTTTATATATATCTTAACTTAAAAAAAATGAAAAATTATTTTTTTGAAACTTTTCTTAATTTTTTGTATTTAATGCTAATTAAAAATGCTTAAAAACTAATTAAAATCAAGAAAAATAGCAAACTGACTTGGAAAAATCTGAAAATTTCAGTAAAACTCTAAAATTATATTTAGAATCTAAGAAAAATGGAAAAACAGGTGCTTGTGTGGAGGAATTTGAAACTGATGTGCAAAGTGCTTAAAGATAAGCACTTGAAATAAGCAAATGGGCACCAAAAGCTACCAAATGAATACACAAGCTATATAATGCTAAAAGAGCTAAAATGCAACAAGTATTAACAAGCCTTGACCTCTGATTATCAAGCTTAACAGATTTGAGGATAAGAGCTTATGGGCTAAAAACAGTGAAAAGGTACCAAGTTTGAGCTGAAGAATAAGCACTCAAATAAGCTAGAAACCAAAAACAAAATAAGGAGACCTAAACTAGACCTAGCTGGGACCTTGTAAACCAAAGTGGAGACCTAGATGAGCTCAAATGAGCTTTGCACAAGCTCTGTAAAACCTGCATAACCCCTGTGCAGACTTAATGCCCTGCACAGGGCATTTAGTCCCATTTTGACAAGCTCATATGAAGCTTCTAAAAATTTGATAAAAATCTGAAAAAATGCTAATAAGAAACAAGACCAGCTGAAGTATTTGAACCCACAATTTCACTTAGATTGGCTCAGAAATGAGTCCATGAAAATTCCTTCTAGGTTGGATGAAAACTGGAATTTTGCATTTTTGACTTTTGAAGCAAACATGAAAAGTTGACTTTAATGAGATTTGATCTAGATTTAAGGGCTGAAATAGATGTAATATGATGAAATAAAGTGAGTGCAAGCTATCCCTATGACTTTGAAACACAAAACAAACTTTTGGCTTCCAAAAATTCCAACAGTGAAGCATGTAAGACAGTTAAACTGAGAATTTGACTTTTAGCTTATGCAGGCTCAATATTGAGACAGATATGATTATATTAGAACTTAACCAACCTAAAACAACTAGTTTCTACCACTGCATAAACCTCTAGTTCAGTTTAAGCAGTAAATCCAAACACACCTTGATATCACTGATTTGCAAAATAAATGAAGCTAACTAATGAACAGGCTAGAGTTATTGATCAAACTGAGTTTGAATGACTTAAATACAACTGAATAAACACATTTAAACTAATTGTGATCACAGATAAACATTCAAGCACAATATGCAAAAATGGATGAAAACTGAAAAATGAAATACAACTCACATAGGTCCAGCTTATGTAGCAGGCTAAAACCAAACCAAAACCTACACTAGCCTAATCTATTTTAACCCAAATCAACCTCTGCATCCACCCATATCATCACCATTCCCATTTTTGGCCTAGTTTGACTTTTGTTGACCATGAACCAAAACTGTTTGAAACTTGATTGTGAGCTTATAGAAAGCTGTAACAAGCCTGAATAAGCTTATTTGAGAATGAAATTGGACTTTTGAAAGCTTGCAACTGAGAAATTGAAACTGAATTATACCACAGTAAATATTAAACTTGGAACTTAAATAAAAACTTGGATTGATGTTCAAAAACACATTACAAAGCTATCTTAGCTTAAAAGTGATACATAAAAACTGAGATTACATCATTTGGACTTAAACTTAAAACATTAATTTAAAAACGACATTTAAGAAAAACTATAAAACTAGCTACCTCCTTTCTCTTTCTCCTCTTGCTTCCTTTTTATACCCAAACTCTTTCTTGTCTCTCTCTGAGCTAATCCCACTTGGTTTTTAGACCATTGGATGGCTTGGAGAGTTTTTAGCCATTGATTTGGTTTTTGGCGGGAAAGGTGTTTTTAGAAGTTGAGTGTTGAGTGTGGGAGTAGGGTGCATTTAATGATTCTTGGAGGCTTGTTGAGGAGAGGGGAACATGGTAGTGTAAAGGTGAGGAGGGGACAAGGCATGGAGTGTTGCAGGCTAGGTGTTGGGGAAGAAAGAAAAAAAAGCGGGTAGGGTGGTTATTTGACTTGGGTTGACTGGGTTTTAATATTAAAGTGGGGGTCCAAAATGGGTAGGGTCCAAAGGCCATGGCAGGGGTCAAATGGGGTTTTGACAAGTCCAAAAAGGTGTTTAGGCTTAAGCTTAATACAAGGGTTTGTTTTGCCATTACTGAAAATCAAGGGACTAAATCTGCCAAATTTGCAAAGTTGTTCCAAGGGCTGAAAATGACAAGTTTCAATAGTATAAGGACCAAAGCTGACATTTTCCAATTTAGCAAGGACCATTTTTGCCAAATTTCAAACTTGGAGGACCAAACTTGTAATTTCTCAAAACTTTTGACATTTTTCACCAAAGGACTAATTTTGACAACTTATGATTTTAAAAGGACCTTTGGTGATTTTTCTTTTGAAATTATGTGATCAGGGACTATTTCTGACAATTTTTGAAACTTGGGGGACTGAAACTGCCAATTATGCAAACTTAGCTCGTTTTTCATCTGATTTTAAACATTTTGCATCTGAAACATATAAAATGCAATTTTGGAATACTTTCAGTATTTTGATGCATTTCTGAGCATTTTTAACCGTTTTGCAGTTCAGATTTAACCAAAAATGATGAGTATTTACACACTCATCAATCCCCCACACTAAACTATTGCTAGTCCCTAGCAATCTTTTGAGAAAACTTAATGGATTTGAATCTCTTTACCAAAAGCCATTACTTCTGGAGTAGCCAAATGTTTCAGTTCAAGTAAGAACTATGGTACACCGATAACCATGTGATTTTGAGCAAACCACCAGCTTCCAACGGATTTGATTTGTCTTTACCAGAAGCCGTTTGCTTCTGGACTAGCCAACTCTTAGATAAATTATCAATATTATTATTGGTGATTCGATTACCAATTATGGTTTTTCCACTGCCTTTACCACAAGCCATAAACTTGCGGGCTAGCCAACTCTTCACTTTTAAGGATATGGTGAGCTGAATACCATACAATTTTGGGCAAATTGCAAGCCGTCAATGGATTTGAGATATCTTTACCAAGAGACGTTTGCTCCTGGATTAGCCAATCCTTTAGTTTATTAGACAAGGCGGACTGATAACCAATTGAGTAAGTGCAAAAACACTTACTCCAAAAAAAAACAATTTTTGGCCAAAAACGGGGGAATTAGGCGGATAATACATGATAAAATTCGTGAGAATTCCCCCCCACACTTAGAAATGAATATTGCCCTCAATATTCAAAGTACCGGCTGTTATGCCGAAACCGAGAACGTAAAAGGGAAATACTACGGCCATTATTTAGAAAGTTTTTTTTTTTTTTTTTTTCTTTTTTTTTTTTTTTTTTTTTTTTTTATGAAAACTTATATACACAACATGTGGGGCAACCCCCCCACACTAGGGTGGTACACACGGGTGAAAACCCATGTTTAGCTACTGTTTTTGATTACCGAGTCGCTAGCTTGACTCGACCCCGAATTCATTGGTTCATGGGGAAGTAAGTGGAAGAGACAATCTCCATCGGACTTTCATTCAAGATGTTTGGACAAACATTTGAAGCACGCGAAAGTTCCACACCGACGAGATATACATAGATCCGGCTCACAAATAATAAATGAAAATGCCGGGGTCAAAGATAGTGTCTTCATTCCCGAAGGAGTGAAGATGAAGAGAAATCACAAGATATTTGAGGAAAGGAAGAAAGATTTTGATAACAATCAGGATCCATTCTTCATCCTCAAATGTAGACGTATTGGGAGGAAGGGTGAGGGTAGTATCATTAATAGGCAAACTCGTATGATAGAGTACACCTTCCTCCGAGCTAATATCATCCTCAAGATCAAAATAGAAATGATCATGTTCCAGAGGAGATATGTCATGAGAGAGTTCACCGGAGAACTCTTCATGAAGAGAATCATTCACATGAAGTGAAATTGTGAACTCTTGTTCCATTGTGGGCTCATCACTATCCTCAATCTGAGTATCAATGAGTGGATTCTCAGAAATTAAAGTGAATTCAGAGTCGAATTCAAATAGAGGATTGGTGAAAGTAGCTTTGAATGTTTCGGGAACAAAGTGATCAACATTCTCTATTGGACTGTTGGGATAAGAAGTGAGTGAACGATCATTGATGTGAGTGAGTTCATCGGTGAACTCCTCAAGAAGATGATCAGCATCAGACTGTGGGAGTGATGCCTCAACATACTCGATGTTTCCATAAGAAGTACAATCGTCGCTAACATCGGAAAAAGTTTCAAAATGATCTTTTGAACACTCAAGAGGGGAAAGAGAATCACACATATGATCAGAAGTTCCCTGTGACTCTCTCGGGATTGAGACAAGGTTCTCAACACTAGACTTTATGAATTCGTCCGATTCCTTTTTAGGAACAGTGTCAAGATGCTCGTCCCCCATGTTCAGAGAGTGAGTGGGAGCTTCGGGTGTGATAGCAGTTGTTTGAGAATGAATCTCAACTGCTGGGGTATCAACTGATGAACTTGATGAATTTTTATAGAATTGAAGGATATCAAGTGTATCCTCATCATCACTGTCATCAGGAATAAAACGAAATTGAGAGCTAGATCTGGCTGCTTTTTCTTTTGCAATTGATTCCCTAATAGATTTTTCAAACGCAATTTTGGAATTTAATTTAGCAGCCTGCTCTTCAGCTAACAATTCTTCCATGGATTTTGGATTATCTTGGGAATATTTACATTCCTTCAAATCTTTCACTAAATCCAAAAGATCAAGGAGAAGATTTTGAGGAAGTGGATCAGGCTGAGGTGGTGCCTGATTCATTTGGTACTGTAGAGGTTGGTCATGATACGAAGAGTCGTAATTGTTACAAGGAAATGGATTCCTTGTTTGACAATCAGAGCTAAAGTGAGGACCTCCACAATACTCACAACAGTAAAACTGATGTGGCTGTGAGTTGTATGTGTGGTAGTCATAATTGTTATCAGGAACCTGCTCATAGACAAGCGTGTTTCCCAATGAACAATCAGAACTGGAGTGTGAACCACCACAGTACTCACAACAGTAAAACTGCAGAGTCTCATAGTGTGGTAGCTGATGGAATAAATCAGTTGTGTTATGGTAGGAATAGGGATCCTGGTTATAGACAGACCCATTTCCTGATTCCACCATGCTACAACTGGGGCAATTGCCACCATTATAAGGACCACCACACCCTTGACAATCAAGAGGGTGAGGATGAGACATAGAAAGAATCAAAGGTTTTCAGAGGGGTAGGGATGAAGAATCAAAGATGTGAGAGGGTAAAGATGAATATTTTTGGTATTTTTGAAAAACATTTTGCAAAAACAAAGAATGAAAATCTTTTTGGAATTTTGATTTTTAAAAGAAAATATAAACACATACAGATGGTATAAACAAGGAGTGAATATTCAAATCACTAATCTGCTAAACGGAAGATAATCAGCACAGCTCCCCGGCAGCGGCGCCAAAAATTTGGTTCGTGCAAAACCGTCAAGTTTTATCACTCAAGCCGGCCACTTGTGAATGGCCGACCGTAACAAACTTAAAACGGCTTAAGCACGAACTCAATGAAGATCTGGGGAGTATAGTGTTTCCCCGGGTCGTTATGTCCCAGCGAGCTATGCAATAGATCACCCAACGAATAGTGATCGAGAGATTTGAACGGAAAAAGGGATTTGAATTATTATAACTACAGAAAAAGTACATAAACTACAAGGGCTAAAATGCAAATTAAAGAAAGTTAAAAAGATAAAAAATATTAAATAAACGCTATCACTATTTTTAAAATTGATGAACGTTTAAAACTTAAAACTTACGTTTAAATAAAATTACGTAAACGTACAAAATAAAAAGTGAGATCTAAGAAATAAAAGTCCTAAAAATATGAAAATGACATTTTTACAAACCTAATGACAAAAGAAAATATTTAGAAAAAGAAAATTATTTTTATAACTATTAAATTAATTACTATTAATTAAAAACTAATTTTAACTATTAAATAATGACCTAAAATACAAGAAAATATGAAATAAAGCTAGAAAAATAAAATTATGACTTAGAAAAGTCTAAAATAACAAAAGAGAATTTTCAAAACTATTTTTGTATTTTTCTGATTATTTTTCTATTTTCTAGGAATTAAAAACTATTAAAAACTATTAAAAACTAATTAAATTATTTAAAAATACAAATTTAACTAAGAAAAATATGGAAAAATATTTTTTTGGCTTTTTATATATATCTTAACTTAAGAAAAATGAAAAATTATTTTTTTGAAACTTTTCTTAATTTTTTGTATTTAATGCTAATTAAAAATGCTTAAAAACTAATTAAAATCAAGAAAAATAGCAAACTGACTTGGAAAAATCTGAAAATTTCAGGAAAACTCTAAAATTATATTTAGAATCTAAAAAAAATGGAAAAACAGGTGCTTGTGTGGAGGAATTTGAAACTGATGTGCAAAGTGCTTAAAGATAAGCACTTGAAATAAGCAAATGGTCACCAAAAGCTACCAAATGAATACACAAGCTATATAATGCTAAAAGAGCTAAAATGCAACAAGTATTAACAAGCCTTGACCTCTGATTATCAAGCTTAACAGATTTGAGGATAAGAGCTTATGGGCTAAAAACAGTGAAAAGGTACCAAGTTTGAGCTGAAGAATAAGCACTCAAATAAGCTAGAAACCAAAAACAAAATAAGGAGACCTAAACTAGACCTAGCTGGGACCTTGTAAACCAAAGTGGAGACCTAGATGAGCTCAAATGAGCTTTGCACAAGCTCTGCAAAACCTGCATAACCCCTGTGCAGACTTAATGCCCTGCACAGGGCATTTAGTCCCATTTTGACAAGCTCATATGAAGCTTCTAAAAATTTGATAAAAATCTGAAAAAATGCTAATAAGAAACAAGACCAGCTGAAGTATTTGAACCCACAATTTCACTTAGATTGGCTCAGAAATGAGTCCATGAAAATTCCTTCTAGGTTGGATGAAAACTGGAATTTTGCATTTTTGACTTTTGAAGCAAACATGAAAAGTTGACTTTAATGAGATTTGATCTAGATTTAAGGGCTGAAATAGATGTAATATGATGAAATAAAGTGAGTGCAAGATATCCCTATGACTTTGAAACACAAAACAAACTTTTGGCTTCCAAAAATTCCAACAGTGAAGCATGTAAGACAGTTAAACTGAGAATTTGACTTTTAGCTTATGCAGGCTCAATATTGAGACAGATATGATTATATTAGAACTTAACCAACCTAAACCAACTAGTTTCTACCACTGCATAAACCTCTAGTTCAGTTTAAGCAGTAAATCCAAACACACCTTGATATCACTGATTTGCAAAATAAATGAAGCTAACTAATGAACAGGCTAGATTTATTGATCAAACTGAGTTTGAATGACTTAAATACAACTGAATAAACACATTTAAACTAATTGTGATCACAGATAAACATTCAAGCACAATATGCAAAAATGGATGAAAACTGAAAAATGAAATACAACTCACATAGGTCCAGCTTATGTAGCAGGCTAAAACCAAACCAAAACCTACACTAGCCTAATCTATTTTAACCCAAATCAACCTCTGCATCCACCCATATCATCACCATTCCCATTTTTGGCCTAGTTTGACTTTTGTTGACCATGAACCAAAACTGTTTGAAACTTGATTGTGAGCTTATAGAAAGCTGTAACAAGCCTGAATAAGCTTATTTGAGAATGAAATTGGACTTTTGAAAGCTTGCAACTGAGAAATTGAAACTGAATTATACCACAGTAAATATTAAACTTGGAACTTAAATAAAAACTTGGATTGATGTTCAAAAACACATTACAAAGCTATCTTAGCTTAAAAGTGATACATAAAAACTGAGATTACATCATTTGGACTTAAACTTAAAACATTAATTTAAAAACGACATTTAAGAAAAACTATAAAACTAGCTACCTCCTTTCTCTTTCTCCTCTTGCTTCCTTTTTATACCCAAACTCTTTCTTGTCTCTCTCTGAGCTAATCCCACTTGGTTTTTAGACCATTGGATGGCTTGGAGAGTTTTTAGCCATTGATTTGGTTTTTGGCGGGAAAGGTGTTTTTAGAAGTTGAGTGTTGAGTGTGGGAGTAGGGTGCATTTAATGATTCTTGGAGGCTTGTTGAGGAGAGGGGAACATGGTAGTGTAAAGGTGAGGAGGGGACAAGGCATGGAGTGTTGCAGGCTAGGTGTTGGGGAAGAAAGAAAAAAAAGCGGGTAGGGTGGTTATTTGACTTGGGTTGACTGGGTTTTAATATTAAAGTGGGGGTCCAAAATGGGTAGGGTCCAAAGGCCATGGCAGGGGTCAAATGGGGTTTTGACAAGTCCAAAAAGGTGTTTAGGCTTAAGCTTAATACAAGGGTTTGTTTTGCCATTACTGAAAATCAAGGGACTAAATCTGCCAAATTTGTAAAGTTGTTCCAAGGGCTGAAAATGACAAGTTTCAATAGTATAAGGACCAAAGCTGACATTTTCCAATTTTCCAAGGACCATTTTTGCCAATTTTCAAACTTGGAGGACCAAACTTGTAATTTCTCAAAACTTTTGACATTTTTCACCAAAGGACTAATTTTGACAACTTATGATTTTAAAAGGACCTTTGGTGATTTTTCTTTTGAAATTATGTGATCAGGGACTATTTCTGACAATTTTTGAAACTTGGGGGACTGAAACTGCCAATTATGCAAACTTAGCTCGTTTTTCATCTGATTTTAAACATTTTGCATCTGAAACATATAAAATGCAATTTTGGAATACTTTCAGTATTTTGATGCATTTCTGAGCATTTTTAACCGTTTTGCAGTTCAGATTTAACCAAAAATGATGAGTATTTACACACTCATCAATGGGTTTAAGTCCAACTTAGTCACTGAATGCTAGGACACCCAACTCCCTCCCAAGGAAACTTGGGAGCTGAGTTCAATGTGGAAAGCTGAACATTCAGTGGACTGGAGCACATGTTTTATTTACATCCCAAGGTTGTGCTCAGAACCTGCTGAAAGGAGGATGAAGTCTTGACTTCTTAATGGTTATTTTTCTTTGAAAAAGTGCTTGGCAGGAGCATGACTAAAGAGGAACCACCTATGTAAATGTTGAAGTTTTGCCGCTTCAGGAAGCTTTGGACTTTTAGCTTTTACAACATTTATGAATTTGGATATGGACACATGGCTTGTATAGTGTCAGGAGCTGTTAAGTGTTTGAAAACTTGTGTGTATTTTATCTTCAGGTATTCAAATGGGTTGAAGGGTTCAATTCTTAGAACACCCTGATTCTCGAATATTTGAACGTGTAATTTACTAAGATGGAAATTCAATCCTCAGGACATTTTCGTTTATGCACATGTTTTGCTTGATGTTTATTTTTCATGCAAAGGAAGTGAACTAAATTTGGGGAGGATTGTTGGAAAATTTAGTGCACTTGTGGGATTAGTTCACACCTTGTAATGGGTTAGGAGGTACGGAGTGTACACCCATAAAGTCCATGAACACCCTGATTCTTATAGTGGTTTGTAAGTGAAAGTACTGGTGAAAGTACTGCTTGTGGTTTCCACTGATAAGCAGTGTTTCCACTGATAGACAGTGTTTCCACTGAAGTTGTGTATCCACTGATAGTGCTATGAAAGTACTGATAAGCAGTGTTTCCACTGACAGGCTGTACTTCCACTGCAAGTGAAAGTACTGCTAGTGGAAAGTACTGCTTATGGAAAGTACTGCTAAATGGCAGTTACAACTTCTTTATGACCACGTTTAATTGGTCATGTAACCACTAACGGCTATAATGGGGATAATTATGAGGCTATTAATGGGCCGATTAATACTCATAATTCCATTGGAATAGCTCAAGAGTAACCTCCTATATATAGGAGATCTGAACATGCATGAGAAACACACAGAAAACGTAAACACTTATTAGCGAAAGGGTTATAGAATTGTGCCTAATTCTTTAACTGCATTTGGTCTTATCCCAAGTAGATATTCGTGATACCCAGGCATTAGGGTCGAATAGTTTACTTTTGAAAGTGATCACACGATTCCAAGTGATATCCGGTAACCACCAAGTGGTATCTGTTACTACTAACAGTTTGTTTGTTTCTGCTGAAGAGTTGCACATTTCTGCTGTATTGATTATCTTACCCTGCTGCTGGGACACTGACACCAACATTTATAGTGTGCTTTATAAATTTGTACAATGAGTGTCCTAATCAAAATATAGAATGTGCAAATCATCTTCCATAAAGGGAGTTGATATGTACATGGGCTTTTTACTTCATGCACGGGAATCTCTTGACTATTGACAATTGACTATGTTACCATTGCTGAATTTGACTAAATCCTTGCAGGTTATCCTTCCATATGCGCCACTCGCTACCGTCAGGGCTAACTTTCCGATCCTCTTCCACCTTCATAGCAACTAACTTTTTAACAGTCGCTCAATGAACACATCAAGTAACAGGGTATGTCAGATTACCCATAAACGAGTAGTTTTAATGTGTTTTTGATATATCAGATTTCATGCAAAATTATTATAGCTAGGTTCCTGTTGCAAAATATCAATCTGTACAAGAAAATCTTGAAACCACAACTTGTTTAAAGTATCTGCACAATAACAACCAAAAAAAAAAAAGTATAAAACCAGCTTATTTGTCACATTTTAACACGTACAAGTGAACAATATAAAAGTGAAAATCCATAACCAATCAGAAGATCTGGGTTTGAGTTGGCTGTCCTTAAATTAACATAAAACATTTAAACAAACTAACTTTGAGATACGGCCTTTTTCCCCTTTTTTGTACACAAAAATGAAAGAATTTGCACCCATGATGCATGTATGTGTGGTCTAGGTTTTGAAAAGTCAATAGCTAAAAAAAAAGGTTATATAATCTGAGGGTATACTTGTCCATGCACTTAAATATCCGTGTAAATATCATCTGGTTGTTGAAAGTTAACTTGATTTGACAGCAATGTACCCTTTTGAGTTACGTGTCCCTCAAATCCGGCAATCTGATTAGAGAAATGATACATGGACCTAAATTTAGACTTAAACTTAGACTTAAAACCACTTGTCATCATCCTGATGGGTTGTAAAATAAGTGAGACCCTGTCTGCAGCCATCAAGATGCTGACACTTGGTTTTAGGTCTAAGTTTAGGCTTAAGTTTAGCTCCATGTATCATTTCTTATCTGATTATTATGCTTCCATAACTTTTAAAACTTGATTACTGTGTGGCTATGTGATACACGATTATTGAATTTGAATATGATGTATTGTACCTGATCAAGTTTTCTGGTACTCAGGGGCGGAGACAAGGGGAGGTTTAGCCCGTGCTAGGCCACCCCAATCAGCAAGCCTGACAAGACAAAATGTGAGCAATCAAATATCATTTTTCTACTACACCACCGTCTTTATTTAATGCATATCAATTCTTGAGTTGGTTGTGTACTTGTGTTTTTCTTATTTTCATACATCGTATTCAATTTAATATTAGTGAAATCGATTTTTTAACTCCAATTGAAACCATTAAATTACAAAAAATCTACCAAATAGTATTTGATTATTTTCTTGGATACCCTTTATTTCAAATCATAACTAGATAATACAGTTTGCAAATTACGAATTAATCAAAAGAACGATGGTGAAGCTAGTGTGTTCTAAACCATTACGTATTAAAATTAGGCTAGTTCATGATATACGAACTGGAGTTTATATATGGCCATTAATTACTCACGGAATGGATTTTGGCAAACTTTTATTTTTATATGAAATATCATATAATTATTTATTTTATTTAGAACAATTTTCATTGCCCGTTTCACTTTAAGACATGAGTCCGGTATGTCTTTTTGATACAAATTTATAGACTTTATTTTGCGTACTCAAAAATCCTTGCATACTAAGGGATAAATCTCCATCTTTCATTTAGTTTGATCTAATGATGGTGATTAACCTAAGATTTAATATGTCTAAACCTAAGTCCATGTTTTTTCTTGTCTTTTTATTTTTCTTATTTATTTTCTCATTATTTATCTTTTTTTTAAGGGTTAATGGTCTAGAAAACATACAAACTTTTCAGTTTTTACTATTGTGACAATAAACTTTTTTTTTTCCTATTAAAACAAAACAACTTCTTAATGACTATTATTGTAACCAAATAGTAGTCATTAAGTGGTAATTAACTGTGCCACGTGGCATATTTGGTTACAATAGTAGTCATTAAGAAGTTGTTTTGTTTTAATAGGAAAAAAAAAGTTTATTGTCACAATAGTAAAAAGTGGAAAGTTTGTATGTTTTCTAGACCATTAACCCTTTTTTTAATTTCACGTTTTTTTTTTTTTTTTTTTTTTTTTTTTTTTTTTTTTTTTTTTTTTTTTGTCTGTTTTCATACGTTTTTGTCCGTTTCGCTTTTTATACTTTTTTGTCTGTTTTCATACGTTTTCGTCCGTTTTCATACGTTTGGCCCGTTTTCTTACGTTTTCGTCTGTTTTCTTACGTTTTCGGCCGTTTTTATACGCTTTTGTCCGTTTTCGTCTGTTTTCATCCGTTTTGTCACGTTTTCGTTAGTCTTGTTACGTTTTCGTCTGTTTTCTTACGGTTTCGTCCGTTTTCTTACGTTTTTGTCCATTTTTATACGTTTTCGTCCATTTACATAAATTTTCGTCCGTTTTCGTCTGTTTTCTTACGTTTTCGCCTGTTTTCTTACAGTTTTGTCCGTTTTCCTATGTTTTTGTTCGTTTTCTTACGTTTTCGTCTGTTTTCTTACGTTTTTGTCCGTTTTCATACCTTTTCGTCTGCTTTCTTACATTTTGGTCTGTTTTCTTACGTTTTGCCCGTTTTCATCGGTTTTCATAGGTTTATATACGCTTTCGTCTTTTTTTTTACGTTTTCGTCCATTTTTGGACGCTTTCGTCTGTTTTCAGACGTTTTCGTCCGTTTTCATACGTTTTCGTCCATTTTTATACATTTTCGTCCGTTTTCAGACGCTTTTTTCTATTTTCATACGTTTTTATATGCTTTTCATTCGTTTTTATTTGTTTTTGTCCATTTTCATACGTTTTCGTCCGTTTTTTACAGTTTTTATACGTTTTCGAATTTTCATACATTTTCATGCTTATTATTAAACTTTATTATATTACATGTCTAATATCTATTGTGATATTTTATTAAAAAAAAAAGTTAATGTCTAATATCACTTGTGATATTTAATAAACAAACAAGTATGTTTTTTTAACCTTTAATATCACCTGAGATATTTCATTGCTCTATATATTTTTATATATTATCACCTATGTGTTTTCTAATATTTTTATAATTTTCAGTTACAAGATAGTTTTTGTGCCTTATGTTAATACAAATAAGCCGTAAAAATGCTTATTTATATTTTACGATCTTCTAATGTTTTGTCGATAACAAACGTAAAATCATTTTAAGGAAACAAATAAAATACGTAATTAGTTTGAGCCAATAGTTTTCTAACACACTTACGTTTTCACATAAAACACTAAAACAAGTATAGGTGATTTTATGACTTAGTAATATATATGTACAACAACTAGTGTTTACATATTGGACAAAATATATACACAACTAGTATATATTATATAAATGGGTAAAAACTACAACCCATGGAAAATATCCATAACCCATGGTATTGACCCATACCCATTTGACTAGGTACATTGCACTCTTAAGATACATTGTATCTAATAAGAAACCCATGGATCAACCCATAACCCATGACCCATAACCAAAATACCCATGGGCAAAGAGGAGCGTCCCACGGATCCCTAGCTTTACGCTAGACAGATCCCTTGTGGGAGGGATCCGTGAGATCCGGGGAACAGTAAGCTTTCTCCTCTATAAATAGTGAGCCATTTCTTCCTTTTGGTTTGCTACTCTCACACATACTTACCCCAAGTATTGTAACTCTCTAACCACTGATCCTAAGGGATCTTTCTATGTAGTTTGTCTTTTATTTTTGTGTGATTCTCTAGGTTCTTCCTAAAGGCGAGATCACCACTTCTTGAAGTCGAGCAAGCTCAAGTCCATGAGTTGCCATGCTTCGTCATCATCAAGACAACTGAGGTTCTCTTGTTGATAGTTCTTTCTTCCTCCGTAGATATGTTGTGTTGAAGGCATGAGTAAAGGATGCCGAAAGAGTCAAGACGAAAGCATTAGTGAAAGGTGCTTAACGTCCGTGTCAAAAGCATTAGTGAAGAATCCTAAAGGTGTCAAGACGAAGGCATTAGTGAAAGGTGCCAAGCGTTGTGTCAAAGGCATTAGTGAAGGATGCCTAGGACTCAAATCAAGTGGCATTAGGGAAGAATGCCTAGGTCGTATAATCGATGAGGTGCATCGTTATACATATAGTATTAGTTTACTTCCAAGGATGGTGATATCCTTGACGGTGTTGTAATAAGGAGTGGATCTCCTTTGGGATTAGGTGTTGTGTTGTGTTGGGTAGTAGTTCCTCCATTGTAATGGAACTAGGTACTTAGCCTAGTACCTGATAAAGGGTAGGCGACGTTGTGATAGGTGTGGTTCACCTTGGTGTGAAAGAACCCGGTGGTTAGCCTAGTACCGGAAAAAGAGTAGGCGACGTTGTGAAGGCTTCTTCGCCATAAGGAGATTGGTGTCGTGTAGTGTTTACGAACTCTCGAGTAGGTGACTCGGGGAGTGGAGTAGGGCAAGGAAGGTGTCCTTCTAGCCGAACCACTATAAATACTTGTGTCGTGGTGATGTTGTTCTTACTCTTTATCTTTCATTACACTTTTATATATCTATCTATCAACGTCCAACATACACATCTAAATAGATTGACATAAGTCGATCTAAATATTTAAAAAGGAAGTTTTAAATTGGTAAAACTATTCAACCCCCCCTTCTAGTTTTCCACACCTTACATCGCAATTGACAAGCGCATATTTTTTTTAATGCAACCAATGTTATCTATCACTTATGATATTATACTCTTAGTAGAAATAAAAGGGTTAAAGTCTCTTTAGGTGAATTTTTATTTTGTTTAAAAAAATTCTAATTTAATGCAACACTTGTTTGATTTTGAGAATATGTCAAGTCTCTATTTTCATATTTTGCTTCTTTTTTATTCATTTTGATATTTTTAAGTGACACTTATTTATCTCTTGTGATATAACATTGTAAGAAAGATGAAGAGTATTACACTCTTCATCATGTATCTGTTATCAGTTGTGATACTCAACTAAGAATGTGAAATATTAGATTTATACCAAATGTGATAAGAATTTAGTATTTTACTTAGTCTATATGAAAGAAATGATAATAAACATCACTTATTATATTACTGTGAAGATTCTGTTCATTTTTCTGATTTGTGTTTTTGAAAATATTTAAGAAGATTTTTGTGTTTTATGATAATATAAAATATTAGAAAAGGTGTTTAACTGAAAACGAGATGTTATGAAACTTTTGTTATGGAACTTTTGTTAGACTTGTGGTGGATTTTTCTATTTAATGGATACATTGTGCATGTTTCGATAGGTTTTATAGCGGCATTTAAAAATATCTATGGTTGAATCAACAAACTAAAGAAGCTATGGTTGAAGAAAGCACACATCTTTATAAACAAACTGAGTAAGCTCAAACACTTGTTATATCACACATGATATCACACGTGATATCACACATGATATCACAGGTGGTATCACCTCACTTGTGATAACACATGATATCACAGGTGATATCACAAGTGATATAAACTATGATATCACACATGCTATCACCGGTAATATCACACATGATATCATGTGTGATATCACAAGTGAGGTGATATCACCTGTGATATCACAGGTGTTTGAGCTTCCTTAGTTTGTTTATAAAGATGTGTGTTATCTTCAACCATAGCTTATTTAGTTTGCTGATTCAACCATAGATATTTTCAAATCCCGCTATAGAACCTATCAAAACATGCACAATGTATCCATTAAATAGAAAAATCCACCACTATTCTAACAAAAGTATCATAGCATCTCTTGTTTTTAGTTGAACAACTTTTCTAATATTTCATAATATCATAAAACACAAAAATCTTCCTAAATATTTTCAAAAACACAACCATCACATTCTTAATTGAGTATCATAACTGATAACACATACATGATGAAGAATGTAATACTTTTCATCTTCCTTACAGTGTTATATCACAAGAGATAAATAAGTGTCACTTACAAATATCTAAATGAAAACGTCTGAAAACGGACAAAAACGTATAAATCAAATGAAAAATGTATAAATACGTAAGAAAACGGACAAAAACGTCTAAAAACAGAAAGAAAAAAAAGTCTGAAAACGGACAAAAACGTATAAAACGGATGAAAACCTATGAAAACGGACGAAAACGTATAAAAACGGATGAAAACGTCTGAAAACAGACGAAAACGTCTAAAAATAGTTGAAAACATAAAAAAAAACGTATGACAACGTATGAAAACGTCTGAAAATGGACGAAAACGTATAAAAACGGACGAAAATACATCAAAACGTAAAAATACAGACAAACGTCTAAAAACGGACGAAAATACATGAAAACCTAAAAAACAGACAAAACGTATGAAAAATGGCCAAACACGTAAGAAAACGGATGAAAACGTAAGAAAACAAACGAAAACGTATGAAAGCGTAAAAACACGTCTGAAAACGTATGAAAATGGACGAAAACAAAAGAAAACGGATGAAAACAACAAAAAAGTATGAAAACAAACGAAAACGTAAGAAAAAAACGAAAACGAAAGAAAACATACGAAAACGGGCGAAAACGTAAGAAAACAGACGAAAACGGACGAAAACGTATGAAAACAGACGAAAACGTCTGAAACAGACAAAAATGTCTAAAAACAGACGGAAACGTATGAATATAAAATAAAAACGGTGAATTCCAAAAAAAAAAAAAAAAAAAAAAAAAAAAAGTGTTAATTAATAAGAAAAACAAAAAGACAAAGAAAAAAGAGAAAAAAAAAATATGGACTTAAGTTTTCATATTAAATCTTATGTTTATCCCCACTATTAGATCAAACTAGATGAATGGTGAGGATTTGTCCCCTGGTAAGCATCAAAATAAGAGTAAGCATTTGAAAATTGAGGCACTTTATTTTGCTTACCCATAAATTCATGCTTACCAAGGGACAAATCCCCACTATCCATCTAGTTTGATCTAATGGTGGGGATTAACCTAAAATTTAGTAGATAAACCTAAGTCCATGTTTTTTTCTTGTCTTTTTGTCTTTCTTTTTTATTCATTTTTTTTTTGTTTTTTTTCTCTTATTCACGTTTTTCCATAATTAACGTTTATTGTTTTTTTTATTACGCGTTTTTTTTATTCGTGTTTTTTTCTTCGATTTCATACGTTTTCATACCTTCTTATCCGTTTTCTTACGTTTTCGCCCGTTTTCATGATTTTTCTTTCATTTTCGTCCATTTGTCATACGTTTTCATCCGTTTTCATACGTGTTTTTACTCTTTCATACGTTTTCGCCTGTTTTCATACGAATTCGTCCGTATCCTTACGTGTTCGTCTATTTTCTTAAGTTTTCGTTCGTTTTCATACGTTTCTGACTATCACAAGTGATTTATGTGATATTCAGAATATCACTTGTGATTATCTGAATATCACTTTGTGATATTCTGAAAAACACAAGTGATATTTTGTTAATATCACTTTGTGATTTTCTGAATATCACGTTGTGATATTCTAAATATCACGTTGTGATATTCTGAATATCACTTGTGATTTTGTGAATATCACTATGTGATATTTTGAATATCACTCTGTGATATTCTGAATATCACTCTGTGATATTATGAATATCATTTTGTGATATTCTGAATATGAGTTTGCGATATTCTGAATATCACTTTGCGATAGTATGAATATCACTTTGCGATATTATCAATATCACTTGTGATTTTCTTGATATCATTGTGTGATATTTTGAATATCACGTATGATTTTCATGTTACAAAACATTAGTTGAAAATCACTTGTGGTATTCAGAATATCACAAGTGATATTCTGAATATCACAGAATATCACTTGTGATATTCAGAATATCACATAACATCACTTGCGATATTCACAGTATCATTTGTGATATTCAGAATATCACTTGTGATATTCAGAATATCACTTGTACTATTCAGAATATCACTTGTGATATTCAGAAACGTATGAAAGCGTTTAAAAACGGCCGAAAACATTTAATAACGGACTAAAACATATGAAAATGGACGAAAACGGACGAATATGTATGAAAACGTAAAAACACGTATGAAAACGGACGAAAACGTATGAATAATGGAAAAAAACGTAAGAAAACGGGCGAAAACGTATGAAAACGGACAAAAATGTATGAAAACGGACAAAAACGTATGAAATCGGGCGAAAACGTATGAAAACGTATTGAAACGGACGAAAACGTATGAAAGAGAAGAAAAAAACGCGAATTAAAAAAACGTAAATAACGTGAATTAAAAAAACAAACAAACAAAAGAAAACGTGAATATTAAAAAATGCGAATTTTGAAAAAATTAAACGTGAATATTAACAAAAAACGTTTAAAAAAAAATAATAAAAAAATGATTATAACAAAAAACGTGAATAATTAAAAAAAAAAAAAAAAAAAAAAAAGAAAAAAAAAAATGGACTTAGGTTTAGACATATTAAATCTTAGGTTAATCCCCACCATTAGATCAAACTAAATAGATGGTGTGAATTTGTCCATTGGTAAGCATCAAAATAAGAGTAAGCATTTGAAAACTCCTCTAGCTATGATATTACGTTGGAGCGTGCCTCTCTCAACTTATAATAGGCTGGTAATGCAATGTGTTGTTAAGCAAAACATACCGAATATTATAGTCTTACTTTAGTTTTAGACAAGTAAAATTACTTAAATCATGTTTTTATTATAGATATATGTATTGCTAAAGTTAATAGGTTATCGATCCGAGCTTTTACTAATACTCTAGTTTGTTATATAAGATTTTTATTTGTTTATATAGATAATAGTTTTAGAAGGTTGTTAGCTTTAGAAATGGTATTCATTATTAGTATAACAAATCTTGTAACATTTAGTAAACGTGTAATAGATATGTAAGGCTAGTCCCAATCGTGACCGAGCATGACCCTGTCACATCAGCTTTCTCTCTCCGACGACCAGACACGACCAAGTTGCCACAGTCGATGACCAAGTTTTTTTTATTAAATATCAAGTGGGACGTATTTTAGTGTGTAAATGTCGGTCGAGATTTCACTCGATATAGCCTTTTCTCCTCCTCCAACCGATCTTGCAACCGAAGTCCACATCCCACTTGACCGATCTCCACATCGGTCGTGGGTCTTCTTTTTTGGTACCGATGTGTTGGGCATGATTGGGACCAGCCTAATAGTGTATTGAGCTTAGCAATAGTTAAGGTATAATGTAAAGGCAAGTCCAATGGGCCTATCCCATCTAAATCCCATATTTGACCCTTCTAACCAACAAATAAACACTCTCCTACACTTGCAGGAGGGTGGAGTTCATTTAGTTTTTGCAATTCACCTAGTTAAGCTCTCTTCCTCCTCACTAGAACTTTCTCTCTCTAGGATTATTTCTTTCTGTAAAAACTCTCTACTAAATCGTGTTTGTGTAATTCTTGATTAAAAAAAAGGCGACCTATAATTGATATCAGAGCCATATAATGATTATGGAGTGATTTTGCTTTCGAAAACTAGATCAAAAAGTGTGTTTTTAATCCATTCGCGTGTCTCGTTTTGAACCGGATGTCTTTCCTTAAACCTTGAAATTTCACGGATAAATTTACAAATTTTTGTGTTTTTATGATGTATTTAGAGTTTTAGTAAAGATCGTTGCAAAAGAAATGGCTTAAAACGTAAAAAAGATGCGATTTTTATTCATTTTTTGAGTTACGTTTTGGTCAGATTCGAATCTCGGTAAACTTGAGATTTATTGAGATTGTGGTGATTTGGTAAAATTACATTAGGTAGTGGTCCGAGATTAGGTGTCCTTTATACCGAGTTTGGTGTTTTACCGAGTTTGGTGTTTTATCGAGCTAGGAGTTTTACCGAATTTAGTATTCACCGAGTTAGGGTTTATTTTTACCGAGATACATGTTTTACCGAATTAGGGGTTTCACTGAGTTAGATTTTACCAAGTTAGAATTTTTATCAGGATTTGTTTTCGAGATTTACCTAGTTCGCTAAATCCCCAGTTTACCGTGTTCATTAGAACCCAAAATACTGAGATTGCTAAACCCTAATTTCACCTAGATCCTAAATTGCATTTTCACATAGATCCAAAAACATAATTTCACCAAATCATAATTACATCGAAGTCAGAATTTCAATGAGATCCCTATTTACCGACATCCAAGACAATTTTTATCGAGATTGCTTGGTTGATTTACCGAGATTTTAATCTTAATTTTTACCAAGGTTGGTAACTCAATTTAATAAACAAGACTATAAAAACAACATAAGTTGAAATAAACACAATTCCATTATCACTTAAACCGATCTACATCAAGTTTCACACACTCACATTTATCATGGCATCTCAAAAAGACGTTGTCAATGTAGGATCAGAAAACCGTCCTTTAATGCTTTACCGAGGTAGGTACATCTCATGGTCAGGTCGTAGGCTCAGTTACATTAAAGATAAAGAGAATGGACACCTGATTCTGGAAACAATTGAAAATGGTCTCTATCAGTTCAAGGAGATTGATGAACCAAAAAAGGATGGGTTTCCTGCTCACACAAGAATTCTAACAATGAAAGACCTCAATACTGAAGAACTCGCACTGTATTGGACTGATAAGAGAGCTAGAAATATCATCTTGCGAGGGCTAAAAGATGAGCCGTATAATTCTGTGGATAGTTGTAAGAGTGCAAAGACTATGTGGAAGGTGATTGAGCGACTGATGCAGGGAATTGAAGTAGGAAAGTAGGACAAGGATACCACTCTTATTTGGGAATATGAGAAGTTTGCACACGGGGGAAAGAGTGAGCACTTTTGAGTCTTAGCAAACACTTATATCTTTTAGCCATTAACTCTTAATCAATTATAAAGTTATTTTGAGCATCGATAAAGTAATAACAACTTCTTTTCTTTTAAAAACTTTTTCTTATTACCAATTGTTGGATTTATTCACCAAAGCCCTCGTGCAGGAAAGGTTTGATTACTTGGTAAAACACATTGGTATTCAAAGTTTGTCTCTAAAACAACTTGAATGTCTTGAAAAATCCTCTAAGTATATAAAAACTCTCTTATTAGTAAATACATTATTTCTATTGTATTTTGCGCCTTTCAAGAAAAACGGAAACAAAATAAAAAAATATAAAACCAAAAAAATCCAAAAATATTTCCACATATAAAATTCAAAACACAAAAATATTCTTCTCAAGTAATACCAAAGGTCTACATTTTGCAAACGACATGTCTCTCATAAAAACTCAATAACATTGCAACTTCTCTAAGCAAATTTTAGTCACCTAAAATGACAAAGAGAAGTGCATATGTTTTGAGGGGGAATTTTCATATTATAAAATGTTTTATCTTTTCAAAACATGAACAAACTTTTGTGCTGCAATTATCGTAGTTTCATAAATTTCATGCTTCATTGACAACATATTTCTTCCTCATTTTTTTTCGAAAACAAACATACCTTTTAAGGATTTGATATAAAAAATATCAAGGATATGCTTTTTTGAGGGGGTGAAAAAGTGTTTAAATGAAAATAAGTTGTTATTTACTGAATCGATTCTCAAAATGACTTTATAATTGATTAAGTGATAATGACTTAAAGATATAAGTGTTCGCTGATGCGGAGGATTGCAATACATAAGTTTTACAATACTCCTAGAAAGAGTACATAACCATTGTAGTATAGTATAGGCAAGACTTGGTGGATTGATCATTCTCTACGGGAATAATAAGGTAGGTTCGAAGTGTATGTATATTTAAGTCTAAAATTTAAGGGAAGATTATTTTTGGTATTTTTATATTTTATTTGAAAGCAAGTAATATTCGGGTATTGAGAGAGGTTGGTTTTAACTACTAATTAAACTAAAATACGATAAAAATAAATAACAAGAAAAGTAAAAGTTGTGGCGAACTTCTTATATGAGGAAAAACTTATTTACCTAGAATTACATTACTTCCAGTTATCTCTTATTATGTTGTCGAATTGTCACGTCCTTACCTAATGTAATATGAAGTATCTCTAATTTCCTGTTGTGGTTTGGTGAGTCCCACATCTATAGACTAGCATAATTGAATGATGCCTATCTGATTTGTCAAGATCACCAACCTTTCGCAATTAATAACCTAAGACATAAATATTAATAGGACAAGTTTTAGTAGACATTCAAGCTAGTCTAGTTTTCCCAAGCCTTTTTTCCAACTCATAACAGGCACACCATTAAACAAGAGACGACAAACAAAGCAATTAATAACTACGTTTCATGCAATCCTAAGTAAATACTAATCAATTTAGCTTAACATAGTAATATAGAGAAAAGCAAGTAAATAAATCAAACAATAACACATAGACATGACTGAATGATTGATTAAATAACGTATCTCAATAGTACATGAGGTCTTCAATGGCCAAAGAGGGCTAAAAAGCTGCTAAAACTGAATATGGTTCTGTGGTATAAGTTCCTCCAAAGTTGCACACACAATAATGAAAACACTGCGTTTATATTTATAGATTTTAGGTTGTGATGACGTCACTTTATTGTTGTGAGTTGTGACGCCGTCAACTCACCGCCAATTTGGGTTTCCAGATTCCAACGACTTAAATATGATGGCATCACTTTGTAGTTGTTACGTTGTCAGCGTCTTCTGATGCCATCTTCTCAAGCCGTCTCCAGCCACTGAACCGTCAGCTTCAAGGTGATGGCGTCACGTTGTGTTTGTGACGACGTCACGTGACCATGTCACATGGTCTTTGTCGTTTTTCTTCATTTTGTCCAATCGAGCCCAAAACTTGTACTTTTCTAGCATTTTTCTTCCTAGTACCTAAATCTTTAATAAAAACAAATTAGGGCAATATATGATCAAATATGTATGAGTTTAGAGGCTAAATATGGCTAACCCAATAACGAAAGTTTCGTAAGGGGACTGGAGCAGGGTACCATGAGACAATATATAACCCCTAAAAGTGTATGAAATTACACTTCATCATTCGCTAAGACCCAAAAGTGCTCACTCTTTCCCCCATATTGCAAAATGGATAAACACAGATGTGCACATGTGTAAGGGGAGTATTTCTGAAAAATGAAAACTTTCAACGTTTTAAAACGACTTGATTTATCAAGAATAATTTGGATGTTGTTTCAATAGTTTTCATGGCTAAAATCTTAATAACAAACTAGCTCAACCAAACTTACGATGGACGAGGATTATAAGGAGATAAGGTTAGGTATTATCCCATGATCCAGCCAAAACCAGATGGATCTACCCAGGGACATTCCATAGATAGAAAAGAAAGTCCATAGGTCTTGTAAATGAATGGGAAAGGGAAAACTGTTCTCTAAGTCATGAGCTATCATCGGAATAATCATAACATGATGGTAGTGCGGAAAACTTAGTTAACATTGAAGGGGTTGAAGAATGAAAAAGGAAAGTTATGAAAGGGTTAAAAGAAAATGGAACCCTTTATACACTAGGAAAGAAACTGGAACAATACATAATATATCAGATATCACAAAGATGATTTCTGATATTGAAGACAGACATCATGAACCCAGTGATGCAATGCAAAAACCCCTCATAGCTACTGAAGTTCCTCGTAGAATGTACTTGTTTCATTTCTCACGGAGATTACGCACGTTATCTATCGACTTCTCATTTCGAGAAAGTTGGTGTTGAAACAGGTGGCAGTCTGCTCTAGCCATCGATCACTAAAAATAAAACGCACTTATCGAGTCTAGAGCCAATGAGATTCATCATAAAATTTCCATAGGGCACACATGACAATATACATTTGTACTTCACATCAAAAAATGCAAGTTCTACTGAATCCTATGAAAATTGATGAGGTCATGAGGTTATACGTTTTTAAGTGATCATTTAGCCTCTAAATCCATACATATTCGATCATTTATTGCCATAAATCGTTTCTATTCGTGTTTTAGGTACTTTGGAAGCAAATGCTGGAAAATGATACGTTTTGGGCTCGACTAGACATAAAAACAAAGAAAATGACAACATCGTTAAAAACATCACAGAAAAGGAGACGCCGTCACTTAAAGAACTTGAAGAATCAGAAATTATAAGTGATGACTCAGGCAATGGAGACGGTCTCCTTCTGACGGCGTCAAGACCAAAATATTCACAACCCCAACCTAACGTCGTCACACCAAGTCGGTGCAAGAGCGAAACCCTAACTGGCGGTGAGCTGATGACATTACAACTAACAAGTGACGATGTCACGCTTGTCAATCTATATCTATTCTCGTTTTATTTTCATTGTAAAGTGTGCAACTTTGGGATAACCTAGAAGTCTGAATATTAGGCGTTTTACAGGCCTTTTGTCCTCGAGACTTCCTATGTATTGAAGAGATACATTATTTAATTCAATTATGTTTATGTCTGATTATTTGATTTCTTTACTTGCTTTTCTTTTCATTACTATGCTAGGGTATATTTAATAGTATTTGCTCAGGATTGCATGAAACTTAGTTATTGATTATTGTTTGTCGTCTCTTGTTGATTAGTGATTTGTATTAGGAGTAGGAAAATTGGCTAGATCAAATTATAGTAGCTTGAACGTCTGACTAAACGCGTATTATTATATTTAATGCGTGAATTGTGTTTGCATTAAGAAAATTGAGATAAAACATTCTTAGGCTCCGCTCAATTAGAACATAGTTAATAGGAGTTAGGGAATAACCAACCCTTGATTGATATTAAGGAATACAACACTCTAATTAGACAAGGACGTGACAATTCGACTAATCAATAAAAGATAACTAGGGAGTAATAAAGTTCAAAATAAATACACTTTACTCACATAAGAAGTTCACCAATTAACTTTTCCGCATAATTAGTTTAGTTTTAATTTAGTTTAATTAGTAGTTTTAAAAACCAACTCCTCCAATACCCGAGATTTTACTTTCTTTCATATAAAACATAAAAAACCAACAATAATCTTCTCTTAACCCTTAGACTTATGTTGACATACGCTTCGAGTCTACATCACTATTCCCTAGAGAACGATCAATCCTCCGTACTTACCGATACTACACTACAACGATTAGGTACACTGCCTAGGAGATTACAAAACTTCTTGTGTTTCGCAAAATTCGTAGTTTGAGATCTTGACAAAACATTCATAGTGGTAGTCACTTAGTATTTCACATTGATTGAATGAAAATCCTACCAGTGTCACATCAAACAACACTTAAGTGATTCTTTAACGAATTAAAATAGTGAAAACTGGTAATCTAATGTGATCAATGTATTCGTAAATAGAAAGCTTTAGTAGCTTAGCCGGAACTGATGTAGTGAGATCAAATAATATTAATATATAAGATCTTCTACGAGGATCATCAAGAAATCCTACCAGTTTTAACATTACGCCAACACGTAACCTAGGTCTCAAAGATGTCTCTTTATTGATATAACAAATGTGTTAACCAGTATCTAAGTGATCCGAGAGATGTAGATTGATGTTATGGACCAGATCGTTGAGGAACATTTCATGTTACAACAACGATCCACTTGAAAGCGTTGTTAGCGTCCTTGGCGCATCCGCCTATGGTAAAATGGACAATTTGGATCTTCGAAAATCGTTGCTAGCATCTTTTGATGCACCTGGTTTAGAAATTACACCTCTTAGTGCCAAAATCCTACGAAGGAGATTTGAAACATTGCTAGAGTCTATGACTCATCCTTTTCCAATCCATTTTTAAAACGGTAGGTCGATCTCTCAACATATTTAGTGGAATGACAACGGTCCTAACGGATTCAAAGGTTATTGCAACCAAAACTGATGAACATCAAGGGTACATCCAGAAACAATCGTAGTGTTACAACCTATAGTAGGTAGTATGTGAAGATCGATTGGAAATCCTAAAGACTTGGTAATTCCAAAGTCTAAGGGAAAATTCTTTATATGGTTGAAAATGAACCCTAGTGATTCGGAGCATGTATCAACGATTGTAGCAACTCCATATCCGACATCACCATCTACACCGATAACAACAACATATTCAACTGAACATACTCAACTCATATGCTTCATCCTCAACAAGATCAAAGAAGCAAAGAAACAAGAGTAATGAGTAAAGACTATAAAGACAATGGTATAATTATGTTGGATAAGACGAAAGGACGATACTTGAAGATGTTGATATAATCAATGGCGTTAAACGCAAGAAGGAAAAAGCTTTTGATGAAGAATGTGGAAAACTAGAAGGGGGGAGGGTTGAATAGTTTTACCGATTAAAAACTTGGTTTTAAACTATTTAGATCGACTTATGTCAATCTATTAAACATGTGTGTTGGATGTTAATAGACAAGCATATATAAGTATGTAATGAAAAGATAAGGAGTAAGAAGCACAAAACCACAACGCGAGTATTTATAGTGGTTCGGCTACAAGGACACCTTCCTTGCCCTACTCCACTCCCCGAGTCACCTACTCGAGAGTTTGTAAACACTACATGACACCAACTCCTTATGGTGGAGAAGCCTTCACAACGTTGCCTACTCTTTATCCGGTACAAGGCTAGATACCGGGTTCTTCCATGAGGTAGAACCAAACCTATCACAACGTCGCCTAACCTTTATCCGGTAATAGGCTAGATATCGAGTTCCATTGCAATAGAGGAACTACTACCCAACACTACAACAACAACTAACCCCAAAGGAGATCTACTCCTTATAACAACATCAACAAGGATATCAATATCCTTTGACCCAATACTAATCTATCTTGTACATCGAATCACACCATATCGAATATACACCTTAGGCATCTTTCACTAATGCCTTTGACACGATCTCCAAGGCACCCTTTACTAATGCCTTGTGACTTGACTTCTAGGCATCCTTCACTAATGCCTTTAGCCATGACTTCTAAGCACCCTTCACTAGTGCTTTCAATACGGACGTTCGACACGTTCCACTAATGTCTTCTTCTTGACTCTTTTAGACATCTTTCTCTAATGTCTTCAACACTACACTTCTTATGAGGAAGAAGAGAACTATCAACAAGAGAACCTCAGTAGTCTTGATGATAACGAAGCATGGCAACTCATGGACTTAAGCTTGCTCGTCTTCAAAAGATGGTGATCTCGCCTTTAAGAGGAACCTAAAGGATCACACAAAAACAAATCTACATACATAGATCACTTGGATCTGAGGTTAGAGAGTTTATAACTCAAAGAGAAAATATATGAGAAAAGGGTGAGAAACAATGAAGAAATGGCTCACTATTTATAGAGAGAAAATGGCTACTGTTCCACGGATCCCACGGATCCCTCACTTGAGGGATCCATCCAGTGTATTACTGGGGATCCGTGGGACGCTCCCTTTTGCCCATGGGTTTTGGGTCATGGGTCATGGGTTATGGATCATGGGTATCCAAGTAGATACAATGTATCTACAAGATGCAATGCTTCTAGTCCATGGTTCATGGATTAAAACCATGGGTCATGTATTAAAACTATAGGCCATGGATATTATCCATATATGACTTATGCATGATTTCATGTAATGGGTTATGGGTCAAACTCCATGGGTATGGGTCATGGACTTTGGGTTGTACCCAACTACATTCAATGTATTTGGTCAATGGGTCAAATACTTAAGTTTCTACCCAATTGTATTACCCATTATAAATACATACTAGTTATGTATATATTCACCCAATATGTAAACACTAGTTGTTATACATATGTATTACTAAATCATACAAGCACTTATACTTGTTTTAGTGTTTTATGTGAAAACGTAAGTGTGTTAGAAAACTATTGGCTCAAACCATTTACGTATTTTATTTGTTTCGTTAAAATAATTTTACGTTTGTTATCGAAAAGACATTAGAAGATCGTAAAATATAAATAAATGTTTTTATGACTTATTTGTATTAACAATCTCCCCCTTTTTGTTGATGACAAAACATAAAATTATTTTAAGGAAAAACTAAAATTCGTAAAAGTTTGAATTTGTAGTTTTTACTTTCTTCTCCCCCTTTTGTCGAAACAAAAAGAGATTTGGAAAGGAACTAACACATTGTTTTAAGAAAAACATGTGAGAGAAAAAAAAATAAAGAGCAAGTGACGGGAAGAGTTCTTGTCTTAACTCCCCCTTGACGAGTCCATCCCTTTGTGAGGGCGTCAAGAAAAAATACTAAGCTAGTTCACTTGCAACTAAGTTTGCAAAAGATTTCGTCTAAGTGACGAATATGCTCCCCCTTGATGATTGCAACTTTTCAAAGGGACGTCATGAAATGTAATCCTAATATTGCAAGTGATTTTGCAATGTATTTCTTTGACACAAAGCTCCCCCTAGCTTAAGGTGTCAAAGTCTTCACGTGTAAGTTGAAAATCTACAAAACAAAGCTTAGAAAACAAGTATATAGTGCATAATTTCCTGCAAATAAGACTCAAGTTAGTAGAATATTGGTCTTCTGTTGCACTGATCCCACGGTTCCCTCCTTGGAGGGATCCGTCTAGGCAAAACGTAGGGATCCGTCTGTCTGTAGCTTAAATACAGCAAATGTGATGTATAAAAAGATGTTGGCATCAAAATGAGAAATGTATTAGACCAATAATCATATACTCAGAAATATAGCAAATATCATGTAATTTCATTTAATAAAACTAGAGATATGATATACATGGCTCTAAAAACTAAGAAAATGAACAATACATGACTTTGAGATACTAGAATATCTAAGTCGCGCTTGATAATAAGATACCACTAGAGTCCTCTAGCTCAAGTTTGTTTAGGTTTAATATCGTCGAAACGTTCGAGAAGGTGATAAAACATGAAACATTGATCTTCACGTACTTCATGTATCAAACTTTCAACATGTTGACAATGATAACAATCTTTGTCATGGCTAGGTAGTGGTGATGGAAGAAAGGAAATTGCTTGATCTGAAGGATCAAGTGAAGCGAGTTGAGGAGCCTCAAACGAGAGAGGGATTGGTGGAGGCGTATTCAACGATGGCTCAACCGAGAATGATGGTGGTGGTAAAGAGGTGTCAACTTCCATGTGGTCGGGTGGTTGACTTTGATGATTTCTCATAATCTAAAAGGGATTATTTGATGGTGACGGAGAAAAGGAAGCCAGAGCTAGTGTTGACTCAACACCTTGATTTTGTTCCACTATTCCTCCTAATGAGGAGAATGTTGTCGGTGGTAGAGGATGAGATGGCCTAGGAGGCAAATCCTGTAGATTGTATAGGTGTGGTGATGAGAGTAGAGTGGTGAATGATAGGGCTCTAGGCACCAATGGTGATGGTTTAGTGGAGATGGGATTGTTTGGTATAGGAGGTATGGTGATGTTTGTCATTGGTAGTCTTGTGGGAACTATCCTTTTAGGGACTAGTTTGATTGGTTGAGTTGGTGGAGGAGAAATCCTAGCATTTGTGGATTTAACCAAAGATGATTCAGTTGAATAAATTTCATGTACAACACCAGCAATTTTCTTGGGTGGTCCTTTGGTGGATGAGTTACCACTTGGAGCTTTCCTCATGATGAGATGATTCAAAGAGGTTTGTACCGGTTTCTAAGTGCTGAAAATGAGGATGAAGATGATGACTTTAGGAGTCCTAAAATTCTTTGGAATGTGATGATTAGCATGCACAAGAGTCAACTTCAGAGTTGTACTGATCTAGGAGCTTAATTAAGATGAGATGCAGTGTTCAAGTTAGCAAGATGAGCTTGAAATGATTGTTTTAGGTAGAGTTGACATGAATCTGTCACATGGATCCCACGGTTCCCTCCAATGAGGGATCTGTCTAGGCTAATCTTAGGGATCCGGTTCTCAGCAGCTAGGAAAGGGTAAAAATGATGTTTCTTAGATCTAAGGCCTATACCATCTTGAGTGTTTTAGACCTCCTAAGTATCTTAAATGAAAGGGCACTTAAATGTTCAAGGGCAATGAGTGATGTAGCTAATGATTGCCTTTTATGGAAGAAATTGAAACTTTTATGAGTACCAATGAATGAACAAAGATGACACTAAAAACTTGAGAGTGTCAAATGGAGCTAAATGGTCCTAGAGACTAGATAGTAACTTAAGATAATGTTTTGGAGGATATCCTAAAAGCTTAAGATGGAAAAGCTAGAATTTGACGCATTTCGACCTATTTTGAGGTAAGGATGACTACGATCAATTTGCTAAACTTGAAATATTTCAAAAGCTAGATGTATTAACATGTGAGGGATCATGTGTGAGTATAAGAGCAGAAGAGTAATGAGTTTTGATGAGACGATAGATCTACAAACGCCTTGAGTGTGATCTAAGTGAGCTATGCGTGAGTATGAAGCTTTTACTCAGCATTGATAAGCACATAATTTGTCCTATGATGCTATGTTTAGCTTAGTGTGAAGTGATCTAAAGACATGTTTTGAATTATAATGATTGCAACTGCATTTTTGTTTGCCAGATCTGACGGTTCCCTAGGATTAGGGATCCGTCTAGCATAAACTTTGGGATCTGTCTCTCTGCTAAACAGAACCTTTACAAAAGGTATGCAAGGGTTGCACAAGGCATCATATTTTCGTGTTTTCTAAGTAGCTCTAACACTGATATAGTGGAGATATCAAATGTTAAATGTTTTATTTCATGAAAGAAATTACATTATATTGATAAAGCATGAATACTAAGGATTGACCCTATTTTGAAAGAAAACTAAGTTCCTTGAGCGTTTTCGCTAGATGGATCATCAAATGGTTGATGAGTGTTCGCCGATTCAGGGATGAAGAAAGTCTTCATGAGAGATGTGTTTAGAGGTTTCATCATCTTTTTCACAAGTACGTACAACGGACTTTGAAATTGAGGGTGTAAGTACATGATGTGATGATAAAGGCGTGTCAAGAACATTCCATAAGGGATTAGTTTATTCTTGGAGCCTTGAAAATTTACAATTCTCCTTGCGAAGAAGTAGGCGAGTGTTAGGATTTAGTAAATCCAGTTATTAAAGTGTCGGTCACCTCAAGTATATGTAATCGTTAGAAAGCTCGTAGTCGTAGTTATTTAATGTTAAGTAGTATTTAGTTAAGTAACACCGTGGAGGACGGACGGGTCTTTACCCACTGTATGCCTGATCCACAGCCCGTAGGTGGCGTTTTATGTAAGACTATAAATACCCTCTACCTCCCAAGGTAGAGGGTTGGAGCTCATAATAACACTTTTACTTTCTCTCACTAAGTTCCCAAACATCTAACTATTTCTCTCTCTAAAACCTTATATTATACGCCTATATGTGATCATGATTTGATGTGTTTGTGAAATCCAATATGTTACAATTGGTATCAAGAGCCATGGTTTGATCATCTCTCTTACATATCCTTGGATTTCTAGTGGTTTTATATGGTTTTTGGGTTTGAAAAAGTTTAGTGGTTTTTGCATCATTTGGATAATTTCTTGTGTTAAAGTTTGAATTTTGAGTGTACTTTTGTGTTTAGAATCATTGTAAGTGCTTGGATTTTGATTTGGAAAGATTGAATCACTGTGGTTGGGCTTGTTTTGGATTGAAAAGTATTGTTCTTAAAGTTTTATACCTAGCGACTTGGCTCTCGGAGTTGTTTTCTTGATAGCGATTTACTTTGTTAATTTCCAGCGACTTGTAGTTAGAGGAGTAGCGACTTGAGCCAAGCGACTTGTCTATTGAGACAAGCCGACAAACAATACAACGTAGTGGAGGTTCCACTTAGGCTAGCGACTTGGTTGGCGTAACGACTTGTCTCTATTATTTCTAGCGACTTGTCCTTATTGTTCTTAACGAGTTGATTCTTAGCGACTTGGATACTTAGCGAGTTGTTCTTTAGCGACTTGCTGCTTAGCGATTTGGTGCTTTAGCGACTTGTGTTCAGCGACTTGGGTCTTAGCGACTTGATTTACAGCGACTTGAGGTTTAGCGAGTTGCTGCTTAGCGACTTGGTGACTTAGCGACTTGGTTCAAGGGTTATAGCGACTTGGTTGATATTTGTTTCTAATACGGTTTTCTCTTGATTTAGTAAAATCCCGTGAAAGAATCTATTTCCCGGTTTAATCATAGAGTTATAAAATCCCGTGAAATCTGTAAACATATCTACCAACGTGCCTACAATCATCTCTACTGTAGCCGATGACGTTCAAGCAGCTGGTTTAGATACTCGTCCACCCATGCTTGACAGAACTGACTATGACTCATGGGCTCAACGAATTAGGTTGTATTTTCTGGGAAAGGAAAATGGAGTCAACATTCTCAAGTCAATTGATGAAGGACCTTATCAAGTTGAGACAACTAGAGACATACTTGATACTGCTGCAGATGGAACAATGATCTTTGGATTGGACAGACCAAAGACGTATGATGAGCTCAGTGATAAGGAGAAAAAGAGATTCGATGCTGATATCAGGGCTTCAAACATTATACTTCAAGGTCTTCCAAAAGATATCTACAAGCTTATCAATCACAACACTGAGGCCAAGGCTGTTTGGGATAATCTCAAGATGCTTCTCTCGGGTTCTGAAATAACTAAGGAAGATAGAGAATCACAACTGTATGATGAATTTGAGCACTTTAAGATGAAACCAGAAGAAAGTGTCTATGAATATTACGTGAGATTCCACAAGCTTGTGAATGATATGAGGAATATCAAAATGACCATGCCAAATATTCAGCTGAACTCAAAGTTTGTGAACAACATGAATCCCGAATGGCACAAATTTGTTACCTCTGTGAAGCTAACCAAAGGATTGAAGAACACCAACTATGAGCAACTGTATGCCTTCCTTCTTCAGAATGAGAGGCATGCTATGTTTGAACGAAGGATTCTTGAACAATTCAAATCCAAACAGGTAGAAACAAGTTCATCAAATGATTCAACAGTCTTTTAAACCAATGTTGGAATTACCACCAAAGCTTCTCAAGTCATACCCACGGGAAATGGTAACTACAAACTCATTCCAGATCCATCATACAAGCCTCCTGATTCAAACACACTCATGGAAAACTTCATCAATCAACTATCTCTCATGGTCAGTCAAAATATGAATTCCCTCCCACACACCAACAATAACCTCAGAACAGCATGTAATCCACAGAATCAAGCTACCATCAGAGATGGGAAGGTTATGGTGCGACCTGTTCAAGGTAGACAGTATGAACAAGGAAGAGGTGGAGTTGGTGGAGGGTATGTAGTTAATCAGAATCGTGGAAGGAATGTCAACCAAGGACAAGTAAAGCCAATCAAGTGCTACAACTGTGGTGGTGATGGACACATTGCAAGGAAATGCACATCTCCAAAATGCCCTCAAAATGCAGAGTACTTCAGGGACAAGATGCTGCTAGTGCAAGCTCAAGACAGTGGAGCGGTTTTGGATGAGGAAGAGTTGCTGTTTCTTGCTGAGGGAAATGCCAAGACATATGATGTTGATGTGGATGAACAGCCAGTGCAGGGCATGGGACAGAATCATCCAAATGCATTTCAAGTAGCTGATTGTGATGCATATGACTCAGATGTTGATGATGAACCTACTGCCCAGACAATCTTCATGGCTAGCATCTCACCTATGGTCTCTCCGAAGATCTCATCACCACAACAGGCTGGTCAATCCAAAGAATCAATCATCTCAGAGGTATTAAAACTATATGATGAAGTTGATGAGCAAAAGATGCATAACGAAGTACAATCTCTTGAAACTTATGAATCAGATATTGATAATGAGGGTAATAGTAACATTGTCCCATATGATCAATATGTGACACAAAGTGAAAGTGAGATTGTACTAAGTGATGTATCTTCTGTAGTCAATGATAACTATGTTTTTGATGAATGCACTGCACATACCCCTGATGATTCTGTTATCTCTGAACTGAATGCCTATAAAGAACAAGTTGCTATCTATAAACAACGTGCTAAGTTTGAGTTAACTAGTCGTGAGTAGGAAATGGATGACCAAATGCGTACAATTATTAGAAAAAGTAATTTTAGAGAAGAAGTGTTAAAACAAGAGTTAAGCTCCTTACAAGAAAAGCTTTCTAAAACTATTAAGCAAAAGCAGGAGCTTCAAAATAATGTTAAAGTACTTAAACAAGAATTTAATGCTAAAGAATCAAAACTTTTGAATGACTTTTCTAATCTTAAAACTTTGAAAAACAAGCTTGAAAATAAGTTGTACGTACAAGGGAATACCATTCAGACTGCTCACATGATCACTAAGCATAGAGTCTTAAGCGATAAGCATAGTATTTCCCTTGTTGATGAACCAAATCCCGAGGTTGGTAAAAAGGCTAGAGCTGCTCATAAGGTACTATATGATGGTAATGAGATTCTTAAGCCTAGGCAAACACCATCATGTGTTGGAAGGACGGAAGAGGATAGAAAATTAGATGATGCCTCTAGGGAGAAAATGGATAAGAAGCTAAAAGATCTTGAGTGCAAAAAGAATAACATAACGATCAAACCCCATGATTACACAAAAGAAAATTGGATCTCCTTGAACAGATTTAAGTCTCAAACTCAATTAACTCCAGAACAAATTTTTTGGAAGAAAGATATGGATAAGCAAAAAGTTAAAGAACTTGTTGAAACAAACACTCCCCTTAGGAAAGTGCCTGCACCAACTGTGTATCCTCCAAATACACCAATGAATTTAGTTCCTAGGACTAATGCCACTAATAGCAAGACCTTAATCAGCATATATGTTGTTTATCAACTATTCGTTGATTTTGAGAACACATGTAAGAAGAGAATCACACCTATAGGGATAACTGAAGGGGAAAGGGGTTTTGAGCAAACTAAAGAATGCTATTTAACTGAGGTCATGCCTTTCTTTAAACAATTAAAAGGTCGATTTGAAAGTCTTCAAAAGGGGATAAACTCGGATATTAAAGAAATGGAAAAAGAATTTGATGCAATGATTGTTGAAGTCAATGATTATGAACGGGAACTCAAATATAATGAAATTGAAAGGAAGAATTTACATATCCTAAATGAGAACTTAGTATTAAGTTGTGTGGCTCAAGATGTGTTTTATACTGTTACTAAGCATTCTATTACTGCTTCTCAATTTCATGAATCAACTGTTGTTTTAAAAGTCTCCCATGATCGTGTCATTGAGCTTGAAAACAAAAACTCAGAACTAAATAAGAAAATTGATCAGGATTATCACGATAATTTGATAAAACACCTTTCTAAGCTAGAAGTTGAACATTTTGATTTGCAATTAAAATATCAACATCTCAAGGAAAATGTCAAAACCTCAAACATCAAGACATCCTCAAATGTTCCAGAGTTTGATGCACTTTTTGAAATAAACAAACGTGACGAACAGATTCAAGCTCATTGCAACACGATCAGAAAGTTGAAAGCCCAAATTTTACAATTAAAGGGTGAAAAGAACAACGTGACTGGCTCCCAAATGCCTCCTCCTTTAGATTCTCAGTGCTCTCAAACTTTTCATCTTCAAAACTTGGTTAATGTTTTACAAAAGGAAAATGAGAGTTTTCTAGAAGAAAATGAAAAGGTTAAACGACACTTTAAAGAGTTATATGATTCAATGAAAGTCACTCGTGACAAGAACAACGAAAAAATAACATCTTTACAACAGGAAATTGAGAATCTGAGGAGCCAGGAAAAAGGGAAAATGCCACTTGTCTTTAATGAGAATGTTGCATCAAAGTCATCTGCAGACTGCAAATATACTGTAACTGTTAAATACATTCCTCCTCATATTAGAAATAACGAACTTGTGTTTCATAACTATTTCGCTCACCTTAAGGATAGTCTAGAATGTCTTCGTGAGATTGTAGAAGAGGATTTCATAAATAAGCCACTTGATAGAGAGATTAGGTTTGCTTGCATTCAGGTCAAACGATCTCAAGAGCTGCTAGAATGTTTAAGAGCAACATGTCCTAAATCCTTATGTGCAAAAGATAAAGTTGTGATGCCTTGTTCTATGCCTAGTGCCAATTATGCAACTCATTCTATGCCCAGTATTAAGAAAGTGAACTCTAAAGTGCCTGCAAGTAGTTCTGATCCATGCACGTCTAGTTCAGGAATGCAAAAAGTAGCCCAACCAACTAATGTTCCAATAATTCCCTCTACAGGAGTAATCAGTGACATAAAAGCAAGCGGGTCAAAGCCTCCAGGCAATACAAAGAAAGATAGGACCTCGCAAGCTAAGAATGTACATTGGAAGAGAGTAGAAGACCACCCTAGGAACACTAAGTTTGAGTTGAATAAAACGAATCGTGTTGATTCTAGTATTAGCTATAAGCGTACTGTAATTAATTCGAATTCTGCTACTATCTGCAAACCATGTAATGATGACTGTTTGATTTCTGTTACTGATCATGAATGTGGTGTGAATGTTTTGCTTAATGCTGTTAAATGCCCAGTTAAAGTTGTTAATGTCAAAAATCAAGCTAAGAAGGCTAAAAGGCAAAGGCGAAAGAAAGTTAGAAAACATTGGAAACCCACACGAAGAAAGTTTAGTAATACTGGTTATCAATGGATACCTACTGGCCGTAAGTTTAATCTTAATGAGTTTTACCCTAAATTTGCTAAGTCAATGCCTATTAGAAAATGGATGCCTACTGGTAGAACTATTCATTTAAGAAGTGAACATACTTTGAATAGGTAAAATACGGACACTAGCACTGCATCTATTCCTGATGATTCCATTGTTTCTACTTCCGATGTGGGTGTTCCAATCACTGTTACTAACCAAATGGAACCCATTCTTGCATGGGGATCCCAATTATCCAGTTATCCATTCTTGTCTGTGTTCAACTGCAGATCGTTCAAATCGTTCTGTGGTACCTGGACTCACGTTGTTCCAATCATATGACTCGAGATCGCTCGCGACTCATGAACTTCGTGAGTAAATTCATCGGGACTGTTAGATTCGGGAACGACCATTTTGGAGCAATTATGGGTTATGGAGACTATGTTGTTTGCAAAAGTGTAATCTCCAGGGTATATTATGTTGAAGGTCTTGGTCATAACTTGTTTTCTGTTGGTCAATTCTGTGAATCCGATCTAGAAGTGGCATTTAGAAAACATACTTGTTTTGTTAGAGAACTTGATGGTGTGGAACTGTTAAGAGGAACTCGTGGTTCAAATCTATACACATCTCTATCAAAGACATGATGAAGTCTTCTCCAATCTGCTTGTTGTCAAAGGCTTCAAAAACAAAATCATGGTTATGGCATCGTCGTCTCAATCACTTGAACTTCAGCACCATTAATAATCTTTCCAGAAATGATCTTGTAAGAGGCTTACCCAGATTAAAGCAAGAAATGCCAATTGGGAAAAAGCAAGAAATATGCCCACAAACCCAAACCCACAAACTCAGTGATGGAAGTTCTGCATACCCTTCATATGGATTTGTGCGGACTAATGAGAGTGCAAACGATTAATGGGAAGTGATAACGCTACACGCGTCGTTCGGGGTCAAAGGAACTTCCTTTTCTTCGATCAAGTTTTATAACACCCTAGGCAGTGAACCTAATCGTTGTAGTGTAGTATTAGGGTAAGCCACGGGTATTGATATCGTTCTCTATGGGAATAGGAATGCTAGTGAGAAGTTACTACGCTAAGGTTGGGGTTGAGGAAGATTATTTTTTTTTATCTTTTTATGGTTTTTTAGGAAATGGAAAGGTACGAATCTCGGGGTATGGAATTGGGGGTTGGTATTTCTACCGATTACTCTACTTATCAAATTATCTAATCTAAGGTGTATGTAGTCTAAGTCTAATTATTGTGTGCTCGTATGATAGTTTAAAGATGTGTTCACTTAGGTTTTATTACTCCTTAATTATCTCCTATTGATGGTTGAATTGTCACGTCCTTATTCTTAATCGCGTTGTGTGTCTAAAGTCGTAGGGTATGCGTTTATCCCTAACTCTTTGAACTTACCAAAGGGTCTCGTCTACAAAACCCACTAGGGATTATAAACTCTAACTCTAAGGCCTCTTTGGATGGTTTAACCTACAACCGCTCTAAGTGCTATAGCCTAAGGTTCACAAAGATTAATCAAGCATTAATTACACAACGAATGACCTATCGCATTACTAGATCATTAATCAATTAAGATAAGAGACAACCAATCAATATTTAATAATTAAGTTTCATATTCCCCAAGCAAACACACAAATAAATTAGCCGGACATGGAGAACATGCAAGCATACACATAAATAGTTAAAGACATAATTGAATTAATGAAGTAAAACACTTATCTTGATGTAAGTTAGGGTTTGGAACCCTAAAATACTGTACAAGACAGCCTTGGTTTGGTTTAGGTTTTTACTCCCAAAAGACTACACACAAATACTGAAAAATTCGGATTCTATATATAAGATTACATATGCGACGGCTTTCACCTTATGATTTGTGACGCCGTCGGGTCGCCGTCATTAGGGTTTCGTCTTGGCCACGTTAGTCTTGCGACGGCGTCACCTTGTGCTTGTGACGCCGTCCTCTTCAGCTTCTGACGCCGTCTGGATCAAATCTAGGTCGTCTGAGTTGCGACGGCCTACTCTTTTAAAGCCTGACACCGTCACTTGAAAATAAGAAATTTGGCTTTTGTGCCGTCACAAAATGCTCCGACGGCGTCGCAGTTAAGCAGTGACACCGTCACCTTGTATTTTAGCAGCTTGAGTGTCTCGATTCTTGACTTTGGCCATTTTCTTCGTATATCCGCGCCTTTTCGTCCAAATAAGTGCCATTACAGCAATTTGCCTTCAATAGATTTAAAAGTGAAAAGGAAGGATATTAAGTAATAACGTATACGAAAGTGATCAAATAAGGGCTTAAACGACCCCTCAAAAAGGTACATTTTAAAACCTTATCAGGAAGAAATATATTTTAGTCGTTGTTGATGACTACTCTCGATTTACTTGGGTAAAGTTTTTGAGGACAAATGATGAAACTCCAGATGTCATAATCAAACTTATCAAGAAGCTTCAAGTTAGACTTAACAATACGGTTAGAATTGTTCGAACAGACAATGGCACAGAGTTCATTAACAAAGACTTAAGTCAATTTAATGAAAGTGTTGGAATCAGTCATCAAAGAAGTGTTCCACGAACTCCTCAACAGAACGGTGTAGTTGAAAGACGAAATTGAACTCTTGTAGAAGCCGCAAGAACAATGCTAATTTATTCAGAGGTTCTAATGTTTCTATGGGCTGAAGCCATTGCCATTGCTTGCCTCACCCAAAATCGTTCCCTCATACACACATCTCATGGAAAAACTCCATACGAACTTGTCCATAAACGAAAACCTGATCTATCCTACCTTCGTATGTTTGGTGCTTTGTGCTATCCAACGAATGACGGTCAAGATCTAGGTAAATTAAGAGCTAAGGCGGACATTGGATTTTTTGTAGGTTATGCATCAAACAAGAAGGGTTACCGAATCTACAACAAAAGAACTCGAGATATCATGGAAACTACTCACGTTATGTTTGATGATCTGTCTGGGCAAATGGCTCCAGGACAATCCAGTTCAGGACCCGCATCTCAACCTTCATCAAGTAGTCCTATCAGTTCTACTCTTGTTCTAAATCCCTCACTAGCAACTCCTTATGTACCTCCTTCAGAAGATGATTTGAAGAAATTGTTTGATCCAATGTTTGATGAACACTATGAGCCAAGTGCTAATGATCTGTCAATTCCATCAACAGAGGCTGTTCCTATCCCTGTCAACGAAGTTAACCCTTCAGTTTCTATGTCATTAAGTCAAGAAGCGCTTGCTGCTGATCACTTTGTATCATCAAAAAATCATCAATCATCGAGTGTACATCATGGAATTGGGTCTAGCACCTATGATGGAGATAATCCCTTTGCTACTCCTGAAGATGCCCCCTTTGAAAACATATTTTCTCCTGAATCATCATCAGAACCATCTTTATCAGGAGAAATCAACTCTGCTACTTCAGTTCCTCAACAACAACCACACGAACACCTTAGAAAATGGACACATGATCATCCATTGGACAACATCATTGGAAATCCCTCTCGTCCAGTATCCACTCGTAAACAACTTGCAACTGATGCCTTATGGTGCTTCTTAAACTCTGTACTATCCAAGGTCGAACCAAAAGATGTTAAAACTGCCATGAATGAAGACAGCTGGTTCAATGCCATGCAAGAAGAGATTCATGAGTTTGATCGACTAGATGTATGGGAATTAGTACCTGCTCCTGACTGTGCTATGATCATTGCTCTAAAGTGGATCTTCAAAGTAAAACTTGATGAGCATGGTAATGTTTTAAAGAACAAGGCTCGATTGGTTGCAAAAGGATACCGTCAAGAGGAGGGTATTGACTTTGAAGAATCATTTGCTCCAGTTGCTCGTATCGAGGCAATCAGAATCTTCTTGGCTAATGCTGCAAGTAAGAACATGGTAGTC
The DNA here is from genome assembly GCA_019973895.1 of Chrysanthemum seticuspe. Classification (NCBI taxonomy): domain Eukaryota; kingdom Viridiplantae; phylum Streptophyta; class Magnoliopsida; order Asterales; family Asteraceae; genus Chrysanthemum; species Chrysanthemum seticuspe. Next base: position 88,087,680 of record BPTQ01000008.1, read on the forward strand.
TATCAGATGGATGTAAAGACGGCTTTTCTTAATGGAGATCTTAAAGAAGTCGTATACGTCAGCCAACCAGAAGGTTTTGTGAATCCAGAGCATCCTACTCATGTCTATCGCTTGAAGAAGGCTCTTTACAGTTTGAAGCAAGCTCCAAGGGCATGGTATGATACGCTATCAAAGTTTCTTCTATCTACTGGATTCAGCAAAGGAGCAGTTGATCCGACATTGTTCACCAGAAAGTCAGGCAAACATTTAATTCACATTCAAATTTATGTTGATATTATTTTTGCCTCGACTGACCCCAATGAATGTGACCGTTTTTCAAATGAAATGGGTTCCAAATTTCAAATGTCAATGATGGGACAAATGTCATTTTTCTTGGGATTAAAAATTTCACAAAGTCCCGGAGGCATTTTTATAAATCAATCTAAATATGCAAATGAGATTTTAAAGAAATTTGGATTTGATTCTTGTGACCCTGTTGACACTCCCATGATAGAGCGTACTAAACTGGATGAGGACCACTCAGGGATCATGGTAGACCAAACGAAATATCGTAGTATGATTGGATCCCTGATGTACCACACAACCAGTAGACCAGACATTCTGTTCGCTGTGTGCATGTGTGCTAGATACCAGGCTAAGCCTACCAAAAAGCACCTTGAAGCGGTTAAAAGGGTCTTTCGGTATCTCCAAGGAACCATCAATATGGGACTTTGGTACCCGAAGGACACCGGTATGTCACTAACAGCCTATGCAGATGTTGATCTTGCAGGATGTCAAGATACACGTCGAAGTACGTCTGGAGGTGCTCAGTTTTTGGGTGATAAGCTTGTGAGCTGGTCTTCTAAGAAACAGATGAGTACTTCAATATCCTCTACAGAGGCTGAATACATAGCCATGTCATCTTGTTGTGCTCAAATCCTATGGATGAGATCCCAATTATCTGACTATGGCTTTGAATTCAACAAAATTCCTCTGTATTGTGATAACAAAAGTGCCATTTCTCTCTCATGCTACAACGTACAACACTCAAGAGCAAAGCACATCGACATTCGACATCATTTCATCAGGGAGCAAGTGGAAAACGGTGTGGTGGAACTTTATTTTGTGAGGACTGAATACCAGTTAGCAGACATCTTCACCAAAGCTCTTCCTAGAGAACGTTTTGAGTTTACCCTCCCACGACTTGGTCTAAAGAGTCTACAGCCGGAAACACTTAAACGTCTTTAAGAGGAAGAAGAGGAGTAAAAGGTTTTCTTCATCCATCTCTTGTAAATAGTTATTCAAAAAGAAAAATACCAAATTTCAAAACCAACAAAAAGCAAATAGAAAAATATAAAACTTTCAAAATCCATAAAAACTAGAAAATCTTGAAAAATCCCAAAAATATTGTTATTTTGTTATGTTTGCCTTGTTCGATATCATCGACAGACTTTGTGTTGACATTCAAAGAATGTCACGGGTTTTTAGATGTTCTTCGAATGTACATAATTTGTTTAAAATTTTTTTTTAGAGAAAGTGAAACAAAGGGTTATAGTCATTTCAGTCTATAATCGGTTTTTATAGAAAGAACAGAGCCATACTTTATCTTATTTTTTTAAATATCATGCTCTGATTCTTTAAACAAATATTTGCTATCTAATGAAAACTAACAGTTTTGAAAAATAACTCGGACTCAATTTTTAAAAATCATCTGGACTTAATATTTTTCAAAACCTCTATCTCTCAATCAACAACTTATGTCATTGATTGAGGGGGAGAATGATTTCAATTAAATCAAAAAGTTTTTTGTCATGAAATTGTTTTCAAAAGATACTAATGCATGTTTAATCTTTGGAGTTTAAAGTCTCAGATTTGATCCTTATCGGTAAATGTTTTTATAAGCAAGTCACAATTCTCCTCAAAAACTTTCAAAATCCATTTAAATCTCCAGAGATCACAAATCTCAAATGAATTGAAAATTGTGATCGGGGGAGAATTTGTGATTTAAATTGGATTTAAACTGATAATTCGATAAATGGTTGTATAATGAGTTTCAAGCTCTCCTCCCCACATGTGCCAAATGATTTTAAATTTTCCATGCACATGTTGAGGGGGATCATCTATTTCAAACCAAAAAGGATTGAAACGTGATTGATTTATTTCAATGTGCAGACTTTCCCTAATATGTGCAAAACACTTTTAAATCTCTATGCACATATTGAGGGGGAGCAATTTTTTGAAAACCACATCCTTTCCAAAAATTATCCTTAACAAAGTATGAAAAATGTCAATTTTGATCAGGAAACTGATGTTGATATGTTTTAGAAAATGGTAATCAAAGAAGTGAATCCTTCCTCTTGCCTCTGTGTGCCAAAACAATTTCAAATACATGATGCACATGTTGAGGGGGAGCTCTTTTTCTGAAAATATCAAAAACAATTCAGGTACAAATTACGTTGATAATATATCACAAGTATCTGGATTGATTTTCAAATGGTTTTCAATTGGTTCCAATGGCTAATGAACAATACCAAATAGACCGACCAAATCTACTTTATGTATGGTGATATAAGGATGGTTAGGTTAGGTATTCGTTCTCACGATCTCGCCAGAGCCTGAGGGATCTACCCAGGGACAATCCACTAGGTATGATGAAAAAAGGAGAAAAGTGAGACATGGGAAGAGTGCGGACTGAGATAGAGCTAGAACTGGAATAAACCCAACAAGGTTCTAGTTATGAAATCTCGGTAAGCACTGAAGGGGTTGAAGAATAAAAAAGAATTGAATGAGAAAATGGTGAAAATAAATAGCCCTCCAATTATTCAACCTTAGGGCAGAAACCGGGTTCAATACATATGATACTGGTTGTTACTAAGGTAACACCGGTATTGAAAACAAGACGTCATGGACCCAGTAACGCACTGCACTACAACTTCCCAAGCTACTCAAGTTCCTCTTAAAAGGGCTTGTTTCATTCTCACGGGGAACCTACATAATCTATCGACTTTCTCTTAGAGATTGTTGATATTGAAGAAGGAGACCCTCTCCCTAGTATCCGACATAGGAATCAAATGTGCACAATTAAGTCTAGAGCCACGAGATCATCAAATAAATCTCTTTAGGACACTGTCAATGAAGACTCTCTGTTTCACACAATGTGGAAAGAGAGATTATATCTTATGAGTCCTACGCATTATCCTTGTGGTATTGCTAGAACATCTGAGTGATATGCAAACATATTCACAATGAAGATGGAAAGCCTTCTAGAGCCAATATCAAACAAGCTCTTGGTAGGTGGCATGTGAGATCTATCCAATAGATCAACCATGTGACAACTGAACAGAAACAATGGGGCGATTCAAACTTATGAATCAATCCTGGTTAAGGTTATGGATTGACGGATACCTTTGAAAAACCGGTCGTTGTGCTTAAAAAATTCTTTTCTTTAGCACATCGACTGTGTATTAATATTTCAAATTTTAAAGGTGTTTATGATTGATAATTGATTTTTCTCAAAAACCCTCGATGTATTGCAAAAACACTTTATTGAGCAGTACTCGATTGTTTTTCAAATCTCTTTTCATCAATCAGTGAATCTCAAATTCGCTGGTTCACTCACTCCGTGTTGTCTTCTTTGAGACGTTCCGGTTTGAGAACAGCTAGAACAGCTGCGACACCCTGTCAAGGAGATTCTTCGGAATCATACCTGATCAAAGGCAGTACTTGTACTGATCAACGGGGAACCGTGGGCCGTGTACCTCAATTCAACGAAAGTGGTCAAAGACACTTTCGTGCGCTTTATTGCTAACTATTGTATGCAGGTACACCTGACGTTTGCAGCTGATCAGAATGGAGAGGTCAATCCATAGCCACATGCTCACTCATCACATTCATTTCTAAAGAAATCATGATAAGTGCATCAATGTCTCTGATATTTTCACTCCATGCTTCTGCTATGCTGCTGCAAATATCATGAATCAACTAAAGCTTCCGCTACTCTGATGAAAAGATTTCATGATCCAGAATGTGAGCATGTCGGTCCAAAAGTCACAACTTCGCATAATGTCAACACCGCAATGGAAGAGTCAAAGATTTATGGTAGCTGATGATCTCAATGCTGGCTCAAAACTCATTATCACATGGATCAGTTAAAGACCACCACTTGAATTAACCATACGTGCAAAAATGAAGAATCAATGACTACGGGCTACAGAGCAAAGAACATTATCAAGAATCCAAGAACAATCTTTATGTAATATCTGTTTGTATTCAATGTAATTTGAGGTGACCTCCCTTAGGGGGAGATTGTTAGGATTTAGTAAATCCAGTTATTAAAGTGTCGGTCACCTCATGTATATGTAATCGTTAGAAAGCTCGTAGTCATAGTTATTTAATGTTAAGTAGTATTTAGTTAAGTAACACTGTGGAGGACGGACGGGTCTTTACCCACTGTATGCCTGATCCACAGCCCGTAGGTGGCATATTATGTAAGACTATAAATACCCTCTACCTCCCAAGGTAGATGGTTGGAGCTCATACTAACACTTTTACTTTCTCTCACTAAGTTCCCAAACCTCTAACTATTTCTCTCTCTAAAACCTTATATTATACGCCTATATGTGATCATGATTTGATGTGTTTGTGAAATCCAATATGTTACAGCGAGATTGTATGGTTTTTGTGTTAGCAAACAATACATTATGTGAGCACAACAAGTGGGAAGGGTGATTGGTGCGAAACCGTCAAGTTTTCTCACGCTAGCTGATCACTTGTGAATGACCAGCCGTAAGGAACTTAAAACAGCTCACACACCAACTCAATGAAGATCAGGAGAGTATAGTGTTTCCCCGGGTCGTTATGTCCCAACGAGCTGTGCGAGAATAGTCAAACGTGTAGTGATCGAGGGATTTGAACGGGAAAGGATTTTTGATTTATTATAAATACAGAAAAAGCCCATAAACTACAGGGGCTTAAATGCAAATTAAAGAAAGTTTAAAAAGATAAAATCTATTAAATAAACGCTATCACTATATTTAAAATGATGAACGTTTAAAACTTAAAACTAAAAACTTACGTTTAAATTAAAATTACGTAAACGTGCAAAATAAAAAGTGAAAATTACACAAGATAAATCCTAAAAATATGAAAAATACATTTTTACAATCCTAATGATAAAAGAAAACTTATAGAAAAAGAAAATTATTTTTATGACTATTTAATTAATTATTATTAATTAAAAACTATTTTTAACTATTAAATAATTACCTAAAATACAAGAAATTAGGAAATAAGGCTAGAAAAATAAAATTAAGACTTAGAAAAGTCTAGAATATCAAAATAGACTTTTCAAAACTATTTTTGTATTTTTATGATTATTTTTCTATTTTCTAGGAATTTTAAACTATTAAAAACTAATTAAATTACTAAAAATAACAAAATAAACTATGAAAAATATGGAAAATTACTTTTTTTACTTTTTATATTTATCTAAACCTAATAAAATTGAAAAATTATTTTTTTGAACCTTTTCTGAATTTTTTATATTAAAAGCTAATTAAAAATGATTAAAAACTACTTTAAATTAAGAAAAATAGCAAAACAACTTGGAAAAATCTGAAAATTTCAGGAAAAGTCTAAAATAATATTAGGAAGCTAGGAAAATTAGAAAAACAGGGGCTTATTAGGAGGAATATGAAACTGATGTGCCAAGTGCTTATAAATAAGCACTTGGATAAGCCAAAAGCTCACCAAAAGGCACCAACTGATTACAAAGGCTATAATAAGCTAAGAGAACTCAATTGCAACAAGAATCAACAAGCTGAAACCTCTGATAAGCTGATTACATAGATTTGAGTATATGAGATTTGGCAGAAAAACAGTGAAGGGGTAGTATGTTTGAGCTTATGCATAAGCCACACAATAAGCTAATAAGGAAAACTACAAATTGGAACCTCTAGAGGACCTGGCTAAGTGCTTAAATACCAAAGAACAGACCTAGGGGAGCTAAAATGAGACCTGTGCAGACCTTGGAAAACCTGCATAACCCCTGTGCAGTCAACAGTGCCCTGCACAGGGGATTTGATCCCATATGGATAAGCTGTTTTGAGCTTGTAGAAAAAATTACAAAAATTGACAAAAATGATGATGATAAAATAGACCAAGAGAGGTTTCTAAAACTACAAGTTTCATAATAATTGGCTAAGAAATGAGTTCAATAAAATTCACTCCAGTTGGCCAAAATCTGAGTTTTTCACTGTTCTTGACTTTTTGACAGAAATAGAAACTGACTTTTTTGAACTTTGATCATGATTTAAGAACAGATAATGATGCTAATTGATGAAACAAGGCTAATGCAAGCTATATCTAAGATTCTTAAACACAAAACAGGAACTTGATTTATCAAATTCACAACAGACAAGCTTTAAGATAGAATCAAAAGTGATTTTGACTTTTAGAGTCCTAGAGTGCAAAGTATTAACAGTTTTGACTCTAATTATCCTATATGTACCTAAAACAAATAAGCTTACCCACTTCACAGTCCTCTAGCTCAGATTTTAAGCTTAATCCAAACACTAGATTTCAAACTGATGTGCAGCTATTTAATCTAATCAAAGATTCTGATCTATTATGATGATATAACTAGATTACTAATGCAATTATACCACTGATTAAGCCACCCTAAACAGCTAAACACTTGTCTAATCTAACTGATGCCAAATGAAAACCTATGCAGAGGTGACAACTAAAGACATTTAAAGGTGAAAACACAAATAAGGTGTTGAGATAACTAAATTACACTACAATGCCCACTGAATAAGCTAGTGTACTAGCTTATAATTGCTAGAATGGATTAAGCAAAAATACTCACAGTTGGTCCTGCCACTAAGGCTTGCTAAAGATTCAAATGGAACAGTTCTCTGCACTTGATACTAACCCAACTCAGGTCTAAACCAGTCCACATCCAGCTCAAATTAACCCATATCCAACTTTATATCTTCAAACCAAAATCAAATAAGTATAATACTTTAGTTTGACCAAGTTTGACTAAGGATGTTTTAAAAGTGAAAACTGAGTAGAGGATTATATAAGCAATTAAGAAGCTATAGAAAAGCTTATAATAGCTTTTGAAAGTAACTTGAAAAACTAAATTGAATCTTAACACTGCTTATCAATATTTCTTCACAGTTGGACTTTTGTTGACCAAGCATGAACATTACTCCAAACTTGAAATTAATACATGAAAATGATTTCAGTACACTGTCTTAACTAAAATAACAATTGAAATTACAACTTGCAACTTATTTTAGACATAGAAATTAAAAACGACATACATATTGAAAACTAAACTAACTACTAGCTCCTCTCTTCTTCTCTTCTTCTTTTTATACCTCCAATGGTCTTGCCACGTGTCTCTGATTGAATCCCACCACTCCTCTGAGCCAATGGGAGAGTTTTGAGCATAATTGCCCATTTGATGGTTTTGGCGGGAAACTCTGGTTTTGACCTGTGGGCTCAGAACTGCAACTAGGGGGGGGGTGATAAGTAGGGGTGATGATTATGGGATAAGAGGTGTTGGGATAAGGTGATGGGATGGTGGGAGATGTGGTTGCAGAGGTTTGGTCCAGTGGGGAAGAAGGATGAGGTTTGGCGCGTATCTGGTTTGACTTGGGATTTGACTGACCAGGTATTTAATATAAGGGGGTTCAAAATTCATTATGACAGGGGGTCACATGGGTGCAAGGGTCCAAATTGGTTTAAAAGGGTTAATAACTTAGGGACCATTGTTGTCATTTCTGAAATTGCAAGGACCTTGGCTGCCAATTCATCAAAGAGGTTTCAAGGGACCAAAATTGACAATCTCACAAAGTACAAGGACCAAACTTGCCATTTTCACATTTTCCAGGGACTAATTCTGCCAATTTCAAAAGTTCAGGGACCTTTTCAGCCATTTAACAAAAGACTTATTCAAGGACCATTTTTGACAAGTTAGAATAATTCAGGGACCTTGAATAACATTTTTCTTTATTTAGTTTTACCAGGGACTGTTTTTGACAACTTTTGAAACTTGGGGGACTAAAACTGCCAATTATGCAAACTTTAAACGTTTTTTCACCAGATTTTGATATTTTTGCATTTAAAACACATAAAACACTTATTTGTGATATTTTTATCATTTTGATGCATTTCTGAGTGTTTTCAGATGTTTTTGCAGTCTAATTTGTACAAAAATGATGAGTATTTAGACACTCATCAAAGGGTTTCTCGATTTCCCCTAAGACTCCAAAAATTTTCACGTAGGATGAGTGCAAGAGCCTTGTACTCTTCTCGGATATCCCGTGTATAGATAGTGTTTGGATAAGAGTAATAGGGTCGAATTTTGCATATTAAGCGAGTCAAGTCTTGCGGGGAAGGTATGTGTGAACAATATGGACTATTTTATTCACAAAAGTTGAAGAGAGAATCAAGAGACCAATCTTCAGTGAAGGCACATTGTCCATGATTTGGAATTCGGAGGATGTGAGCAAATTGCCCAAGGGTTAAAACAAACTTTTGGTTTTTGATCCAAAACCAAAGAGATAGAAAGCGATCCTCGTTACGAACGAGTTCAACTTGACGGAAGAATTCCAATACAAACCTTGGACATATTTTCTCGTTAATTTCGAGAAGACACTCCAGTCCTATGGTTTGGAAGGAGGTATTGATACCTTTTTCGTATTGTAGAGGAGTGTCGACAATACGTCCTTCATGAAAGTGACGAGTTTCGAGATTATTGAACCCACGGACATGATTGCCAGGAGTGTTGGGCTCAAGAGAGATGTTAGGGGTGTAGACGCAAGTGAGTGAAAAATCGAACTCATACTCATGCGACATAGCAAGACCTATAGAAAGGAAGAGTTAATAGGATGTGACGTATTACGGGCAAAAAAATGATTGCCTAACGTTTTTACAAGATGTTTATTAACAATGATAATTAACTTACTTAAAGTTTGACATTCTAGTGGAATATTTCTCTTAGGAAGAAAACGGTTTTTATTTTGCATGAAAAAAAAACTGTTATCCTGAAGGACGGTTCCCTTCCATAAGGGATCCGGCAAGTATACCTACAGGGATCCGTGGATCAGTAGTAACAGAAAAAAGGGTTTTGATAAAAACATAGGTTTTTACATCTTATAGTTTTATACCAAGATATGTATATTAGCCTACATTTACTTTTAGCATGCATTATCGGTTTCTAACGTATCTAAAAAATACGAAAGGTATAAAGCAAAATAAATGACAAACACATTATGAAAAATAAACTAGATGAACTAGAACATTAGTAATATTTCATTTCAGTGCTAAGAACGATACAAAGGATTGGGTATATAACACCAATGTAGATTAACAACACAAAGTATATGTCTCCATACTAGAACTTCATTATAGGGAACACGAGAGAGATGAGTGTTAAGGCGATGAGTACGAGGGCGAAGTAAACCATGTTGATGAAGAACCTTCTTGGTTTTGGTTTGAGATGAGATGAGATGAGGAGGAAGATGAAGTTTTGAATGAGAGGTAATTTTTGAAAGTGCAAGATTTGAAAAAGTGAGGATTTGGTGGAGTGGACGTTGAAGGGAGATTTATGGGGAATGAGGAATTTTTGAGATTTGTGTTTTATTTTATTATTAGAAAGATATGATTTTTGGATTAAATGAAATAAAACACAAATTTTATAAACCTCGACTTTAGACGAAAGAGCAACACGTATGCGAGAAAAGTTTCCTAACAAAGCTACATGTAATATATGATTATGCACAAAAGATAATCATATAAATTCCTATGTAAGCACACTTATTTATTAAGCTAATGTTATTTATAGATAAGTGGAAAATCATACCTCTAATGCACTTAAGAATGTCTTTACAAATGACACAACAAATGTCAGTAGACAGTTCCGGTTCCTTCGTGTTTAAGATACCTTCTTAGGGAAGGTATTCTTGTTACCAAGCAATTCCTATGGCTTGGTAGGTATGAGATTTAACTAAGCAACATGACAAAGAAGGTTAGTGCAATTAAATAAATAGTAAGTAAAAAGAATGTTGTCATCTAATCAACATCCAAACAAAGTGTTTTTAAAAACATGGTGTTTGTTTTTGTAAAAGACCTTCTTTGTAGTTTTAAATTAAACACGGATCGTATCAAGTTTTTAAAGTACAATTTACTTTAAAAAACTTGGTAACGAAGCTCTGATGCCAATTGTGGAAAACTAGAAGGGGGGGGGGTTGAATAGTTTTACCGATTAAAACTTGGTTTTAAACTATTTAGATCGACTTATGTCAATCTATTAAACATTTGTGTTGGATGTTAACAGACAAGCATATATAAGTATGTAATGAAAAGATAAGGAGTAAGAAGCACAAAACCACAATGCGAGTATTTATAGTGGTTCGGCTACAAGGACACCTTCCTTGCCCTACTCCACTCCCCGAGTCACCTACTAGAGAGTTTGTAAACGCTATACGACATCAACTCCTTATGGCGGAGAAGCCTTCACAACATTGCCTACTCTTTATCCGGTACAAGGCTAGATACCGGGATTGTAACGCCCCGACCCGCCAAGGGTAAAGGAATCACAAGTAATGGTGTCATATCAAAGCAAAACATAATAAAAAAAAGAAGTCTTAACATAAATGCGGAAATAATCCAAGTCAAAATGACTTCAATACATAGGTCCCAGCGGAAACATAATAAACCTCAACATAATATCCGAAATAAATAAGTCTTAAATGGCATCATAAGAAATCAAAGCTAAAATCTCTAAGGTAAGTCCACTCAAGCACTCATCCCAAAGCAACCCAGCTTCCAACGCTTAGATACCTGCCGCGGAAGAAAAGAAAAGTGCGGCTGATCTTCAAAAGCCCGGTGAACAGATATGAAAGCAAAAGCGAATACTAAACGATAACGAATAGGAAATAAAGTGAATGAGCGATAGCAAAATCATAATCATTTTCAAAGCATAAATCATAATGTTCAAAATAAAGTTTATAGTCAACTACCACGAGCCCAGAAACATATATCAGATCATATTCATATTCACATAAGGCAACATTTGTAGGGGAGACCTACCAGAGTTATGAAGGACGTGCATGCACGCAGCATCAATCATCAGATAACATATAACAGATAACATATAACAGATCTAGGATGCATCCATACGCCCCTTCCTACATATTCACAAATATGCTTCACCATCCAGAGACGTGGCAGAACATCACTTTACTGCCCTAGAGTCATACCAGAGGTGCATCACTGATACGGACATGGAACCCCCATGACTAGTTAAATATTTGGCTCGGGTGTCAAACTATCTTAGGTCAAATCAGAATGTCATAACTGACACAGATCATATTTTATCAGAAAATCATTCATATTTCCAAAATCATAGTTTTCATATCAGATAGTTCAAAATCAGATGTTTCATAATTCAGAAATCAGAGTTCAGATAAGCAATAGCTCAAACAAATCAGATTTTGGGATTCATAGCAAAGGCTTAGGAAACCCTAATACAAAAGAAAACGTTAAAAGGAACCTTTACTGAAAAGGTCAGAATATCTGTACCTTATTCCAAAGCAAATGATCGAAAAGCAGAAAGACGAAAGGCAAAGGATTACTCCTTCTTCTCAGAACCTATAGACATTAACGGTCGTCCATGTTATTTATGATTCCATAATCGTCGAAATGATCTTTTAATATTTGGTGTTCATACTTAATGATCTTCAGACTTTAGGGTTTTATTAAATGAGACTTAAGTATTTTATAATTAATGTTGTAGATTAGGGTTCGTTATGTCATTTATTAAAGTCTAGGTTTAAATGTGAAAATAGTTTATAATTCATAACTCACACATGAAATAACGAATTACTATATTTAGCTCAAACCCTAATCGACTCTCATTTATGTTCTAGGGTTTTCTTATTCTTTAATATCTCAATAATATGCATTTACTTTACATGTTACGTCTTAATGACTCGCTACTTAACCTAACACGTAAATGATAACAATCTTTCCTTTTATGTTTTACCATGTACGTTTATGATTTTATGCGACATACAAGTTACTTATTACTCGGATAAATTACACGTGTACATAACTACTAGTTCACTTGAATTAATATAACGCACACAAAAGAGACACGGTTCACAAACAATTAGGGTTTGGTATACTTTATTCGGTTCACATATTTAACCTAGGGTTTATGTTTACATGACCCTTACTTGTTTATTATACGTCCAAAACTTTTATATATATATAGTTCGGTTCAAGCTAGGGTTTCGGCTAGTAGGTTATACGCAAGTCCTAGCTCGTCTAAACACGTTACATATTCAAGTTATGATGTTTTATTCATTAGCCGAATACATATATGGTTCGGTCCTAACTCATGCATGGTTCGGCCTTCTTTAACTCAACATATACATGACCCGATTCAATATTACATATTACGTTACATGTTCTTTAGTAGTTATAAGGTTTAATCTTTATGGTTTGCCCTTGTTTTGGTTTACACGGCTCGGCACAAAAAGAAAACAACAAAGCTCGACTAAAACAAACGTAACACAACATATATACGCAAGGTACATCAAAGGAAGACGAGAACATGTTATACCTTTACTTGGTTGAAGCAAAAACTCGACTCCAAGAGGTTGTGGGTCTCGGCCGAATAGGAACAAGGAGAAAAGAGAGGCAACAATTAAAACTAGGGTTTCACTTTTGAGGTTATGTGTTGTATTTATAGTTGTAGTATTTAGTTTAGGTTTAGGAGTGGGTTGGGTTCGGTTTGGGTCCAACCGAGCTCAAAGGCTCGCCCAAATGGGCTTCGGCCCTTGATCCCACGAACACAAACAAACGCCCCTCGTGGGCTTCTCTTGATCCTCGGCTTGGCGCAAAACAAACAAAACAAACGAGCCCATCCAACAAATGAACGGCCCAACATATTAGCAAAACGTTTAAGTCCTTCGTCGTACCAAAGTCGTTCACGTAATTATATTCGTCAAGTTTTTATTTATTCGCAAGTTAGGCTTTTAATTTCATTAAATGATTATAAACGTGTTTTACGTATTTTATAATTCTTGGTTCCAAGGGTATTTTCGTCTTTATATATGTTTTAGATTTTTCGGGTTTTACAACTCTTCCCCTCTAAAAACAATTTTCGTCCTCGAAAATTGAAATGAAACGAAACGAAAACGAGATGAGAACATACCGAACTATTCAAAGAAATGAGGGTAACTAGCTCGCATCGACTCTTCGGTTTCCCAAGTAGCCTCACGCTCCGGGTGATTTTTCCAAAGAATCTTAACGAACGGAATGACTTTATTTCTCATGACTCTTTCTTGTCTTTCTAAAATAGCTTCCGGTTCTTCAGATAAAGAGATATCGGATCGAATTTGATCAAACGGATACGAAGCAACGTGTAATGGATGATAAATGTATCCCCTTAGGAGAGATAAATGGAAAACATCATGAACATGCGATAGCTGAGGCGGAAGTGCTAATCGATACGAAACTTCTCCTATACGCTCCAAAATTTCAAACGGACCAATGAATCGAGGACTGAGCTTGCCCTTGATTCCAAAACGTTTCACACCTCTAAACGGCGAGACTTTCAAAAACACACGATCACCAACTCGAAACTCTAAATCACGACGATGCTTGTCGGCATAACTTTTCTGACGAGACCTAGCCTCCTTCAACTTTTCTCTAGCAACAGCTACTTTCTCATTAGTGATCTCAATTATTTCCGGACCTTCGATTAGACGTTCACCTACTTCATCCAAACAAGTAGGTGATCTACATTTTCTTCCATAAAGAAGTTCAAACGGTGCTGCCTTAATGCTAGCATGCCAACTGTTGTTGTATGCAAACTCTACCAAACACAAATATTCATCCCAGCTGCCAGTCCATTCCAAAGCACAAGCCCTTAGCATGTCCTCTAAGGTCTGAATAGTCCTCTCTGACTGACCATCTGTTTGCGGATGAAATGCCGTACTAAAATTAAGTCGAGTACCCCAAGCTTTTTGCAAACCCTTCCAGAAACGAGAAGTAAAACGCGGATCCCTATCTGACACAATAGACGTCGGAGTACCATGAAGTCTAACTATCTCTTGTTAAAAAATCTCTGCCAATCTACCAATACCATAATCCTTTCTAATTGGTAAGAAATGAGCAGATTTGGTTAGCCGATCAACAACCACCCAAATCGCATCATGCTTCTTCTTAGTAAGAGGTAGTCCAGTCACAAAGTCCATAGATATCTTATCCCACTTCCATGTCGGAATATCCAATGGTTGTAACAGTCCACTAGCTCTTTGATGTTCGATCTTCACTTGCTGACAAATCATACACTTCGACACAAACGTCGCCACATCTTGCTTCATACCGTTCCACCAGAAATACTGTTTCAAATCCCTATACATCTTGGTAGAACCAGGATGGATAGTGAAAGGAGAACTATGAGCTTCAGTCATAACTTTCTCACGAAGTACCTGATCATTGGGAACGCAAAGCCTATCTTCATACCATACAATACCGTCGTTATCAACCTTAAACTCCGGCTGCCTACCTTCTTCAACATTTTGCGCCACGGCCCACAGCTCGCCGTCATCTTTCTTAGCTTCCTTAATTTGCAGTATAAGGTTCGACTCCACCTTCATACTAGCCCAGTATCCACCAAAACCTCGTACGCACAACTCAACATCCAAACGCTCTAAGTCACGAATGATCCTAGGCTCAATCTCAATACTTGCCAGCATACCTGATTTCCGGCTAAGTGCGTCAGCAACTACATTAGCCTTACCAGGATGGTACTGAATGTTAGTGTCATAATCCTTAAGAAGTTCTAACCATCTTCTTTGTCTCATGTTGAGTTCCTTTTGAGTGAAAATATACTTGAGGCTCTTATGGTCGGTGAAAATATCACACGTCTCTCCATACAAGTAATGTCTCCAGATCTTCAACGCGAACACCACAGCAGCTAACTCAAGGTCATGAGTTGGGTAATTCTCCTCATAAGGTTTCAGTTGTCTTGAAGCGTAAGCTATCACCTTACCATGTTGCATCAAGACACAGCCCAATCCTTTCTTAGATGCATCGCTATAAATTTGATATCCTCCAGAACCAGATGGAAGAGTCAAAATAGGAGCGGACACCAACCTCCGTTTCAACTCTTCAAAACTCTTTTCTCTTTCATCCGTCCACACGAACTTTTCACCTTTCCTCATCAATTGGGTTAAGGGCAAAGCTAAACGAGAGAAACCTTCAACAAAACGTCGGTAGTATCCAGCAAGTCCTAGAAAACTCCTAACCTCAGTCACTGTCGTAGGTCTTGGCCACTTAGTGATAGCCTCAACCTTAGACGGATCCATGGTGATACCATCAGCAGATATAATATGACCAAGGAAAGCGACTTGTCCTAACCAAAATTCTCACTTCGAGAATTTGGCGTACAACTTCTTCTTCCTCAGAAACTCCAAAACTATCCGGAGATGTTGTTCATGCTCCTCTTCAGACTTAGAGTAAACTAAAATGTCATCGATGAAAACAATAACGAACTTGTCGAGGAATTCATGGAAAACACGATTCATCAGGTCCATAAACACAGCAGGCGCATTCGTCAAACCAAAAGGCATAACGAGAAACTCATAATGACCATATCTGGTACGAAACGCGGTCTTAGGAACATCTTGCTCCTTCACACGTAGCTGATGATAACCAGACCTCAGATCAATCTTAGAAAAGAACTTAGCTCCTTGCAGTTGATCAAATAAATCGTCTATGCGCGGAAGAGGATAACGGTTTCGAATAGTAATACGGTTGAGTTCACGGTAGTCGATACATAAGCGCATACTTCCATCCTTCTTCTTCACAAACAAAACAGGTGCACCCCATGGAGAAACACTAGGTCGAATGAATCCATTATCTATCATCTCTTGCAGCTGTTCCTTCAACTCCTTCAGTTCTACAGGTGCCAAACGATACGGAGCTTTCGAAATCGGTTTAGCACCAGGGATTAACTCAATGCTAAACTCAACTTCTCTAGCTGGAGGAAGACCAGGAAGTTCATCGGGAAAAACGTCGGTGAATTCACAAACAACAGAAAGATTTTCAATGTTAGGACTCTCCAAAGATGTGTCCTTAACAGATGCTAGAAAACCTTGACACCCATGAGCAATCATGGTCCGTGCCTTCATAGCAGAAATGAACTTAACAGATTTGAGTGGTTTAGAACCATAATAAACGAATTCAGGATGTTTTATGTCTCCAAAGATCACAGTTCTAGCATAGCAGTCGATGGAAGCTCTATGATAAGCCAACCAATCCATGCCTAGAATGATATCAAAGTCGACCATATCGAGAGGATACAGATGTGCAGGGCGAATACGATCATCAAAACGAAGAGGACACTTAACGTATTTATGATCAATGATCATGTGGTTTTTCATAGGCGTAGATATCGATAAGTGATTCGTTAGTGGTTGTGGCTTCATATTAAGTTTCTTAGCACATGTGACAGATATAATGGAGTGTGTGGCACCGGTGTCAAATAAAACGAAGACAGAATAATCATCAATGAAAAGAGTGCCCGTAATGGTACCTGAAGTATGCTCCGCCTGATTCCGAGTAGTAGCATAAACACGTCCAGTAGTAGGTGGCGGCTTGGTGTAGTTTCCAGGAATCGTCGGGTTCCTCTTAGGGCAATCCTTGATCTTGTGAGTAGTGGAACCACAAGAGAAACATCCACCAGTGGCCTTGAAACACGGTCCCGGATGAGCCTTTCCACAAGTAGTACAGATAGGTGGGGGAGGCAAAACTTCAGCTGTCCTTTGCTGACCAGAAGATCCTGAAGCACGACCCTGATTTGATCCTCGAGCCGACTGATCTTTGTTGTAACGCTGGTTATTGTTACCTTGATTCTGACGATCATTTCCATTCTTACTAGCAGCTCTGCTATCCTGACCCCTCGCCTCAGGGCGCCTAGAGTCCACATTCCTTCCCGACTGACCCCGCTGATCATAACTCTTATCCACTTGTCCCCTTGAATCATAACTCCTGCCAGTATTTCCCTTATACTCATTACTTTGAGTCCTACCTTGAATCCGATCACCATCGCGATTACGCTTGTTGTAACCCGAACCCTCATGAAAGATCTCAATGTTACGAGCTGCATCATTGCAGGCCGACACATCCTCATACTCAGTGTTAAGCAGTCGGTCCAACACCCACTTCTTCAGTCCCCATTTGAAATGCTTAGCTTGGCGCCTACCATCTCCAGCAATCGCTCCAACAAAGCTTACCAACCTCATAAACCTACTCATGTACTCATTGGAGTTCTCATGATCAAACTGGTAGATTGCCTGATAATCCCTCTCATACCTTTGCTATTCCGCATCAGGGAAGTAACGGTTATAGAAGATAGTCCGAAACTCCGCCCAAGTACAAGTAACAGCGAAAGCATCTCCTCCTCGTGCTTGTTTCAATGCTTTCCACCAATTTAAAGCATCACCCTCCAGTTTGAATGCAGCTAAACGAGTCTTAAATTCATCTCCACAACCCAGTACTTCAAACAGCTTCTCAACATGAGTGATCCAGTCCTCAGCTTCAGTGGGAGTAGCAGCAGTGCTAAAAGAAAGAGGCTTGAGCTTACCGAAACGCTCGAGCCAAGTGTGAATGCCTGTGGGTTGATTTCCTCCACCACTACCCGAAGCACCATTCTGATTATGAATGTTGTTGATCACCTGTTCCATCATCTCAGGTGTAGTCAAACCAGGGAAAAGAGAGTTGAGAGCATTCGCAATCGCACCATCCATGTTAGGAGTATCATCGTCTCCATCCAGATTTTGACGAGTTCGAACCATCTGAATGATATTCACACGATTAGCAAAATGAACAAAGGTGAGATACGAAATGGAAGTTCGCAGAAGGAAACCTAAGTCTACCCAATCCTCACAGGTCAAATCCTAAACTCCAAGGGATAACCTAAGGTTCTTATGTTCACAGGTCCTGACTACAAGTTGTAAACCTGGGCTCTGATACCATAAATTGTAACGCCCCGACACGCCAAGGGTAAAGGAATCACAAGTAATGGTGTCATATCAAAGCAAAACATAATAAACAAAAGAAGTCTTAACATAAATGCGGAAATAATCCAAGTAAAATGACTTCAATACATAGGTCCCAGCGGAAACATAATAAACCTCAACATAATATCTGAAATAAATAAGTCTTAAATGGCATCATAAGAAATCAAAGCTAAAATCTCTAAGGTAAGTCCACTCAAGCACTCATCCCAAAGCAACCCAGCTTCCAACGCTTAGATACCTGCCGCGGAAGAAAAGAAAAGTGCGGCTGAGCTTCAAAAGCCCAGTGAACAGATATGAAAGCAAAAGCGAATACTAAACGATAACAAATAGGAAATAAAGTGAATGAGCGATAGCAAAATCATAATCATTTTCAAAGCATAAATCATAATGTTCAAAATAAAGTTTATAGTCAACTACCACGAGCCCAGAAACATATATCAGATCATATTCTTATTCACATAAGGCAACATTTGTAGGGGAGACCTACCAGAGTTATGAAGGACGTGCATGCACGCAGCATCAATCATCAGATAACATATAACAGATAACATATAACAGATCTAGGATGCATCCATACGCCCCTTCCTACATATTCACAAATATGCTTCACCATCCAGAGACGTGGCAGAACATCACTCTACTGCCCTAGAGTCATACCAGAGGTGCATCACTGATACGGACATGGAACCCCCATGACTAGTTAAATATTTGGCTCGGGTGTAAAACTATCTTAGGTCAAATCAGAATGTCATAACTGACACAGATCATATTTTATCAGAAAATCATTCATATTTCCAAAATCATAGTTTTCATATCAGATAGTTCAAAATCAGATGTTTCATAATTCAGAAATCAGAGTTCAGATAAGCAATAGCTCAAACAAATCAGATTTTGGGATTCATAGCAAAGGCTTAGGAAACCCTAATACGAAAGAAAACGTTAAAAGGAACCTTTACTGAAAAGGTCATAATATTTGTACCTTATTCCAAAGCAAATGATCGAAAAGCAGAAAGACGAAAGGCAAAGGATTACTCCTTCTTCTCAGAACCTATAGACATTAACGGTCGTCCATGTTATTTATGATTCCATAATCGTCGAAATGATCTTTTAATATTTGGTGTTCATACTTAATGATCTTCATACTTTAGGGTTTTATTAAATGAGACTTAAGTATTTTATAATTAATGTTGTAGATTAGGGTTCGTTATGTCATTTATTAAAGTCTAGGTTTAAATGTGAAAATAGTTTATAATTCATAACTCACACATGAAATAACGAATTACTATATTTAGCTCAAACCCTAATCGACTCTCATTTATGTTCTAGGGTTTTCTTATTCTTTAATATCTTAATAATATGCATTTACTTTACATGTTACGTCTTAATGACTCGCTACTTAACCTAACACGTAAATGATAACAATCTTTCCTTTTATGTTTTACCATGTACGTTTATGATTTTATGCGACATACAAGTTACTTATTACTCGGATAAATTACACGTGTACATAACTACTAGTTCACTTGAATTAATATAACGCACACAAAAGAGACACGGTTCACAAACAATTAGGGTTTGGTATACTTTATTCGGTTCACATATTTAACCTAGGGTTTATGTTTACATGACCCTTACTTGTTTATTATACGTCCAAAACTTTTATATATATATAGTTCGGTTCAAGCTAGGGTTTCGGCTAGTAGGTTATACGCAAGTCCTAGCTCGTCTAAACACGTTACATATTCAAGTTATGATGTTTTATTCATTAACCGAATACATATATGGTTCGGTCCTAACTCATGCATGGTTCGGCCTTATTTAACTCAACATATACATGACCCGATTCAATATTACATATTACGTTACATGTTCTTTAGTAGTTATAAGGTTTAATATTTATGGTTTGCCCTTGTTTTGGTTTACACGGCTCGGCACAAAAAGAAAACAACAAAGCTCGACTAAAACAAACGTAACACAACATATATACGCAAGGTACATCAAAGGAAGACGAGAACATGTTATACCTTTACTTGGTTGAAGCAAAAACTCGACTCCAAGAGGTTGTGGGTCTCGGCCGAATAGGAACAAGGAGAAAAGAGAGGCAACAATTAAAACTAGGGTTTCACTTTTGAGGTTATGTGTTGTATTTATAGTTGTAGTATTTAGTTTAGGTTTAGGAGTGGGTTGGGTTCGGTTTGGGTCCAACCGAGCTCAAAGGCTCGCCCAAATGGGCTTCGGCCCTTGATCCCACGAACACAAACAAACGCCCCTCGTGGGCTTCTCTTGATCCTCGGCTTGGCGCAAAACAAACAAAACAAACGAGCCCATCCAACAAATGAACGGCCCAACATATTAGCGAAACGTTTAAGTCCTTCGTCGTACCAAAGTCGTTCACGTAATTATATTCGTCAAGTTTTTATTTATTCGCAAGTTAGGCTTTTAATTTCATTAAATGATTATAAACGTGTTTTACGTATTTTATAATTCTTGGTTCCAAGGGTATTTTCGTCTTTATATATGTTTTAGATTTTTCGGGTTTTACAGGGATCTTCCACGAGATAGAACCAAACCTATCACAACGTCGCCTACCCTTTATCCGGTACTAGGCTAGATACCGAGTTCCATTGCAATGGAGGAACTACTAACCAACATTAAAACAAAAACTAACCCCAAAGGAGATCTACTCTTTATAACAATATCAACAAGGATATCAATATCCTTTGATCCAATACTAATCTATCTTGTACATCGAATCACACCATATCGAATGTACACCTTAGGCATCTTTCACTAATGCCTTTGACTCGATCTCCAAGGCACCATTCACTAATGCCTTGTGACTTGACTTCTAGGCATCCTTCACTAATGCCTTTAGCCTTGACTTCGAAGCACCCTTCAGTAGTGCTTTCAATACAAACGTTCGACACCTTTCACTAATGTTTTCGTCTTGACTCTTTTAGACATCTTTCTCTAATGTCTTCAACACTACACTTCTTATGAGGAAGAAGAGAACTATCAACAAGAGAACCTCAGTAGTCTTGATGATAACGAAGCATGGCAACTCATGGACTTGAGCTTTCTCGTCTTCAAAAGATGGTGATCTCGCCTTTAAGAGAAACCTAGAGAATCACACAAAAACAAAACTACATACATAGATCACTTGGATCTGAGGTTAGAGAGTTTATAACTCAAAGAGAAAATATGTGAGAAAGGGGTGAGAAACAATGAAAAAATGACTCACTATTTATAGAGAGAAAATGGCTATTGTTCCACGGATCCCTCACTTGAGGGATCCGTCCAGTGTATTACTAGGGATCCGTGGGACGCTCCCTTTTGCCCATGGGTTTTGGGTCATGGGTCATGGGTTATGGATCATGGGTATCAAAGTAGATACAATGTATCTACAAGATGCAATGCATCTAGTCCATGGTTCATGGATTAAAACCATGGGCCATGTATTAAAACTATGGGCCATGGATATTATCCATACATGACTTATGCATGATGTCATATAATGGGTTTTGGGTCAAGCTCCATGGGTATGGGTCATTGACTTTGGGTTGTACCCAACTACATTCAATGTATTTGGTCAATGGGTCAAATACTTAAGTTTCTACCCAATTGTATTATCCATTTTAATACATACTAGTTATTTATATATTCACCCAATATGTAAACACTAGTTGTTATACATATGTATTACTAAATCATACAAACACTTATACTTGTTTTAGTGTTTTATGTGAAAACGTAAGTGTGTTAGAAAACTATTGGCTCAAACCATTTATGTATTTTATTTGTTTCGTTAAAATAATTTTACGTTTGTTATCGACCAAACATTAGAAGGTCGTAAAATATAAATAAACGTTTTACGGCTTATTTGTATTAAAAATCTCCCCCTTTTTGTTGATGACAAAACATAAAATTATTTTAAGGAAAAACTAAAATTCGTAAAAGTTTGAATTTGTAGTTTTTACTTTCTTCTCCCCCTTTTTGTCGAAACAAAAATAGCTTTGGAAAGGAACTAACACATTGTTTTAAGAAAAACATGTGAGAGAAAAAAAATAGAGAGCAAGTGACGGGAAGAGTTCTCGTCTTAACTCCCCCTTGACGAGTCCATCCCTTTGTGAGGGTGTCAAGAAAACAAATACTAAGCTAGTTCATTTGCAACTAAGTTTGCAAAAGATTTCGTCTAAGTGACGAATATGCTCCTCCTTGATGATTGCAACTTTGCAAAGAGACTTCATGAAATGTAATCCTAATATTGCAAGTGATTTTGCAATGTATTGCTTTGACACAAAGCTCCCCCTAGCTTAAGGTGTCAAACTCTTCACGTGTAAGTTGAAAATCTACAAAACAAAGGTTAGAAAACAAGTATATAGTGCATAATTTTCTGCAAATAAGACTCAAGTTAGTAGAAAATTGGTCTTCTGTTGCATGGATCCCATAGTTCCCTCCTTGGAGGGATCCGTCTAGGCACAACGTAGGGATCCGTCTGTCTGTAGCTAAAATACAGCAAATGTGATGCACAAAAAGATGCTGGCATCAAAATGAGATATGTGTTAGACCAATAATCATATACTCAGAAATATAGCAAATATCATGTAATTTTATTTAATAAAACTAGAGATATGATATACATGGCTCAAAAAACTAAGAAAATGAACAATACATGACTTTGAGATACTAGACTATCTAAGTCGCGCTTGATACTAGGATACCACTAGAATCCTCTAGCCCAAGTTTGTTAGGTTTAATCTCGTCGAAACGTTCGAGGAGGTGATAAAACATGAAACGTTTATCTTCACGTACTTCATGTATCAAACTTTCAACATGTTGACAATGATAACAATCTTTGTCATGGCTAGGTAGTGGTGATGGAATAAAGGAAATTGCTTGATGTGAAGGATCAAGTGAAGTGGGTTGAGGAGCCTCAAACGAGAGAGGGATTGGTGGAGGCGTATTCAAATATGGCTCAACCGAGAATAATGGTGGTGGTAAAGAGGTGTCAACTTCCATGTGGTCGGGTGGTTGACTTTGATGATTTCTCATAATCCAAAAGGGATTATTTGATGGTGACGGAGAAAAGGAAGCCGGAGCTAGTGTTGACTCAACACCTTGATTTTGTTCCACTATTCCTCCTAATGAGGAGAATGTTGTCGGTAGTGGAGGATGAGATGGCCTAGGAGGCAAATCCTCTAGATTGTAGAGGTGTGGTGATGAGAGTGGAGTGGTGAATGATAGGTCTCTAGGCACCAATGGTGATGGTTTAGTGGAGATGGGATTGTTTGGTTTTGGAGGTATGGTGATGTTTTTCATTAGTAGTCTTGTGGGAACTATCCTTTTAGGGATTGGTTTGATTGGTTGAGTTGGTGGAGGAGAAATCCTAGCATTTGTGGATTTAACCGGAGATGATTCGGTTGAATAAATTTCGTGTACAACACGAGCAATTTTCTTGGGTGGTCCTTTGGTGGATGAGTTACCACTTGGAGCTTTCCTCATGATGAGATGATTCAAAGAGGTTTGTAAAGGTTTCTAAGTGCTGAAAATAAGGATGAAGATGATGACTTTAGGAGTCCTAAGAATGTGGTTTATAAAGCAAGGGATTTAGCAATTGTATTCAAGACTTAAGCCACTAAGATTCCTTGGAATGTGATGATTAGCATGCACAAGAGTCAACTTCAGAGTTGTACTGATCTAAGAGCTTAATTAAGATGAGATGGAGTGATCAAGTTAGCAAAATGAGCTTGAAATGATTGTTTTAGGTAGAGTTGACATGAATCTGTCACACGGATCCCACGGTTCCCTCCAATGAGGGATCCGTCTAGGCTAATCCTAGGGATCCGACTCTCAGCAGCTAGGAAAGGGTAAAAATGATGTTTCTTAGATCTAAGGCCTATACCATCTTGAGTGTTTCAGTCCTCCTAAGTATCTTAAATGAAAGCGCAATTAAATGTTCAAGGGCAATGAGTGATGTAGCTAATGATTGCCTTTTATGGAAGAAATTAGAACTTTTATGAGTACCAATGAATGAACAAAGATGACACTAAAAACTTGAGAGTGTCAAATGGAGCTAAATGGTCCTAGAGACTAGATAGTAACTTAAGATAATGTTTTGGAGGATATCCTAAAAGCTTAAGATGGAAAAGCTAGAATTTGACCCATTTCGACCTATTTTAAGGTTAGGATGACTACGATCAATTTGCTAAAATTGAAAGATTTCTAAAGCTAGATGTATTAACATGTGAGGGATCATGTGTGAGTATAAGAGCGGAATGGAACATCAAAACAAGCAAATTTATTACACAACAAGGTTCTGGTTCAAGTGAAAGAATTGAAGATTATAAAGAAGATTCAAGAGCTAAGGCTTGAAGATGCACCTTCAATGTTAGAAGTGAATAACCATCCTGTAAGGGGAGATTGCTAGCTTTAGAAGTGGTGTTCATTATTAGTATAACGAACCTTGTAACGTTTAGTGAACGCGTAATAGATATGTAATAGTGTATTGGGCTTAACAATAGTTACTGTATAATGTAAACATAAGTCCAATGGGCCTAGCCCATCCAAAGCCCATATTCAGCCCTTGTAACTTTGTAAGCAACATATAAATACCCTCCTACACTTGTCGGAGGGTGGGAGTTCATTTAGGGTGCGTTTGGTTTGTCGCTATGTATCACGATGGGTATGGGTGATGGTATAGAGTGGAATGATAATGGAAAGTATGAAGAAACCACCCACACACATAATATATGAGGAAACCTTCACATTTGGGTATCCTCATTCCATTGTGGTGGGCCCTATAATCAACCGAACAATATTAATGACTTTCAAAGTGATAGATCCATACCTATACACCCCAATCAAACGGGCCCTAAGATTATTTCTCTCTCTAATAACTCTCTACTCAATCGTGTATGTGTGTTTTTTGATTCCAAAAGGTGACCTAGGCAGATAGTATAACGAGTAATGATATTTCAATAATTTTGTTTTAAAAATAAATATTATGACAATTCATGGTTTTGTAATGTATAATAGTTTTCTAAAAAATTATTATAAATCTTTATACTTATATAGATATAATACCCGAGTACGCACACGTTTTATATAAGTTTTTCATTATGTATTAATATCGATTAATATTTTGTATAGATTGTTTTGTACGAAGGATTTCATTTTGTTTAACTTGCATTATGTTTAGGTTGATTGTCCTTAAATATTAACTATTGATATGTTTAAATTTAACAAATGATATCATTTTTTAAAATTTAGACATTATGCATGTTTAATAGAACATAATAACCCATGGGGGCGTGCCTTTATTTTGGTATTTTTTTTTAAAGAGTAATTATATGTGTCGCTGCTATATGTATAATCTCGTGTATTTTTTTTAATCACACAATAACCCATGGGGGCGTGCCTTTATTTTGGTATTTGTATTTTTGTTACAATTTATTTTAGCCTTAATTTTTATATCCGTGCACTCGCATGTTAAAATTATTAAGAGAAATAATATGAGTCATTATTCAACGCCATTAGTAAAAAAGAAATATACTTTTTCGGATCTCTTTACTTAATCTCGTAAGGAAAAATAGTATGAGTCTGTCATATATGTAAAATCTCATTTATTAATTTACATACCACAAGTATTCGTGCTTTCATCTTGATATTTATATTTCCGTACACATTCATTTAATACATAACGGTAATAATGTTTATTAATAACAACAATATTAAGTTCATTTAAATTTTTTATAATTTATTTAAAATTTAACAATTAAAGTCTTATTAATAATTATCTTTTACTTTATTAGTTTTTTTTAATAAAATCAACACATGTGTTTTTATATATGAGGAGAGTTATTTTACATACCAATTTTTTCTCACATACAAAAGGACATATCTTCACCATCCATTTAAAAAAAAATCAATAGTTGAGATTAAAAACATTTTATTATTTCACATATTTTTTATAATTTAAATATCTCTTAAACCGTTAATCGTTAAGCGAAAATATTTACACCGTCGCGATGAGCATTTAATTATCTTTTTATAGACGGGCACTTTGATATACTTTCGAAAAAAGAAAAAAAATCGTTTTTTTCACATTTTTTCGTATTTTTTTCTTTTTTTTTACGTTACTGAAATTTGCATAATAAAAATCATATATGATAAAATACTAAGTTGAATATCACATGTGATATTAGTGTTAAATCATATATGATATTATACTAATATCACATGTGATATTACATATCATATATGATATTACACTAATATCACATGTGATATTACATATCATATATGATTTAACACTAATATCACATGTGATATTCAAATTAGTGTTTTATCATATATGATTTTTTAATACAAATTCCAGTAACGTAAAAAATGAAAAAACTTAAAAAAAAAAACGTGAAAAATACAATTTTTTTTTTGTCGAAAGTATATTAAAATGCCAATCTATAAAAAGATAATTAAATGCTCGTCGCAATGATATTTTCTTTTTCGCTTAACGATTAATGGTTTGAAGGATATTAATATTTGAAAAAAAATTATGAAAGTGGGTTTTTTAAATTGTTGGGATTAATCTCATCCATTAGATCAAATAAAAATGGAGAGTGGAGATTGATCCATTGGTATATAAAAAATCTTTTGTCCTCAAATGATCTTAAATCTTTATATATATATATATATTTAGGTGGATGAAATTTTAATGGGTTTGATCAAAGTCAAACCAATTTTAACTTTGAATAGACTTTATTAAGAAAAGAACCACCGGAAATTATGACAGAAAATTAAAATGAAGGTTTCCACGTAGGAAACAAAAGCTAAGAACGTAGGCCAAAATAGAACCGGAAACAAACGCAAACGTAGGCCAAAATTAAAATGAAGGTTTCCATGTTATTGTTTTGTATAGGGAAAATATTTTTAAAAAGTATCATACTTGCTATAATTTGTTTTTGTAGGTAGTGAACATAATTTTTTGCTTTTGTGAATATATATATATTTTTTAAATTCATCATTTTTAGGGTATTATGTGACATTTTTGTTATTCGGGAAAAAAAATTCTATTAGCTAAGCGGGGCAAAAATGTCCAAAAGTTTCGAAATACCCAAAAAAATTATGAATTTGAAAGAAAAGTACCTATAAAATGAAAAAAAAAAATGTGTTCGCTATTCACAAAAGCAAATAATATCAAGTGTGATACATTTTAAAAAACATTTTCCCTTTTTTATTTGGGTAATACGGGTTATGTAAATTCTACTTTTGGCCAGGTAATTATAATAATGCTACATGAAAATGTCGAGTAAGACATGTATCTTGCATATTGTTTTATGCTTATGTCGTATCACTTTGTGCAAATGTATGTATAATTAAATCAAATATTTTTTAAATTTTCATCAACTGACCAATCTAACAAAGATAATTTTTGGTTGTAAATATAAAGATGGTCGAAATAATTAACTATAATTCATTTTGATGAAAAATGATTGAATGGAAACATTATTGTACCCGTCATGCATATGTCCTTTCATGAAGACCACACTACTGTATGTATCTTGAGCTTGATTCTATAAATAAGGAAGCAATAGACATTCAAATAGTATAAAAAATGATCAAACATAAACAGCTCATTACTGAAAGTGATGAATCAATAGAGACATTTGAATAGTATCATTCATGATCAAACATAAACAGCTCATTACTGAAAGTGATGTTTATAATCAGGGACGGATCAGAACAAGTGCATTTACAAAAAAAATTGACAAAAAATTAATACTACGTCGTAAAATTTCATGGATGTCCTAGGACCTCCCGGAACCTACCCTGGTTCCATCATTGCTTATAATCCAAACAAAGTGTTTATAGAGGTGTCACCATTAATCATGAAATTACTGACTTTAATTATATTGTTTCAGGATAAAACAAGTTGATTTTTTTTATACTTTGCCTATATAAATAGAAAAGCACATAAAACTCATGAATAAAATCAAGTTGAACCAAACTATCCATGTTTTGTATAGTAAACGGTCATCGATCTAGAACTTAATATGACCGTTTAACATAATTGAACATTACACTTGACAAGCAATGTCGTTGCCTTTGTTGTAAAAATCGGCCTAGACGACCTATTAATCTCTGTATAATCGCTGATTGGTTAATAAGCGTCTGGATTTATCATAATTGGTCTATTTAATCGGTTTGGTCAAAGATCGCTTAAAAGTCGGTCAACAAACCGATTAATCGGACAAAATCGGATAAAATCGGTCTAATCGGATTAATCGGACAAAATCGTTTAAAAATGGAAAAAAATCGCTTAGAAGTCGGTCAACAAATCAATTAATCGGACAAAATCGATCAAAGATCGCTTAAAAATATATGGTTAACAAACTGAGTAATATATATATTTGACTTTAAACATTGAAGAATTATGTATTATGTTTATATTTGAACACTTGAAATAATTGAACTTAGATACACTATGCTTATCTCATACATATAATATAATATAATATCTAAAATTACAATTTTGTGCATAATATTTCTAATCCGATCAATCCCTGATTAATTCACATCTAACCGATTAATTGCTAGGCCTTACCAGACCTCCTCATTAGTGCCTAACAATTTTTACAACCTTGGTCGTTGCAAAAAAAAAGGTATGCATGATGCAGAGGGAACCATGGTACGTTAATTAAGTGTAGGTCGTCTATTTTGTTTGCTTGCCCACGAGTTGACATCCTAAGTTGTGTGTGAAAGCTTGAAAAAGAAATTGTATTACGGTTGGAGTGGCCATAATTTGATATACTTCGATATGATGTTACAATCAATACATGCAATTTCTAGGCAATATGCATGTACAGGTTTACGTTGTCCACGGGTTTACTTAATTTTATTGAAAGAAACAATAATGATATACTCCGTATAATAAGAGTTTGAATAATTCTACGTGACATACTTTTCTAGACATGATATTTTGTTAGTTTTCTACGTGAAAAGACGCATAGTTTAAGGAAAATACATTTATTACTGCTTTGAAATATGCAAAAGTAACAAAATAACAGCTTTCCCTTTTGTCAATAATGCTTTTATTTAATTTTTTAAATCTTAATTTTATTATGCGTAATATGGTAAACTTAAATAATTTAAACTTCTATTGTTAGTAGTTGAATTTTTTTTAAGAAAAAAAAAAGATGGACAACAATATTATGATGGAGAGATCGACTATTAAACATTTTTATGAATTTTATTTTGAGTAAAATAATGCATTATGACGAATTTGATGATCATGGACATGCACCCTCGACACATCCAATTTGTACAAATTCTCTTCTTTGAGACGTCTGATTGACCACCAAACATTGGATTCGCATGTTGAAAAGGTCAGATGGACCAAAACCCTTCCTATCAAAGTTAATATCCATACATGGCGGCTCTCTCTCGATCGTCTTCCAACTCGTTACAACTTAGACATTCGTGGAATTGATCTAGACTATACTAGATGCCCTATATGTGATAACGGTATCGAAACTGCGAGCCATATTTTTATGGACTGCTCGGTTGCCATTGGTGTGTGGAACTCTATCTCTTCGTGGTGAGGAGTGAATGATAGCCCAAAGGACCTTCAAAACTTAATCCGATAGGCCGATGTGGTTGATATCAACATTAAGACTAAACCTTGCTTTGATGTGGTTATTTAAACAACTACTTGGATTCTATGGAGATATAGGAATATGATTTGCTTTGATTTGAAGCCTCATTATAAGGATACTCTTGTAGAAGAAATCAAAATCCTCTCACTCTCTTGGATTATGTTAGAATATGACATGTTCTTCTCATTTTATCCTTACAAGTACGGGACTTATTATGTCTTTTCTTATATCTATTTTGTAGCTTATGCTTAAGTAGTGCCTAAAGTGATAAAGATAAAAGTGCAAGGACTTATTTGGTCAAGCTTGAAGACTTTGTATCTATATAATCTTAGATTGGGTCACTATTTAGATTATCAACCCCTAGATCTCTCTCAGTATTCTCTAATTAATAAATTTACCAATCTCTGATTCTTTTGTATTTCTAGTCTTGTTCCACTATTCTGGTGAACACGTGTTTGTTGTTATTGATCAATAAAGAAGAATTTGTTGTTACTTTGTGTATTTGTAATGGTGATACTTTTTCTACATGGTATCAGAGCCAACGCTGCTCTAATTACTTTTGTTGTGGGCTTTGTTTACGGTGGTTCTTTCTTGATTGAGTTAGGGTTTCATCGATTTTAAGATTGATCAATATGGTATTTTGGAACGGTTATAGTTTCGATTCGTTGGTTTTATTGGTCGGATTTGTTAGATTTGAGGTTAGATTGGGTTGACTTTGATAGATCTGATTCTGATCTAAAATTAGGGTTTCATCTCAAACCCTAATTTTTGGGATTTTCTGTTCTTCTTCTTCTGCTGCTTTTATATCAATGTATTGTTCTCTTTTCCTACCTTTATCTTATTGTTGTTTTTTCATTATTCTAAATTTTTTTTATCAGAAGTTTGTTCTTAATCTTTTTATATGGATGTTGGTGATGATGCTTCTCTTTTTGGGGGAAGTAGTACTGTTAGTGAAGCTAGTAAACTGATTTTTGGTGATAAAATTTTTCTACACCCTAATGATACTAATGGTACTCCTGTTATTCCCATAAAACTAAGTGGAATTGAAAACTATAATGTCTGGAGTATCTCCATGACTATTGCTTTACAAAATAAGAACAAATTTGGTTTTATTAATGGAAATGCAAAATATCAAGTGATAATTCTTTGGCTAATCAATGGGATATGTGTAATTTTGTTTTGCCTTCTTGGATCCTTGGTTCTGTCTCACAAAAGCTTTATATGGGGAAACTTTTTTCTAAAAATCCTAAGGATGTGTGGGATGAACTCAAGGAAACTTAAGTAAATGGCAGTGTCATCTTTAATTTGTATCATTGAATTAATTCTCTTAGACAAAATAGTTCTACTGTTTCTGATTATTATAAAAAATTAAACTATTTGTGTAAACAATATGATGTTATGGTTAAACTTCCTAACTGCACTTGTACTAGTGCAAAAGATTTGAAAAATCACAATCAGTTAATTAGATTAATGCAATTTTTAATGGGACTTGATGACGCTTATATGACACTTAAAAGTAATATTCTGACTACTGAGCCATTACCAGATGTTAAACTGCTTTTTCTTTAATTGTTAGAGAAGAATCTAATAAAAATTCAGTTTTAACTAGTGTTACATCTAAAAGTCATGTATCTTCTTTTGCTTCTAATTCTGTGGATAACAGGTCTGTTGTTGATAATAGGCTTATGGTTCTTAAAATCCTTATGTTGCTTGTGAGAACTATGGTTACACAGGACACACAATTGATAGATGTTTCAAAATCATTGGTTATCCAGACAGTTTTGTAAGATATTAGTTTTCACATACACATCAAACCATAACACAAAGTAGCATATAGATGGAATTCTAGAGAGAGAAAGTTAGAGGTTTAGGGAACTTAGTGAGAGAAAGTGAAATATATTATTATGAGCTCCAACTCTCTACCTTGGAAGGTAGAGAGTATTTATAGTCTTACATAACTCGCCACACTTTGGGCTGTGGATCAGGCATACAGTGGGTAAAGACCCGTCCGTCCTCCACGGTGTTACTTAACTAAATACTACCTAACTTAAGAATTACTACGACTACGAGCTTTCTAACGATTACATATACTTGAGGTGACCGACTCTTTAATACCGGGAATTTCTAATTCCTAACAATCTCCCCCTAAGGGAGGTCACCTCAATCATGTACCAAAATTACATTGAATACAACTAGATATTACATTAAAAATTGTTCTTGCATTCTTGATGTAGTCCTTTGCTTCTAAGCTCGTAGTCATTGATCCTTCACATTGCATGTTTGGTTACTTAAAGTGGAGGTCTTTTACTGATCTACGTGATGATAAGTTTGAGCCATCTTTGGAGATTATCAGCTATCAACAATCTCTGACACATCCTTCGTGGTGTTGGTATTTTGTGATGTTGTGACTTTGGGACCGACATGCTCACATTCTGGATCATGATATCTTCTCATCAGAGTAGCGGAAGCTTTTGTTGAATCATGATATTGGCAGCAGCGTAGCAGAAGCTTGGTGTGAAAATATCAGAGTCATTGATGCACTAATCATGATTTCTTTGAGTTGAATGTGTTAAGTGAGCATGCGGCTATGGATTGACCGCTCCATTCTGATCAGCTGCAAACGTCGGGTGTACCTGCATACAACAGTTAGCAATAACTTGCACGAAAGTGTCTTTGATCACTTTCGTTGAATTGAGGTACACGGCCCACGGTTCCCCGTTGATCAGTATAAATACTGCCTGTGATCAGGTAGGATTCCTAAGAATCTCCTTGACAGGGTTTCGCAGCTGTTCTAGCTGTTCTCAAACCGGAACATCTCAAAGAAGACAACACGGAGTGAGTGAACCAGCGAATTTTAAGTCCACTGATTGATGAAAAGAGATTTGAAAAACAATCGTGTATTGCACAATAGAAATTGTTTTTACAATACAACGAAGGTTTTATTGAAAATCAATTATCAATCATAAAAATACCTTTTGGTTTGAAAAGTGAGTACACGGTCGATGTGCTAAAGAAAAGAGTTTTTAAGCACAAAGA
Source organism: Chrysanthemum seticuspe (assembly GCA_019973895.1). NCBI lineage: Eukaryota > Viridiplantae > Streptophyta > Magnoliopsida > Asterales > Asteraceae > Chrysanthemum > Chrysanthemum seticuspe. Next base: position 88,120,462 of record BPTQ01000008.1, read on the forward strand.
CCGGTTTTTCAAAGGTATCCGTCAATCCATAACCTGAACCAGGTTTGATTCAAGAGATTGAATCGCCCCATTGTTTCTGTTCAGTTGTCACATGGTTGATCTATATAATAGATCTCACATGCCACCTACCAGGAGCTTGTTTGATGTTGGCTCCAGAAGGCTTTCCATCTTCATTGTGAATATGTAAACACATCACTCAGATGTTCTGGCAATACCACAAGGATAATGCGTAGGACTCAAGATATAATCTCTCTTTCCACATTGTGTGAAACAGAGAGTCTTCATTGAAAGTGTCCTAATGAGATTTATTGATGATCTCGTGGCTCTAGACTCAATTTGTGCATATTTGGATCCTGTGCCGGAGACTAGGGAGAGGGTCTCCTTCTTCAATATCAACCATCTCTAAGAGAAAGTCGATAGATAATGCCGGTTCCCCGTGAGAATGAAACAAGTCCTTTTAAGAGGAACTTGAGTGGTTTGGAAAGTTGAAGTGCAGAGCGTCACTGGGTCCATGACGTCTTTGTCTTCAATACCGATGTTACCATCAGTAGCATATGAAGTGAACCCGGTTTCTGCCCTAAGGTTGAAAAAATGGAGGGCTATTTGTTTTCACCCTTTTCTTATTCAATTCTTTTTAATTCTTCAACCCCTTCAGTGCTTACCGAGACTTCATAGCTAGAACCTTGTTGGGTTTATTCCAGTACTAGCTCAGTGTTAGTCCGCACTTTTCCCATATCTCATTTTTCTCCTTTTATCATCATACCTAAGGACTTCTACACTAACTAGTGGATTGTCCCTGGGTAGATCCCTCCGGTTCTGGCGGATCATGGGAACCAATACCTAACCTTATCATCCTTATATCACCGTACATAACGTAAAGTTGGTCGGTCTAATCGGTATTGTTCATCTGCCATTGGATCTAATTGAAAACCATTTGAAAATCAATTCAGATACTTGTGATATATTATCAAAGCATTTTGTACCTGAATTGTTTTTGATATTTTTAGAACGAGAACTCCCCCTCAACATGTGCATCAACTATTTGAAAAATGTTAAGCACACGGAGGCAAGAGAAAGAATTAACTTCTTTGATTACCATTTTCTAAAAGATATCAACATCACTTCCCATATCAAATCAAGTAGATATAGCATTTCCGGGAAGGATGAGGTTTCCATAAATTCGCTCCCCCTCAATATGTGCCTTGAGGTTTGAAAAGAGTTTTGCACATACTGGAGGGAACCTGCACATTAGGATGAATGATCACGTTTCAAATCAAAGGTTTAAGATAGATGCTCCCCCTCAACATGTGCATTGAAAATTTGAAATCGTTTGTCACATGTGGGCAGGATAGCATGTACATCCGTTTATAACCATTTACCTAATTATCAGTTTAAATCTAATTTAAATCACACATTCTCCCCCGATCACAATTATCAAATCATTTGAGATTTGTGATCTCGTATAGATTTAAATTGATTTTGAAAGTTTTTAAGGAGAATTGTGACTTGATTGTGAAAGTGTTTTAACTGATACGGATCGGATTTTGAGACTTTAAACTCCATTTATAAAACATGCATGTATATCTTTTGAAAACAATTTAATGCCAAATAACTTTTTAATTTAATTGAAATCATTCTCCCCCTCAATCAATGACCTAGGTTGTTGATTGAGAGATAGAGATTTTGACAAATAAGTCCTGATGATTATCCAAAATAGAGATTGGGTTATTATTCAAAGCATTTAGTTTTCAGCAGATAAAAGTTTATAGAATCAGAGCATGGAATTTTGAAAACATGATAAAACATGGCTCTGTTCTTTCTTTTAAAACCGGGTTATTGCCTGAAAATGACAATAAACCATTTCTCTTTCTCCCAATTTTTTTTTTTCTTTTTTTTTTTTTTTTTTTTTTTTTTTTTTTTTTTTTAAGAATTCGAACAACATCTAAAGTCCCGTGTCATTCTTTGAATGACAACACAAAGACCGTAGATATTATCGAACCGGAAAAAAACATGACAAATTGACAATATTTTTTGAAGATTTTTCGAATTTTTCAAATTTTTATGGATTTTGAACGTTTTATATTTTTCTATTTGATTTTTTGAAGGTTTTATAATTTTGTATTTTGTTTTTCGAATAAATATATACAAGAGATAAATTAGTTTAAGAGAATGATGAAATGAGTACCGAGATAAAGATATCGTTCAGCACGTTGTAGAAGAAAGGAATCAACATCTCTTAAACTTTCGCCACCAAAGCATCCGAGGCTTCTAAGAAAATCGTCTGAACATGAGCCTTCTCAATTTGAATCTTTGGAAGCTTCCCCCCAAAACGACAAACATCGAATAAAGACCATTTCCCTAAGAAGTAGAGTTGAATACAAAGCGGTCTCATTGATTGAAGCTCAGCACCCTGAAGAATACGAGAACACCGAAGTAACAAGTTGAAACATTGATCGTCTCAGTGGTTATCAAATCCGGATTAACTGATTACGACCGATCACATGAACCTGTTGTGCATCCCCGATGTACACCTTACTCTTCGAGATTGACCAGTTGTCTAGTTAGGGGAACAGTATATCAACATCTTCATTTTACCAAGTGCATTCCAGATATATAACATATAACCAATCAGCACATAATGTACACATGTACCCAACAAGAGTAGAGACGATGACATCCACGTAACATGTTGAGTCACTAATCATCTCTGTGGATGTCAACTCTGAAATAACTGAATTAGCTCGATCAAGTGAACATGTTGTGCATATAACCGGAAGCACTTTATCATAAACTGTATATAAGATGTGGATAGGCGGTATCATCTCACGTTCCAAATATTCTTCTCACATTTCTTCCAACTGAACACTGATGTAACAAAAACCAAAGGTCTCCAGAGACCACTTCCCCCAAATAGTTGGAATAATATATCCTTCCCCCAAATAGTTTTGATACCTCAGAATCAGCAAAACATAATATATCCATAAACTTGAAATCTTGTGAGAAGAACTCAAATAGCCCAAGTGAATCCTGTGAGAATCAACTGCTACATAAACTCTCTCTGACTATCTTTATCAACCCATATGTAGACAATTTGAAGTGACCACTGTTGAAGAAAAACCCGATATACCAAACTTGAAACTGAAGTAGAATTCCCTGCATTTGTGTCTTAAGCTTGCACTTAAAGATGGAAGAACGGTGTCGAGAATCTATGCTTCAAGCAAATCTCTAAGTACTCACTACTCAAACAAAGTATGAGACATTAACACCTCTTGCGATTATCCACACCGTCATATGCGTGTGACACTGAGTAAAACAAAGTAACTCCTAATAGTGATAGTTAACCAGGTCTTCAATCATCCACCTCGACTGCTGGTAACTAGATAACCCAAGTCTTCAACTCAAATACTTAAGCCCGAGCAAGTTATCAAATAAGAACACGCCTTTGTGAACGTCAACTTCAACCTCAAATAAGTTATAAATGTGTAACTTCAAAGTAATCAACTTGTGTCAAATGTCCAACACGTGAATAAACATACAATCGGATGTACATTGACCCACTGACTGAACCGGAGCAAATGATTCCTCAACATCAATGCATTCTTCCTTACGGTATACATGTAGAAACTGATCTGGAAGATTCACCAATAATGTTTTCGAGCGGATGAGGTAGTCATTTTCCTTAATGTTCATGTGGTTGATTTATAACGTGCACCATGAGAGGAACAATAATCCGTGAAGATTTGGCAAAGGAATACCAAAGAGTGGATCATTATTCATGAACAATAATCCGTGAAGATTTGGTAAAGGAATACCAAAGAGCGGATCATTATTCATGAGTGCAACAGCAATATTATGATAGTCATTATCAACGCCTTGAGGAATAACTGGAGATTGGGTTTCTTGAGAGTTCTGAGAAGTACTTCTTAGGTGGTGAACTAGTTGAGTCAGTAGAAACCGGAGCATGAGCTTCAGAAGCTGGATGATCAACATTCGTTAGAGGTTGGAAGTACTCATCAAACATATCTTTGAAAAACAATGAATCCCAAACAATGAATCCCAATTATCCTTAGTAATTGAAGCATTAGGCGTTGGAGGAGTGTCATCAAAAATCAAGCAATGAATCATTGCTAAAGAATCTGAGCAAGTCTAACTGGGGATTAAATTTAGGCTTTTCAATCTCCCCCAATTAGTGCTCTCCCCTAAACTGACGAAGATTTTCAAGTGTTCTTCTCAGCCCGGATTAAGAAGAAGACCTTAGATCATCAAATGCAATTCGTCTTTAGTCTTCTAATCATGTAGCTTTCAAATGTAGATTAGACTGTAGACTCGACCTTCTTCAAGATTATCCGAATGGGGAAATAGACAGTTAACATCTTCTTCACACCAAAGGCATTCCCGATAACATGTAAATAGCAAATCCCCTTAATTAAAATCCCTCCCAATCAAACAAGAACAGAAAGATGTTCATCAAAGAAATCAGCCCAACAACTAGAAGCACTTTGTCATTTAATCATATCAGCCCGTGTGAAGATGTCAACCAACGGCTCTTAGAAGAAACTACATGTGAAGATGATCCGATAAGAAGAATCTCGGTTCTTACATGGGTTAGGAGCCGTTTGACCATATATTCTCAAATATCAGTCAACCATGCAAAACATTCACGCTTCTTCTCCCCCTCAAGAATTGCATACAGAGATGCCATTCTTGATTAACCAAGTGATTATCATCCAAATGTATTATATTCACACTTCTCCCCCACAAAATTAGCACATAATGTCGCCATCTTCATTATATTGAGCAAGAGGAATAAGAGTAATTATCAGTAGTCCGGTTCACTTGATGACTGAAGCGCATGGAAAAAGCATGAAGCATGTTGATGAAGAATGTCGATGAGAATGGTCATAAACATGAAGATTTCTCTTCTTAAGAAGATAAAGCGCACTGAAGTGTACACCTTTCTTTTCTTTGAGGGACGGGGCCTGAAGTGTTATCTGCAGAAGCCATAATGATGAAGTACGAGGCCTGAACTGATGTGAACAGACGTCATTGTTAAGAGCCCAGTCATATGTTTAGAGCCGCCCGAATCCAAATACCAAGGGACGATTTGTACGACCTGCTTTGGACAACAGACGAAGACAGAGAATTGGAAACATTGGATCCCCACGTGTTGATGGGTTCCTTTTGGTTAGCACAAACAGTCTTTGAATCAGCAGAAACCCTAGATGCAATGGCATTATCCCTAGGAGCTGAACTAGTAGAGGCATCAGACTTAGTCAAATGACATTTTGTGCTTAATGGGATTATTCTACCAGTTGGCTTCCAAACCTTAACAGGCACTATTCTCGGCATAGTGGATCTAGTTAAAGAGCAAGGTTTGCCATTCGTGAACATTCGACCTGTTGGCTTCCACTGAAATCCTACATTGGTAAAAACCTTCCCTGTAGGTTTCCAGGATTGCTTAATCTGTTTTGCTTTTCAAACTTTCTTAACTGGGGTATGATTCTTAGATCTCAGAAATAACACATCACATTTATCATGATTACCAGAAAATAAACATTTTTTACATGTTTTGCAGACAGCATAAAGCCTCGAATTAATTTCAGTAAGCTTAGAGCTAATACTAGAACTAACACGATTCTTTTTGTTCAAATCAAACTTCTTGTCCCTATGGTGTTCTTTTACTTCCTTATCATGATCACTTTTAGTTTGCGTAATCCTATCCTTCTTTGCATTGCTTCTAGGTTTTGACCCGCTAACTTTAGTGTCAATCTTAGCATCTGTAGAAGTAATGATGGGAACATTACATGGCTTCACTACTTTCTGCATTCCTGGTCTAGAAGTGCTGGGATCTGAAATTCTAGGAGGCACATCAAAGGTTGCTTGCTTGAATTTCGACATGGAACAAGGCATATCAAGGGTCACATGCTTGGCTTTAGGCATAGAACAAGGCACAACTATTCTATCTCGCCTATTGTTAGATTTCGGACTTGTGACAATTACATACTCTAAGAGTTCCTGAGATCGTTTGGCATCCATGCAGGCATAGGCTATAGTACTATCAAAAGGTTTTTCTAATCTTTCATCTTCAACAATCTCACGGAGACCCTTCAAACTTTCCTTAAGGTATGAGAGGTATGCTTTATGTGCAAGTTCATTATTCCTAATGGGCGGAGGAATATATAACATATCGATAGCATATTTATCACAATCAGAAACCTTAGGAACAGAGTATTTGCAATTGGGGATTGGCAACTTTCCTTTCACCTCACGCTTCAGATTCTCAATATCGTTAAGTAAAGAAGTTATCTTTTCAATTTGTTTATCATGATTAACTTTAAATGAATCACATAACTCTTTGTTTTGATCATTAACCTTTGAAATTTCAGCTTTAAAACAATCATTTTCCTTTTGCAAGTTATCAATTATGTTTTGAAGTTGGAAATTCTGAGAATCTAAAGGTGGAGGCATATGGGAACCAGTCACATCCTTCTTTTCACCTTTCAGTTGTGAAATTTGGGCTTTCAATCTTTTGATCGTGTGGCAATGAGCTCGAATTTGTTCATCACGTTTGCTAATTTCAAAAACTGCATCAAACTCAGGAGCATCAGAGGATGTCTTGATATTTGAGGTTTTAACATTTTCTTTGAGATGTTGATGTTTTAATTGCAAAGCAAGATGTTCAACTTCTAATTTAGAATAATGTTTGACCAAGTTATCATGATCATCCTGTTCTATTTTCTCATGCAATTTTGAATTTGTTGTTTCAAGCTCAATGACACGATCATGGGAGACTTTTAGAGCAACAGATAATTCATGAAATTGAGAAGCATTAATGGAACAATTTGTAGCAGTGAAAAACACATCTTGAGCAATACATTCATAAATCAGATTCTCATTCAGTGTATGCAAGTTCTTCCTCTCAATCTCATTATATTTTAATTCTCTCTCATAATCACTAACCTCAACAATCATTGCATCAAATACCTTTTCCATTTCTTTAATATCAGAATGCGTCCCCTTTTTAAGACTCTCAAATTGATCTTTTAGTTGTTTAAAGAAAGGCATGACCTCAGTTAAATAGCATTCTTTAGTTTGCTCAAAACCCCTTTCCCCTTCAGTTATACCGGTGGGTGTGATCCTTTTCTTACAAGTTTTCTCAAAATCAACAAATAGTTGAAAGATAACATATTCACTGATTAAGGTCTTGCTTTTAGTGGCAAGAGATCTAGGAACTAAGTGCATTGGTGTATTAGGAGGATACACAGTTGATTTAGGCAGTTTCCTACAAGGGGGATTCTTTTCAACAAGATTTTCAGCTTTTTGCATTTCCATATCCTTTTTCCAGAACACTTGTTCAGGGGTTAATAGAGTCTGAGGCTTAAACTTGTTCAAGGAGATCCAATTTTCTTTAGTGTAATTATGGGGTTTGATCGTTATGTTATTCTTTTTACACTCAGGATCTTCTAACTTCTTATTCATTTTCTCCCTAGTGACTTCATCAGATTTCTTATCTTCCTCAGTGCACTCAACGCAACTAGGTTTCTGCCTAGGCTTAAGGATTTCATTACCATCATAAAGCACCTTATGAGCATTTCTAGCCTTTTTAATTACCTCTGGATTTGGTTCCTCAACAAGGGGAATGCTATGCTTATCGCTTAAGACTCGATGCTTAGTGATCATGTGAGCAGTTTGAATGGTATTCCCTTGTACGTACAACTTATTTTCAAGCTTGTTTTTCAAAGTTTTTAGATTGGAAAAATCATTCAAAAGTTTTGATTCCTTAGCCTTGAATTCTTGCTTAAGCATTTTAACATTTTCTTGAAGTTCGTGTTTTTGCTTAGCAGTTTTGGAAAGCTTTTCTTGTAAGGAGTTTAACTCTTGTTTTAATACTTCTTCTCTAAAATTACTTTTTCTAATAATTGTACGCATTTGGATATCCATCTCCTGCTCACGAGTGGTAAGTTCAAACTTAGCACGTTGTTCGTATATGGCAACTTGATCCTTATAGGTATTGAGTTCAGTGGTCAAGGAATCATCAGGCACAAATGTAGTGTACTCATGCAATCCATAATCATCATTTTGAGAAGAAGATGCATACCTAGGTACTGCAGAAACTTTCATGCAAGTTTCCTCTGCATTAACGTGCACAGGTTGTGGCTGGTGCATCTCTATCTTGGGTACATCCGAAGCTTCCATGTAGCGTTCCTTTGCATTAGCTTGCACGGGTTGTGACTGGTGCACCTCTCTCTCTTGTGAACATGAGCATGAAGATTCTATTTTAGCATTGTCCGACTCATCATTATTTGTTTTCTCTAACATTCTGCATTCAGCAACACCCGATTCTTCCATAGATACATTACCCAACTTATCACAACAATCTCTCAACTGCTCCTGACACTCATTCACTTTTTCATCCTTTTGTGCAGTTTCCTCAATGTACTTTTTCACATTATCCATGAGTTGGATAAATGTCTCAATGAATTCCTGAATTTCCATTCCAGTATGTTTTTTGAAGGAAATTCCAGTCAAGTGTTGATCGTAATCTGCTGAATATTCCCCACTGATGAATGGCTGAAATTGTTTGTAGATTACTTGAAGAGCTGCACTGGAACCATCTTTTTGAACTTCTTCATTGGTAAGTTGCAGCTTTAAATGCTCTAAGTTCAACAGCAAGCTTCTTGTCAATGTAGGTAAGTCCTGGCGGAAAAGAGCACTACATGTTCGATCCCCAGCTATGGATAACAACTGTATGAGGTGCAGATGAAGTAGTTGATAGGGCTCAATGCTGCATTCCATTTGCATGGCATTCTGTAGCAGGTGCAATTCATTCTCATTGTACTCAGAACATGAAGATCTCATATCCTCGTTGTTTAATTCAAACATCTTTAATCGTTCAGTGTAGCATCCATTATCATTATTATCCACAGCATCATACAATTTAAGCACTTCTGAAATCACTGGGTCAGTAGAGTAAGACATGATGTGGTAGAATGCACGGGATTTTACCAGTCTATGATTTAAACCGAGAAATAGAATCTTTCGCGGGATTTTACTAAAATCAAGACTAAACCGTTAAGCAATGACCAATGGAATGTGTTAAGACGACTAATGGATCGACACAATGATAGGCAATTGTGTGTTAGGTCTTATGATTGTTTGTGGGATAAGCAGAGATGTTGTTTGGTTGTGATTCGGATTGGTTTATGCCCGTTTTTCCTGAGAAATTTAGGTCTAAAAACTTAAAAACCTCAATAACTTCTGTTCGGAGCGGATTTAGACCTCGAAGATTGACCCGAATGAATAGTTCATTCGGCAGTCTATTCTCCTCGTTCTCACGGTCGTTTTGATGGGTAGAACGCTGAAAACGGAGTTACGATTCAAAAGTTATGGCCGTTTGAAGTTTTGACGGGAAAAATCAACCAAGTCGCTACGAATTCTTGAACCAAGTCGCTAACAACTAATTCGCTACACCACTAAGTCGCTAGAGTTCCAAGTCGCTAGCCAGATGTAAGTCGCTAAGTAGTAACTCGCTAAGACTCAAGTCGCTAGCAAAATTTTGGCAGCAATTCGCTAATCAAGTCGCTAAAGATGCAAGTCGCTAAAGAGCAACTCGCTACAGACCAAGTCGCTACCACCAAGTCGCTACCCGTAGTGGAGAGTACACTACTTGTACTGTAAGTCGCTAGATCTAACTCGCTAGGTCTAAAACTGTAACTCGCTACAAATTTGTAAAGCAAGTCGCTACGAAGAAAGTAGTCCGTGAGCTAAGTCGCTAGCAAGAAAAAAACCATATAAACATCACTTTTCAATCCAAAAACAACCCAACCAAGATGATTCAAGCTTACCAAATGAAAACCTAAACACTTGTGATGATTCTAAACATAAAAGTACTAACAAAATTCAAGCTTTAACACAAGAAATCAACCAAATGATGCACAAACCACTAAACTTTTTCAAACTCAAAAAACCACCTAAAAACCACTAGAAATCCAAAGATGTGCAAGATATGATCTAACCATGGCTCTTGATACCAATTGTAAGATATTAGTTTTCACATACACATCAAACCATAACACAAAGTAGCATATAGATGGAATTCTAGAGAGAGAAAGTTAGAGGTTTAGGGAACTTAGTGAGAGAAAGTGAAAGATATTATTATGAGCTCCAACTCTCTACCTTGGAAGGTAGAGAGTATTTATAGTCTTACATAACTCGCCACACTTTGGGCTGTGGATCAGGCATACAGTGGGTAAAGACCCGTCCGTCCTCCACGGTGTTACTTAACTAAATACTACCTAACTTAAGAATTACTACGACTACGTGCTTTCTAACGATTACATATACTTGAGGTGACCGACTCTTTAATACCGGGAATTTCTAATTCCTAACAAGTTTTAATAAGAAAAAGCCCGCTAATAAAAAGACTTTCAATAGTAATTCAGTTGTCAATGGTAATGGTAATGGTTCTTCTAGTTCTCAAAATAATGCTTCTTTACCATTTACTCTTGAACAAGTTATGAAACTTATAAGTCTTACTAGTGATAAAACAGGCTCTGGCAGTGTTCTGGCTAATATGTGAGGTACTAGTGATTTAAGGCGCCGTTTGGTTTGTTGGTATGAATCACAATGGGTATCGAATTTGGTATGAGGTAGAATGACAATGGATATGAAAAAGTGTATCATTATGATTGTTTATGTTTGGATGACAAAATGTGGTATGAAAAAGTGTATAGACATTTGAATATTGTAGAAAAAAATAGAGGGCCCACGGAATGGATTTCATAGACATCAAATTAGTGTGTAATGAATCTATGACTATGATATACCTATTTCATTACCGGGCTCACTAAACAAACAACTTGAATCAGAATGAAATCCATAGGCCCATTCCAATAGGGTCATACCAAACGCACCCTAAAAGTTTTGAGGGTTTTAAAAAAAGGATTATAGATTCTGGTGCTAATCAACATATGGTCCTTTTGAGGATCTTCTTAACTCTGTTATTGATATTAGTGATTTAAACATTACAGTTGAACATCTTAATGGTAGTTTTACTAAAATTAAAAAAAATTAGAAATATTAAACTTAATGATAATATGATGTGTTGCTAGTACCAAAATATTCTGTTAATCTTATTTCTGTATATAAACTTGCTAGAGATAGCAAATTGTTTATTAAGTTTGATGAAAAAAAATGTTACATTCAGGACTTGGGCAACATGACTAGTATGGGGATTGGTAGTCAGTCTGATGGGTTATATTTATTTGATGACAAAAGTTTCAATGGTAATAAAAATGGACATAAATCTTTTTCTTGTTCTTTATCTAAATATACTTTGCATCACAGACTTGGTCACCCTACTGACCAAGTCTTAAACCTGCTTAGTAAAGAGTTAAACATTACCAATAATGAGGTGTTTCCTCCTTGTGAAATTTGTCATAAGGCTAAACAAACTAGAGAGTCATTTCCTATTAGTGATCATAAGACCACTAATATTGGAGATTTTGTACATCTTGATGTCTGGGGTCCTTATAAAATCACCAACACGGATGGCTTTATGTTGTTTCTCACTATTTTTGATGATGTATCTAGGCCTGTTAGGGTTTATTTGTTAAAAAACAAGTCTGAAGTTGGTCAATATATTATATATTTCTATAACATGTTACAAACTTAGTTCAATGTTAACATTAAAATTTTTTGGAGTGATAATGGGAGTGAGTTTGTAAATCATACTCTTCACACTTTTTTTGATTCAAAAGGTATCTTGCATCAAACTTCCTGTTCTTATACACCACAGCCAAATGGTGTAGCAAAAAGGAAGCACAGACACCTGTTGAATGTTGCTAGGTCTCTTCTTTTTCTGGGAGGAGTTCCACTATACTTATGGACTGATTGTATTCTTATTGTTGCTCATTTAATTAATAGACTTTCTTCTTCTGTGCTTAAAGGCAAATCTCCATATGAAGTTCTATTTGGTTTCAAACCTTATTTAATAAATTTGAGGTGTTTTGGTTGTCTTTTCTTTGCAACCATTCTTTACAACTCAGATAAACTTAGTAGCAGAGCCACATAATGTGTTTTACTTGGCTACGCTACTGAAAAAAAGGCTTATAAACTTTTGTCTTTAGAAGATAAACACCTTTTTTATTCCAGAGATGAAAGATTTTAAGAAATTATCTTTCCTTATAAAATGAAGCAAATTGAAGATGTTTTACAAACTGATTATGGGGGTACTGGTCACTTGAATTTTTTGATACTCCATATAGTTCCCATAATATATCCAATTATGATGATTACCATTCTAATAATGATGGTCCTCATGTTCTTGGTGGTACTACTAATTCAGACAATTCTCAGAATTCTACTGATGAGGATTCTGATTTAGATGCATCTGCCAGACATGAACTTTCAAGTAATGAGGGCAACCATCTTCAGTCTGCAACTTTACTTGATTCAAGTAATGAGGGCAGTCATTCTCAGTCTGCAACTTTACTTGAACCTTCAGAGCTCACAATTGATTCTAATATTGTTGGTATGTCTGAGGATAATAAAGGAAGGTCCAAGAGAAACTCTGTGATGCCACAAAAGTTTCAAGATTACGTGGTTGAAGGAAAGGTTAAATATGGGATTGAAAGGGTTGTTAGTTAGGTTAATACAAATATCGTCCTAAAATGTTATTTATATTTTATGATCTATACCTTGTTTTGTTAACGACAAAAGTAAATTTCATTTTTGTAAAATATAAAACTTGTCAATATTAATAGACATTAAAACAAGCTTTTCTTATATAAAATCTTCATCACTTAAGTATTTACATTTTATCACATTAACTATGTATCAATTAACGTTGATATCCTTTTATACTATAATGTGCATCAACATTTTTAGAACAAGTATGTTTAGTTTCTTAAACATAACATTACATATGTATTTACGTATGTAACTTATTAATTCTAAAAATGGAAAACAACATATTACATCATGGCTTGCATCACATTGGAAATCTTTAGGAGATTTCATAAAATATTTTGTCTAGATACTCACTCATCATATCTTGCATAATATTGGAGAGATTTGGATGATCTTGGAAAGATTTTTTGTGATCTTTATTGTCAGACTGGCGGAACCAAAAATTAACAAGGGCGGAACCCTTTTTTTGGTTATGTCCAGTCTGTGGTCTTGCTGAACAATTGGCCTATAAATAGCAAGCCAACCCAAGTTGTTTTCTCATCCCTTATTAGCATAAAACACATACATTCTCTCATTATATTACATCTAACTCAGTTTCATTTCATTCTAGTGATCATCTTTTGTAGCAAACAAGATCAAGGCATAATCAAGCTTCAACATTTAGTTAGAAGGCTTGTTTGTTTTGTTGTTGTGTGATTCATTATTGTTCATACATCATTGTTGTACCAAACCATCTTAAACCTCTGAGTGTGAGTGGTTAGTATTTTATTCCTCAAAATACATAGTGTGTTGGGAGTGGTTGTACCCTTGTAAAAGAACTCGACATCTAGCTTTGTGTCATAAATATTGTGTAAGCTATGTGTAAAGGTTTCTCCGCCGGTTAAAGGAGCTTGTTGATTAGTGAAGATAACTCTCGAGTTGGAGACTCGGGGAGTGGAGTAGGATAAGGAAAAAGAGTCCTTGTAGACCGAACCACTATAAACAACTTTGTCGTGGTTTAATTGTTTCTTTCCTTACTTTTTTTTGGTATACTTGGGTTTCCGACTTGACATTGCAAGCCAACTAATCCCAAAGCGACTATCATTTTGGATAGCCCGGAGTCATCGCAGGTGAACCTCCGTGGCCAATGGGGGATTAATTTTCTCCCCAGGTTTCGAACCCAAGACCTATAGGCACTTTCGTCCTAAGAGGCTAAGCCGTTACCGCTGGCTCACCCCCATTGGTTTACTTACTTATCATATATTGCTTGCATATTATTCATTCTTCACTAACACTTCTTTTAACTATATCAATTGATCATACACTAAGTTCTCCAAACAATTAAGATATTAAACGGTAAAACTATTCTACCCCCTTCTAGTTTTCCACAATTGGTACCAGAGCCTCGTTGCTCAAGATTTTATAAAATATTTTGTATTATAAACTTGAAACGATTCATTGATTCTAATAACTTTAAAGAAAGACAATCTATGCAAAGGCCACCACTTTTTGAAACCAATGGATTGATCTATTGGAAAAACCGTTTTGAAACATATGGAAAATCAAAAGATATAGATCTTTGGTTTGTTATCATTAAAGGTGATTTTAATCCTACAACAAAAGATATTTCAAATGATGAACAAAAGAAATTAATAGCTAAAAATAATGAAGCTAAAATGATGCTTTATAATGCTTTGCCTAGAAACGAATATGAAAGAATTTTTATGTGTGCCAAAGATATTTAGGAATCTTTAATAATTACACATCAAGGGAATTCACAAGTCAACGATAACAAAATTTATCTTCTTGTTCAACAATATGAACAATTTGTTATCCCTATAGATGAAACCATTGATTGTGGATTTGCTTGCTTTAATACTATTGTTACTTCTCTTAAAGCACTTGATGAATCTTTTCGTAGCAAGAACTTTGTCAGAAAATTTCTTAGGGCACTCCATCCGAAGTGGAGAGCAAAAGTATCGGCTATTGAGGAATCAAAGGATCTCTTAATAATTTCACTTGACGAGCTAATTGGCAATCTCAAAGTACATGAAATGGTGATGGAGAAAGATTCGGAAATCATCAAAGGCAAAAGAGAGAAAGTCAAATCCGTTGCTCTAAAAGCAAGAACGGAATCTAGTGAAAATGAATAATCTTGCTCGGATATTGAAGACGAGGAGTATGCTATGGCCGTAAGAGATTTCAAAAAGTTCTTTATAAGAAGAGGAAAATTTGTAAGGCAACCCCGAGATGATAAGAAGTCATTCCGGAAAGACATAGATGACAAAAAGGGAAAAAGTAAAAGGAAGTGCTTTAGATGTGGTGATACAAGTCATCTAATAGGAGATTGCCCCAAACCACCTAAAATCAAAACTGAACGAGCTTTTGTAAGCGGTGCTTGGAGTGAAAGTAATGATGACTAAGAACCAAGTAAGGATGAGATCGCTCTCATGGCACATGAATCAAACGAGGTATGCTTGAAAGTCGACTTAGAACCTGATGAATGGATAAAAGATAGCGGATGCTCAAGACACATGATGGGAAACAAAAGCCTCTTCTCAACATACCAAGAGTATGACGGAGGTAATGTTACTTTTGGTAGCAATCTCAAAAGCAAAACCATTGGCAAAGGTACGATCGCTCATAACTCTTTAACTATTGAAAATGTTGCTCATATTGATTGATTATGATTTAATCTACTTAGTATTAGCCAACTATGTGATAAAAAGTATAAAGTACTATTTGAAGAAAATGGTAGTAAAATACTAAAAGATGGTATCACCATAGCAAAATAAGTTAGGAAAAATAAAATATACGTCATGAAGATAGATAGAACATCTAAAGACAAACTTTGCCTAACAACCTTAGATGATAACTCTACCCTTTGGCATAGACGCTTAGGTCATCCTAATATGAGACTCATCCAATCCCTATCCTCAAAAGAGCTTGTTAGAAACTTACCTAAATTAAAATATGTCCAACACTTCTGTGATGCTTGAAAAATTAGGAAACAAGTTCATAGTAGCCATAAGGCTAAAAACATGGTTTCCACATCTAGGTGTCTAGAGCTTTTGTATATGAACTTGTTTGGTCCATCCGCTATACAAAGTTATGGAGGCAGCTTCTACACTTTGGTCATAGTAGATGATTACTCAAGGTTCACTTGGACAATGTTTTTGAAAACTAAAAATGAAGCTTTTGATAAATTTGAAATACTTAGTAAGAAAATTTAAAATCAACTAGGTGTTAACATTGTGTCGATCCGAACGGATCATGGTCGCGAATTCGATAATGAAACCCAATTTGGAAACTTTTGTGATACAAATGGTATAACACATAACTTTTCGGTTCCTCGAACACCACACTCTAATGGTGTTGTAGAACGTAAGAATAGAACTCTTTAAGAAATGAGTACAACAATGCTTAATGAACAAAACATACCTCAAAAGTTTTGGTGTAACGTCGTTGACACTTCCACTTACATTTTAAATAGAGTTTTAATACGTCCTTTCTTGAACAAAACACCTTATGAAATCTATAAAGGCAAAAAGCCTACTTTAGGATACTTTAAAGTGTTTGGATGTAAATGTTTCATTTTAAATACCAAAGACTATCTCACCAAATTTGACTCAAAGTCTTATGAAGGTGTGTTTCTTGGTTACTCACAAACTGGCAAAGTATAAATAGTTTTAAACAAAGAACAATGAGAGTCTAGAAATCGTTGAACATAACATTTGACAAAAATCCACCTCCCTCTAAGACATCAACTTTGGTAGATGATGACTTAGTTGAAAATCAACTTGTTGAAAGTAAAAAAAAGAAAAAAAGAAAAAAAACAATGATAATAACAAGGAAGATGAACCATTAAATAAAGATATTATAAATGTCAAAGAATCCAAAAGTCATCCTTTAGAAAAGGTCATAGGACAATTAAATCAAAGAACATTACACAAGCCCAAAATCAAAGTAACTACTTTTGTTTTGTATCATCCATTGAACCGAAAAAAGTAAACGAAGCAAGAAAAGACAAATCTTGGGTAATTGCTATGCAAGAGGAGCTAACTAATTTGTTAGAAACGATGTATGGAAATTAGTTCCAAAACCTAAAAATCAAACTATAATGGGAACGAAATGGGTTTTTCGAAATTAAGTAGATGAAAATGGTGTAGTGTCTAGAAACAAAGCTAGGCTTGTGGCACAAGGCTATAATCAACAAGAAGGAATTGATTACTATGAAACTTATGCACTAGTAGCTAGGCTCGAGTCTATTAGAATCTTACCGGCACATGCATGTGCTCATGACCTCAAATTATTTCAAGTGGATGTTAAAAGTGCATTTTTGAACATGTTCATCAATGAAAAAGTATATGTCGTACAACCTCCCGGATTTACCGACTTTGAAAAACCTAATCATGTTTTCAAAATAAAAAAGGCATTATACGGACTTAAGCAAGCACCAAAAGCTTGGTACGATCGGCTTAAGACTTTCTTAGTTGAACACAAATACACCATGGGATTAGTAGATAATACTCTCTTTACCAAGAAAAAGGAATCACACATTATCATAGTTTAAATATACGTTGATGACATCATATTTGGATCAACTTGTCAAGAGCTATGTGATGATTTCTCAAAAATCATGCACGACGAGTTTGAGATGAGTATGATGGGTGAGTTAAACTTCTTTTGGGAATTCAAATTAAACAACTAGAAGATGAGATATTCTTTAACCAATCTAAATACATAAATGATATGCTTAAGAAATTTGGTCTTGAAGACTCAAAACCAACTAAAACACCCTTGTCCTCAGAAACGAAACTCGCCAAAGATGAGGAAGGTGAATCCGTAGATAACACTAAATATAGAGGAATGATTGGTAGTCTACTTTATCTCACGGCTAGTAGACCCGACATCATGTTTAGTGTTTGTCTATGTGCTCGCATTCAAGAAGATCCAAAAACATCACACCTAGAAGCCTTAAAACGGATATTTAAATTTAGGATTATGGTATCCCAAAGGAACGGGTGTAGAAACCATAGTGTATGCCGACTCGGACCATGCCGGTGACTATGTCAATAGAAAAAGTATAAGTGGTATTTGTACTTTTGTTGGACAATGTCTCACCTCATGGTTCGCAAAGAAACAAATGACCCTCGCTATCTCAACTACCGAAGCCGAGTACGTCTCAGCTGGAAAGGCATGTCAACAAGCTCTTTGGATGAAGCAAGCTCTCGTGGACTACGGAATTCATCTCAATGACATCTCTATACTTTGTGACAACAAATGAGCCATTGATCTCAGCAAAAATCTTGTCCAACATGCCCGAACGAAACATATTGAAATTCGCCATCACTTTCTTCGCGACAATGTTCAAAAAGGAAAAATCTCAATCGAGAAAGTCTCCTCCGAAGATAACATTGCCGACATCCTAACTAAACCTCTTAAACGAGAGCCATTTAATCTTCTTAGACTTGGTTTAAGATTAATGGAACCAAACATATAATCAAACACATAGCTTTAAAACTTAGAATGAACAAAACACAATAATTTATCAAAAATTTACTGCTATTACCACAGAACCAAAATTTGATAACAGACAGAACCAAAAATTTGGGTCCTTCTGGTCTGTGGTCTTCACAGTAGCAAAATTTTTAAAATACAAAACACCTTCTTCTTCACAACCCACATAACCAAACGACCTACAAACACACCTAACTCATTATTAAGGTTTATTTTTCAACTAATCACATCCAAAATCATCATTGTAAGTATCCTAACTACATTACCTCTCTTAATTCTGAGTCTAGGGTTCTAATTTATGTACGAAACCAAAACATGGGGATTATGCATATTCTTGCACAAATCATGAACTACATTGTTAAAATTACATAACTAATCATGTTTCCCTTAGTTAGGAGTTACATATCATAAGGCATTATCTTAATTAACTAAAAATCCCATGTAAAAATTTCAAAAAATTTCTCACTTATGGGAAAAACAATTTCTCATTGTTCATACAAATAAAAACGTTATTTTCATCACTTGCGTAATGTCTCTTGAATACTAAAGGTAATGCATAACTAATATGCATTCCCGGGTATATTCAAACGAAGCCACATTGAATTAGGAGCGTTTGGGTTATCACTTGCATTTTGCCAAACACTACTAATAAAAATTATTTTATGCATAAAATGAGTCGAGATAACCACTACTCAACATTGTTTGCATATAGGCACACACTAGAACAAAAATGCTAATTTAGTTTTTGTTTTTACTAAAACATGTAACTTCTTGGTCCTAGGAACAAACATGGTAGCCGCAAAGTTTTACGATCACAAAGACACCCTTGGTTACATCCCATAACACCACAAAACTAAGGGTCTTACCAAAGAACAAGTTGAGATTTTTAAGAGTCTAGAGAAATGGTACTTTCATGAGGGTAGGACAATTAACCCATCCTTTGTCGAAGGAATGAACCTTCGTCAAGAACTAGCCACCATCCACTTTGATGGTCTCTTAGACATTGACGAACCCATTTGCCCTAGATTTGTCCTTGAGTTCTATGCTAGTATAATTTATGTAACAAATGATGATGGTCTCATGTCTCTTAGCTTCAAAATCAACCAACGTGACTACAACATTTCTCTTACTTAATTCGCCCAAGTGTTAGGAATTCCTTGTGTTGGAACTTGTCTATACTCGGATAAGTGGTCACTCACAATTCTTGACTCAAATCATGACCGTTCCTCTCTTTACCAAACTCCCTTGGTCGACAAAGATGTTATCCGTGAGCACCTCTTCTTTGATAGGGTAGCAGCAACTCGTTTCACTAGAACCAGAAAGGAAATCAACCGAGATCCATATGGAATGGAACTCAATGAGGTTAAGCCTCAGTTTAAGAAATAGGAAGAACTTCTTAGAGCCAATATCATAAGCACCATAGGAAACCGTGACCATATCAATGCTTGCCTTTGCTACATGCTGTATAGCTTGTCTACTCGTCAACCATTCAACTAGGCATACTACATTGCTAGGAGGATGGTCGACATTCCCACTCAAGCCTCCGTTGCTCTTCCCTACGGGATGCTTCTTATCCATCTCTTAAGAACTTTTGCACCCATTTCTCCAAGTCCTAGAGGGTTGAAACTTGAGTATCCTCTTATCCCTCACATCTTTGTGCCATTGAGTGCTGAAAGGGTATCCAAGACTAAAACCAAAGGAAAACGGCCACAACCTCCTACTCCTTCATCTTCATCAAATAGCTCGGAAGACGGTCTCCCCAACTCTAGGCTTCCATCTCACAAGTACTACGCCTCACTTTCAGATATTGAGAACCAAACGGAGGAATTCAAGCAAAACAAGGGGATGTTCAAATTTCTTGGTAGGATGATGTCCAAGATATACAAAAAGTTGGACAATTGGGGGAGGTTTTAAGAGGGTGTTTGGTACAAGGACAAAACCAAAGATGTATGATGTAGTTTATGTGCTTTTGCTTTCTAGGATAATAACTAAACTTAAAACAATGATGTGAACTAACTTTGTCATGCAGGGGGATAACATTCGGATGTTATCAAATTTTCACTGTTTTCACTTTTTAGTGAAAATCCCTATTGGAAATACATGCTCTCTTATGTTTATATGTGTGTTATTGCTTGTTCCTAACTAGAAATAATTATCTCCATATGTTTTAAGAAAAAATTCAGGATTCGGAAAAGTCCCTGAGGGTTAAAAAAACCCCTCTGTCAACATTTCTGCACAACACGGATCAGACGGACCCAAAAATTTGGTTCCGTCCGTGTAAAAATTTGGTGCCGCCATTTCTCTGTGCCGGACTAGACGGAACCAAAATTTTGGTTCCGTCAGTGTAATTTTTTGGTGCCGTGGGAAGTGCAGGTAAGTTGCTGAATTGTACTCATTCCTGCAATATAATTTACCAAATTTTGTTTCTAGGATAGTTTTTCCTGCTTTTCATTTATATTAGGACTAGTTTAACTTTCTTAGACCAATAGGATATCCATTTCCCACCAAAATTCAAAAATTATCCATATCCACCCAAGGAACCCTTTTCTATAAAGGAAGGAACCATATTTTTGGATCCTTGAAATCCGTGGATAATCTGATCTTCAAGATTTTGCAATGATTGAAACCCATTTATTGCATATCTTGGTCATTTTACTCAACACTACTTGTATGGATTGACTTAGGGAGATTTGACATGAATTTAAACTCTTTCAAATCATTAGGAACCACTTCACTTGTATGGCTTAACATCAAATCAAACACAATTCTCCATCATCTCATGATTCTATAAATTAAGATATCTGTTAATACAAATAAGCCGTAAAAACGTTTATTTATATTTTACGATCTTCTAATGTTTTGTCGATAACAAACGTAAAATCATTTTAACGAAACAAATAAAATATGTAAATGGTTTGAACTAATAGTTTCTAACATATTCACATTTTCACATAAAACACTAAAGCAAGTATAAGTGATTTTATGATTTAATATTACATATGTACAACAACTAGTGTTTACATATTTGGATAAAATATACACATAACTAGTATGTAGTATATTGGGTAATATAAATACGTTGAAACTTAAGTATCATAACCCATTGACCAAATACATTGAATGTAGTTGGGTACAACCCAAAGCCCATGACCCATGGAGCTTGACCCATAACCCATTGCATGACATCATGCTTATATCATATATGGATAATATCCATAACCCATGGTATTGACCCATACCCATGTGAGTAGGTGCATTGCACTCAAGAGATACATTGTATCTAGCTAAAGACCCATGGATCAACCCATGACCCATGACCCATAACCAAAATACCCATGGGTAAAGAGGAGCGTTCCATGGATCCCTAGCTTTACGCTAGACGGATCCCTTGTGGGAGGGATCCGTGGGATCCGGGGAACAATAGATTTTTTATTCTATAAATAGTGAGCCATTTCTTTATTGTTTCTCACCCCTTTCTAACATACTTCCCCCTTGAGTTAAAAACTCTCTAACCACAGATCCAAGAGATCTATGTTTGTAGTTTTGTTTTTGTGTGATCTTTTAGGTTCCTCTTAAAGGCAAGATCACCACCTTTGAAGTCGAGCAAGCTCAAGTCCATGAGTTGCCGTGCTTCCTCATCATCAAGACTACTTAAGTCCTCTTGTTGATGATTCTTTTCTTTCTTCTAAGAAGTGTAGTGTTGGAGACATTAGTGAAAGATGTCTCAAGTGTCAAGACGAAGACATTAGTGAAAGGTGTCGATCGTCCATACTATAGGCATTAGTGAAGGGTGCCTAGAAGTCAAGTCACAAGACATTGGTGAAGAGTTACAAGAAGATCTAACTAAAGGCATTAGTGAAAGGTGCCTTAGATGTACATTCGATATGGTGTCTTTCGATGTACAAGATAGATTAGAATTAGATCCAAGGATATTGATATCCTTGATGATGTTATAAAAAGGAGTTGATTTCGTTTGGGATTAGTCGTTGGTGTAGTGTTGGGTAGTAGTTCCTCCATGTTAATGGAACTCGGTATCTAGCCTAGTACCGGATAAAGGGTAGGCGATGTTGTGTTAGGTGTGGTTCACCTTGGAGTGAAAGAACCCGGTGGTTAGCCTAGTACCAAAAAAAGAGTAGGCAACATTGTGAAGGTTTCTACACCATAAGGAGTTGGTGTCGTGTAGTGATTACGAACTCTTGAGTAGGTGACTCGGGGAGTGGAGTAGGGCAAGGAAGGTGTCCTTGTAGCCGAACCACTATAAATACTCGCGTTTTGGTTTTGTGCTTCTTACTCTTATATTTTCATTACATACTTTTATATGTTAGTTTATCAACATCCAACACACATCCAAATAGATTGACGTAAGTCGATCTAAATAGTTTAAAAGGAAGTTTTAATTGACAAAACTATTCAACCCCCCCCCCCCCTTCTAGTTTTCCACAATTGGCATCAGAGCTTCGTTACCAAGTTTTTTGATGTATATTGTACTTTAAAAACTTGATACGATCCATAGTTAATTGAAAACTACAAAGAAGGTTTTTCATATAAACAAACGCCATGTCTTTTAAAACTCTTTGTTTGGATGTTGATTAGATGACAATATTTTTTATTATTTATTTTTCATTAAATTGCGCTAATCCTCTTTGTAATGTTGATTAGTCAAAGCTCATACATACCAAGCCATAGGAATTGCTTGGTAACAAGAATACCTTCCCTAAGAAGGTATCTTAAGCACAAAGGAGCTGGAATTGTCTTCTGACATTTGTTGTGTCATTTGTAAAGACATTCCTAAGTGCATTCGAGGTATGACTTTCCACTTATCTCTAAATGACATTAGCTTGATAAATAAGTATGCTTACCTATGTATTTATTTGATTAATTTTTGTGCATATACATGCTTTACATATAGCTTCATTAGCAAGCTTTTTCTCACATACGTGTCACTCTTTCGTCTAAAAGTCATGGTTTATAAAACTTGTATTTTGTTTCACTTAATCCAAAAATCATATCTTTCTAATAATAAAACAAAACACAAATCTCAAAAATTTCTCCTTCCCCATAAATAAACCCTCCATCAACCACTCTATCAAACCCCACTTTTTCAAATCTTTCAATTTCAAAAATTTCCTCTCATTCAAAATTTCATCTTCCTCTCCATTTCATCTCAACTGAAACCAAGAAGGATCATCTTCAACATGGTTTACATCGCCCTCGTGCTCATCGTCTTAACACTCATCGCTATTGTGTTCCCTATGACGAAGTTCTCATACGGAGATATTTACTTTGTTTTTTTAATCTACATTGGAGTTATATACCCAATCCTTTGTATCATTCTTAGCATTGAAATGAAATATTACTAATAGTCTAGTTTATCTAGGTTATTATCATAATGTGTTTATCATTTCCTTTTATTTTATTTCATTCTCTTGTGATACATTAGAAGTCATGTATGCATGCTAAAAGAAAATGTAGGCTAAAACACATATATTGGTATAAAAATATGAGATCTAAAAACCTATGTTTTTCATCATGAAATCTGTTTCTGTAACTACAGATCTACGGATCCCGGAAGATATACTAGTCGGATCCCTTTTGAAAAGGAACCTTGGGAACCGTACTACTGGAGAACAGTTTTTCATGCAAATTAAAAACCACTTTCTTTCTAAAAGTAATATTCCACTAGAATGTCAAAACCATAAGTGAGTTAAGTGTCATTGTTGTTAAAAACCATTGTTAATAAAAATCTAGTAAAAACGTTAGATAATCATTGGTTGACCACAAACATCACTTTCTATTAACTCATCATTTCTATAGGTTCAACTATGACGTATGAATATGAGTTTGATTTTTCACTCACTAGCGTTTACACTCCGAATATCTCCCTTGAGCCCAACACACCTGGCAATCATGTCCGTGGGTTCAATAATCTCGAAAACCGTCACTTCCACGAAGGACGTATTGTAGACACCTCTCTACAATTCGAAGAAGGTATCAATACCTCCTTCCGAGCCATAGGACTAGAATGTCTTCTTGAAATCAACAAGAAGATATGTCCAAGGTTCATAATTGAATTCTTCCGTCAAGTTGAACTCGTTCGTAACGAGGATCGCTCTCTATCTCTTTGGTTTTATATCAAAAACCAAAAGTTTACTTTAACCCTTGGGCATTTTCCTCACATCCTCCGGATTCCAAATCATGGATAATGTGCCTTCACCGAAGATTGGTCTCTTGATTCTCTCTTCAACTTTCATGAAGAAAATAGTCCATATTTGTTCACACATACCCTCCCCGGAAGATGTAAATCGCATAATATGCAAACCTTGACCATATTACTCCGATCCAAACATTATCTTCACAAGGGAAATCCGAGAAGAGTACAAGTCCCTTGCACTCATCCTACGTGAAATGTTTGGAGTCTTAGGGGAAATCGAGAAATCCTTCCCGCTTGTTGTGCTCACATAATGTATTTTTTGCTAACACAACAACCATACAATCTCGCCTACTTCTTCGCAAGTCGAATTGTAAATCTTCAAGGCTCCAAGAATAAACTCATCTCTTATGGAATGTTCTTGACGCGACTCTATCATAACGTCATGCATTTTCATCCACAATTTCAAAGTCCGTTGTATGTACTTGTGAACAAGATGATGGAACCGCTAAACTTATCTCTCATGAAGACTTTCTTCATTCTTGATTCCACCAACACTCATCAACCACTTGATGATCCTTCTAGCGAAAATGCTCAAGGAACTTAGTAGTCTTTCAAATAGGATCAATCCTTTTATACTCATGCTTTATCAATGTAATCCAATTTTCTTAATGAAATAAAACATCTTACATTTTGATATCTTAGTTTTAGAACCTCTCAAACTAACCTTGGAATATAAAAAATTGTCAAGATCGTTGCATACCTTTAGTAAAGGTTCTGCATAGCAGATGGACGGATCCCAAAAGTTGTACTAGACGGATCCCTACCCTTAGGGAACCGTGGGATCTGGCAAACAGAAAATGCAATTACAAACATTTTATTTCAAACATGTCCTTAGAACACCTCACACTAGGCTAGACATAGTTTCTTAAGGCAAATTAAGTCCTTATCAAGTTAAGTAGATCATTCCTACTCACACACAACTAATCTAGATCACAATCAAGACGCTTGTAGATCTATCATTTCACTTAAACCCATTACTCTTCCGCTCTCAAATGACTCCTCACATCTAGCTTTGAAAATATTTTAATTATGGCTAAATTGATCATAATCATCCTTACCTTAAAATTGGTCAAATTTGATCAAATGCTAGTTCTTCCACCTTAAACCTTTAGGATCTTCTCCAAGACATTATCCTAAGTCACTATCTGATCACTAGGATCATCTAGCTCCATTTGACATCCTCAAAATCTTTAGTGTCATCTTTGTTCATTCATTGGTGCTCATGAAAGTTCCAATTTCTTCCATAAAAGGCAATCATTTGCTACAACACTCATTACTCTCAAGTACTTAAGCACCCCTTCATTTAAGACACTTAGGAGGACTGAAACACTCAAGATGGTATAGATCTTAGACCTTAGAAACATCATTTTTATCGTTTCATAGCTGCTAAGAGCCGGATCCCTAGGATTAGCCTAGACGGATCCCTGTTTGGAGGGAACCGTGGGATCCTGGTGACAGATTATGTCAACTTTAGCTAAAAAAATCATTTCAAGCTCATCTCTCTAACTTAAACACTCTATCTCATCTTAAATGAGTTCCTAGATCAGTACAAACTGTGAAGTTGACTCTTGTGCATGTTAATCATCATATTCCAATGAATTTTAGTGGCTTAAGGCTTGAATGCACTTGCCAAATATCTTTCTTTATAAACCACATTGTTAGGACTTCCATAGTCATCACCCTCATCCTCATTTTCAGCATTTAAGAAACCCTTACAAACTTCTTGAAATCATCTCATCATGAGAAAAACTCCAAGTAGTAACTTATCCACCAAAGAACCACCCAAGAAAATTGCTCGTGTTGTACATGAAATCTCTTCAACCGAATCATCTCCGGTCAAGCCTACAAATGCAAGGATCTCTTCCCAACCAATCAAACTAATTCCTAAAAGGATAGTACCCATAAAACTACCTATGCCAAACACCACCATACCTCCTAGACCAAACAATATCATCTCCACTAAACCATCACCATTGGTTCCTAGAGCTATCTCTTTTACATCTCCACTATCATCACCACACCTCTACCATTTAGAGGATTTGCCTCCTAGGCCGTCTCATCCTCCTCCGCCAACAACATTCTCCTCATTAGGAGGAATAATGGTACAAAATCAAGGTGTTGAGTCAACATTAGCTCCGGCTTCCTTTTTGCCGTTTCCATCATATAATCCCATTTGGATTATGAGAAATCATCAAAGTCAACCACCCGACCATATAGAAGTTGACATTTCTCTACCACCACCATCATTCTTGGTCGAGCCATTCTCAAATGCGCCTCCACCAATCCCTCCGTCGTTTGAGGCTCCACAAGCCGCTTCACTTGATCCTTCGCATCAAGCAATTTCATTTCTTCCACCACCACTACCTAGCCATGACAAAGATTGTTATCATTGTCAACATGTTGAAAGTTTTATACATGAAGTACGAGAAGACCAACGTTTCATGTTATATCACCTCCTCGAACGTTTCGAATAGATTAAACCTAAACAAACTTGAGCTAAAGGATTTTAGTGGTGTCCTAGTTTCAAGCGTTACTTAGACAAGTCTAGTAATTCCAAGTCTTGTATCGATCCTTTTCTTAGTTTTTAGAGTCATATATATCATATATCTAGTTTTATTAAATGAAAATACATGCTACTTCCTATATTTCTGTGTATATAAGTATGTTGTATAATACATATCTCACTTTGATATTAACATAATATGTTATATCATCATAGCTGAAATTGATCATCAGCTAGACGGATCCTCATATTTGCCTAGACGGATCCCTACAAGGAGGGAACCGTGGGATCCGTGATACATAAAAATATATTCTACTAACTTGGATCACATTTGTAGGAAATTATGCATTATACTTGTTTTCTAACCTTTGTTTTGTAGTTATTCAATTTACAAATGAAGACTTTGACACCCTAAAGCTAGGGGGAGCTTTGTGTCAAAGCAATACATTGCAAATTACTTGCAATATTAGGATTGCATTTCATGCCATCCCTTTGCAAAATTGCAATCTTCAAGGGGGAGCACATTCGTCACAGACGAAATCTTTTGCAAACTTAGTTGCAAATGAACTAGCTTAGTATTATTCTCTTGACGCCCTTACATAGGGATGGACTCGTCAAGGGGGAGTAAAGACGAGATCCTTTCCCGTTACTTGCTCCCTATTTTTTTTATTATTCCTTTCACATGTTTTTCCTAAAACAATGTGTTAGTTTCCTTTCGAAGCTCTTTTTGTTTCGACAAAAAGGGGGAGAAGAAAGTAAAAACTACAAATTCAAACTTTTACGAATTTTAGCTTTTCCTTAAAATAATTTTATGCTTTGTCATCAACAAAAAGGGGGAGATTGTTAATACAAATAAGCCGTAAAAACGTTTATTTATATTTTATGATATTCTAATGTTTTTTCGATAACAAACGTAAAATCATTTTAACTAAACAAATAAAATACGTAAATGGTTTGAACTAATAGTTTCTAACATATTCACATTTTCACATAAAACACTAAAACAAGTATAAGTGATTTAATGATTTAATATTACATATTTACAACAACTAGTGTTTACATATTTGGGTAAAATATACACATAACTAGTATGTAGTATATTGAGTAATATAAATGCGTAGAAACTTAAGTATCATAACCCATTGACCAAATAAATTGAATGTAGTTGGGTACAACCCAAAGCCCATGACCCATGGAGCTTGACCCATAACCCATTGCATGACATCATGCTTATATCATATATGGATAATATCCATAACCCATGGTATTGACCCATACCCATGTGACTAGGTGCATTGCACTCAAGAGATACATTGCATCTAGCTAAAGACCCATGGATCAACCCATGACCCATGACCCATAACCAAAATACCCATGGGTAAAGAGGAGCGTCCCACGGATCCCTAGCTTTACGCTAGACAGATCCCTTGTGGGAGGGATCCGTGGGATCCGGGGAACAGTAGATTTTTTCTTCTATAAATAGTGAGCCATTTCTTCATTGTTTCTCACCCCTTTCTAACATACTTTCCCCTTGAGTTAAAAACTCTCTAACCACAGATCCAAGAGATCTATGTTTGTAGTTTTTTTTTTTGTGTGATCTTCTAGGTTCCTCTTAAAGGCAAGATCACCACCTTTGAAGTTGAGCAAGCTCAAGTCCATGAGTTGCCATGCTTCCTCATCATCAAGACTACTGAAGTCCTCTTGTTGATGATTCTTTTCTTTCTTATAAGAAGTGTAGTGTTGGAGACATTAGTGAAAGATGTCTCAAGTGTCAAGACGAAGACATTAGTGAAAGGGGTCGATCGTCCATACTATAGGCATTAGTGAAGGGTGTCTAGAAGTCAAGTCACAAGACATTGGTGAAGAATGACTTGAAGATCTAACTAAAGGCATTAGGTAAAGGTGCCTTAGATGTACATTCGATATGGTGTGTTTCGATGTACAAGATAGATTAGCATTAGATCCAAGGATATTGATATCCTTGATGATGTTGTAAAAAGGAGTTGATCTCCTTTGGGATTAGTCGTTGGTGTAGTGTTGGGTAGTAGTTCATCCATGTTAATGGAACTCGGTATCTAGCCTAGTACCGGATAAAGGGTAGGCGACGTTGTGTTAGGTGTGGTTCACCTTGGAGTGAAAGAACCCGGTGGTTAGCCTAGTACCGGAAAAAGAGTAGGCAACATTTTGAAGGTTTCTCCACCGTAAGGAGTTGGTGTCGTGTAGTGATTACGAACTCTTGAGTAGGTGACTCGGCGAGTGGAGTAGGGCAAAGAAGGTGTCCTTGTAGCCGAACCACTATAAATACTCGCGTTGTGGTTTTGTGCTTCTTGCTCTTATCTTTTCATTACATACTTTTATATGTTAGTTTATCAACATCCAACACACATCCAAATAGGTTGACGTAAGTCGATCTAAATAGGTTAAAAGGAAGTTTTAATTGACAAAACTATTCAACCCCCCCCCCCTTCTAGTTTTCCACAATATCAAAGATGATCATCCTCACACCTCAACAATTTCTTCCTTCCTCTCTTAGAATAAGCTCAATCACAAATGACAAAGTCATCACCATCATCACCA
This sequence comes from Chrysanthemum seticuspe, assembly GCA_019973895.1. NCBI lineage: Eukaryota > Viridiplantae > Streptophyta > Magnoliopsida > Asterales > Asteraceae > Chrysanthemum > Chrysanthemum seticuspe. Next base: position 88,149,942 of record BPTQ01000008.1, read on the forward strand.
TCAACCAAACCGCTCAAGAAAATCGCAAGAATAAGTGTAAGACCTTGTTTCTTCGTAAACCTTAGCTCATCCTCCGAATCATCACCACTAAACATTTCATCCCCAATAAGAGATGAAAACTTCCTTACTCTAAGTACTCCAACTCCACCACCAAAATCACCCGTTATCATCACCACTCCACCACCTACTAAAACACCAATTGTCACCTCTCCACCACTGGCTCCAATACAATCATCAAAAACACCATCACCACCAAAATCTCCAAAGCTTGTACCTATAGAACTCTTCTCAACTCCACCAACATCTCCAAATCCGTTCTTAGATGACTTAGAAGACCTACCTCCTAGGCCCACAAATCCACCACCTTTTCCATCATTCGAAACAATTGAGCGCATCGCTCATGAACCACCAAGAGCATCATTTGAACCAGACATCCCTTTGGAACCTACGCCTCGTCTCTTCCACCCAATGCACAATGAAATCCATGGGCCATTATATGGAGACCATGCTCTACCACCTACATCATTTTTTCCTCATATTGATGACATTGATGAGTCAATGTGGGAAGACAACCCACAATCTCAAATAGAGATACAAGCTCATCTAGAAAACTTCCATGCCTTTTCAAATATGGTGGATTCTCATCTAAATGAGGTTTTTCAAATGCAAAATGCTTTGCTTTCCTCCCTCATAACTCCATCAAATACCAACAACACCTCCACTAATGTTCCACCACCTAATAATGATCCTACTCTCCTACCTAGACATGGTTGCTCCCATTATGAGCGCACCGCCCATCTTAGTGAAAGGACCCGGATCATGGTCCATGAATTACAATATGAGACGAGGTTCATCCTCAATCATATCCTTGAGCGTATTAACGCTCTTTCTCACCCTCATCCTCAATAGGAGGGTTCTTGTTTTCTTTTTAGGACTTTTTAGTTTCTAAGTTATTTTTTTCTTTCTTTTCTAGTATTTTTTTTCTAAGTTATTTTTCTATCTTTTTAAGATTTCCTTTATGTATCAACATCTCTATTTTGTTCCATTTTATGACTCTTAAGTCATAAAATTTTAAAAAAATTAATGATGTTTATTATATTATTGTTGGTGATTACTTGTTGGTTGGAATTACTTGTATACTTGTGATGATGAATGTTACTAAACTTTCTTTTGTAGCTTTTCACAATCTATGTATCTTTCTCTTGGCACCCAATTAAGGGGGAGCATTTGCTAAGGGGGAGAATTTGGCTCGGGCTCATTACATTTTTCGCCTCGCCTCTTCTTTTTGTTTCGACAAAAAGGGAGAGAATATTATTGAACTTGACCATTGACTTTCAAAAAGTCAACAACATGCTTTGATTTAAAAGTCAAAATTGAAGAAGACCAAATATTAGATAAACTAGTCATAAGATAAAATAATCTTTTGATTGTCAAGTTTATCTAACTAACTATTTCTTTTAAGTTCAAACTAATCTCATATTTTTATAAATCTTTTACATCTTTACATCCTTGATAAAACTAAAATTTATGTTTTGTCCTCAACAAAAAGGGTGAGATTGTTAATACAAATATCGTCCTAAAACGTTATTTATATTTTATGATATTTACCTTGTTTTGTTAACGACAAAAGTAAATTTCATTTTTGTAAAGTATAAAGCTTGTCAAGATTAATAGACATTAAAACAAGCTTTTCTTATATAAAGTCTTCATCACTTAAGCATTTACATTTTATCACATTAGCTATGTATCAATTAACATTGATATCATTTTATACTATAATGTGCATCAACATTTTTAGAACAAGTGTGTTTAGTTTCTTAAACATAACATTACATATGTATTTACTTATGTAACTTATTAATTCTAAAAATGGAAAACAACATATTACATCATGGCTTGCATCACATTGGAAATCTTTAGGATATTTCATAGAATATTTTGTCTAGATACACACTCATCATATCTTGCATAATCTTGAAGAGATTTGGGTGATATTGGAAAGATTTTTTGTGATCTTTACTGTCAGACTGGTGGAACCAAAAATTAACAAGGGCGGAACCCTTTTTTTGGTTTCGTCCAGTCCGTGGTCTTGCTGAACAATTGGCCTATAAATAGCAAGCCAACCCAAGTTGTTTTCTCATCCCTTATTAGCATAAAACACATACATTCTCTCATTTTATTATATCTAACTCAGTTTCATTTCATTCTAGTGATCATCTTTTGTAGAAAGAAGATCAAGTCATAATCAAGCTTCAACATTTAGTTGGAAGGATTGTTTGTTTTGTTGTTGTGTGATCCATTATTGTTCATACATCATTGTTGTACCAAACCATCTTAAACCTCTGAGTGTGAGTGGTTAGTATTTTAGTCCTCAAAATACATAGTGTGTTGGGAGTGGTTGTACCCTTGTAAAAGAACTCGACATCTAGCTTTGTGTCGGAAATATTGTGTAAGCGACGTGTATAGGTTTTCTCCGCCGGTTAAAGGAGCTTGTTTATTAGTGAAGATAACTCTCGAGTTGGAGACTCGGGGAGTGGAGTAAGACAAGAAAAAAAAGTCCTTGTAGACCGAACCACTATAAACAACTTTGTTGTGGTTTATTTTTTCTTTCCTTACTTACTTATCATATATTGCTTGCATATTATTCATTTTTCACTAACACTTCTTTTATCTATATCAATTGATCTTACAATGGGTTCTCAAAACAATTAAGATTTTAAACGATAAAACTATTCAACCCCCCCCCCCTTCTAGTTTTCCACAAACTATTCTAAACTTTCCTTTGAAAACTTTTGCTTTGTTTCTAAACTTAATAAGAGTGTTGAACCTAAAACATTTCATGAGGCTTCTAATGATCCTAATTGGAAGGCTGCCATGAATAGTGAGATGGAAGCTTTGTATAAAAAAAACTTTAACTATTACTGAGTTACCAATTGGTAGAAAACTTATTGGTAACAATTGGGTTTATAAACTTCAATTGAGATCTACTGGTGAGATTGAGAGATACAAGGTTAGACTTGTTGCCAAGGGTTTTGGTCAAAAAGAAAGAGTTGACTATGAGGAGACTTTCTCTCATATTGTTAAATTTGCTACTGTAGAATGTCTTATCTCTTTAGTTTTCTTGTATCAACTTGATGTTAACAATGCTTTTTTGTATGGTGATCTTGATGACGATACAAACATATGGACTACTTCCTGCCCGAAAGATTCTCCGGGGATTTTGTTGATCATCATAGCGAAAGACACAAACACATGGAAAACTTCCTCCCTATCTTTAATGCCAAACGTTTATCTAATGTCCTTAGGATAAACACTTGTTTCTCAAATTGGCTTCCTCTTTTATACTGGGCTCAATGCAAGTTCTCATTAATCGGGCCACACGAAGTCTTGTTGACAAACCATTCGATTTATCAATTTTTCGTAAAAGCATTATAGGAACAACCATTTTCATGTAAGTTTGTGGTTGGGCCAGAAAATTTTAGACCGTTAATAAACTCATTAAGGAATACATTATCATTTATACTAGTACCATTTTCCGGCTTACAAACACTTTCTCGACTTAACCATGACCTTTTTTTAAGAATAATCAAGAGCAAATGATCATTTATAGTGTCTACGAACCTCGTTTATAGGAGACAATATGGCTTTTTCTGAAAGTATAATAGGTCATCAAAGTTATAGCATAATCGAGTATGTAGGATTTCATCAGGTTTTTCAATCATAAACTTATCATCTTTTGCATCTCCAAGCTTACCATCTTCGAGCTTTTATATCCATTTAGCAAACTCCCTTGTCTCATTCACAACTTCTTAACAATAACCCACAATCAATCGCATATTTATTGTAACACCCCCAATTTCGTGATACCCAGCGGAATTTAAGTTGGGTGTTACTTCATGGCACAACAGTTATATCAATAGAAAACGAACCCTAATTGAGTCGTTTAAAAGATTTATCATTCGATTTATATAAATATCAGAGTTTACAAAATGAGGTCCCAATGGTTTTACAGTTTATTAAATAAGTTTTCGAATGATAATATAGCCTTCTCGAGTATCCGTGCCCTTCCGTGCAATCCTCGTAAATTATGAACCTGAGATAAACATGCTAAAAAGTGTCAACACAAAGGTTGGTGAGTTCATAGAGTTTATAGATAAAACAGTTGGGTTCAGTAGTTTCGAGTTTGAGCGATTATTGTAATAAATACCAATATTGATGAAATAAGTAGTGGTTTACGTTGTTATACACCCATAGTTCGTTTTTTTAGTAATCAGTTGAACACAAGTTTCAAGGTTAGGCCACGTTGTTGCACCCATAAATTCAGTAGTTGCAGCATTTGTATCATTGCAACACAGTATATATATTGCCTTAAGTTTCATGAACGCAAACCTTAACACGAACGCATCATAATAATGACGTAAGTTACAGACATCATAGTAATGATGTGAGCAAAAATGCCCTCTGGTAGGAGCTTGCCATTCTCCTAGTATTCTCAAATAAAGTGCATTTGGTTACCTATCCGGCTAACACAAATGGGGCATCAACTGCCAATAGATCTATTCACTATATTCACGTCACTCGCAAGTGATTAATGGTTCATGATATGAGGGACTTTTAGTGGCAATAGTGTATAACTTAGGCAATAACAATCAAGATCACATACAGATAGTACTTGTGTTTAGGTTTGTAGCAAAACGTATAAAGTGTGATTATGAACTCATAGTAGTATGTAAAAGCTTTAGAGTACTTGTGAAAGTAAAAACAGGTAATTGAGCATGTGTCTCCCCCAAAAATAGTATAAAACAATTGAAGATGGGGCTATGAAACTCACAGTAATTCGTAAGAGTTTAAAATAAATGTAAAAATATCAAGCAATATTTGAGCATGTATCTCCCCCAAAACATTCAAAATAAGGAAAAGAGCGGGTATGACTTACCTCGATGTTACAGTAGTCTGGATAGAAAACAAATTAAGTAATGTGAATAAACTACTCCGACTCGTGACTTGAGTTAGTATGTCATGTTTTTAGTATTCGAATTCAAGTTTATGCGATGATAATGCTTTATCGGTAATTGGGTAAACATGAAGTCTCTTCAAAAATTAGTAATACTTATCATACTTATTTTTATGGCTCGGATGATTGTTAATAAATTTTATCGAAACCCAAGTTGTTAAATATGATATGTTTCCAAAATGTTATAATTTTAAATATTTACGGTTTTTACCCTTGCACTTTCAAAAATGACACTTTAAACCCTCAACTATGGGTTAATGACAAAATAAGCCCTTGTATAATTACTTTTGCAGAAATTACATTTTTAGCCCAAGAAAATTTTATCTTTCAAAAATTACAATTTTTATACTTGTAGTTTTATAAGAAAAATTCACTTGTTTTATGCCTAAATTGACAAAAGTGAGGGTAAATATAAGCGAGGCCTTAAGAGGTTTTTATTACGTTCTTGATCCCTTCAAGAGTTTGTTTGGTGGTCTTTCTAACGGTTCAAACTAGAAGTCTTAAGCTCTTACGGTTTGGTCGCAAGGATTTCCCAAAGTAGGGGGTTAGATGCCTTATGTGAAAAGTGTTGGTTTTGGCGATAACAGTCCCAAATGAGGACAGATTTTACACGAGGCAAGCCAATGTTTTTAAAACACAATTGTTGCTGTATGCTCTTCAAAATGGTATAGGTCTCATATTCTAGTCATCTTTGGTTAGAGAGAAACAAGTCCATGAACATGGTCACTTGGCCACGTCGCGGTTAAAGAAAAATTCATTTTTGACCCATTAAATTTTACGGTGTCACCTAGGGACATTGTAATATGTTAATTAACTCTTTTTAAGTCATTATCTAACATTCTATAGCTCATAAGACTCAAATTTTGAAAAACGCACGCAAGAGTTATTTATGAAAATCTTTACGAGTCACCTTCTTTTTGGTTGATTATAAAAAAGACCATAAAAGTTTTTAAAGACGTTCTTGGGGTTTTAATATCCTTGCAGCGAGCTCTTTAAAATGGTGTAACTCTCATACTTAACAACTTTTTAATTAACGAGATATCAATTATTGAAAAGGGCTACTTAGGCTAGTTTTGCCAAATTGAAATTCTCGTTTTCAAACCATAAAATTTTATATCTTTTGTATGCAATCTTGTGACATGTTGTTTAACTCATTTTCAATGTTTCTAAGATAGTTCAAAATCGAATTTATCAAAATTCCCAAGTTTTTCCCAAAGACCTGATGTATAGGACTTTTGGTTTTTAGGACATATGGCCCTAAAGTAGGGCAGTTATTATGCATGACACTAAGGCTTTTCAACCAGGTTAGGGGCAGTTTAGAGTGTCCTAGGTGGTGTTTACAAAGGTACTTTGGTTGGCCCTAATACCTTTAACCCGATGTAAATAAATGGGGCGCAAGTAGGGGCGTTTGGTTTTTATAAAATCAATACAGCTGTTGGGATTTTTATTAAAATATGACTTCGTTATGCGTTTTCTGGACCCGTGCACCAGAGTTTTTGAAGAAAACGTCGTTCCGGACAACTTTCGTGCTTTAACGTTTTGATGAAACGGACCAGAAGTGCCTCGAATTGCGTGCCCGACCCTTCTGTCCACAGAAAGTTTTGATAGCTTTTCGATAACTTCGTTAGACCGTATCTTTTGACTCGTGTACTCGTTTTAGATGATTCAAATTGCTACGTTTTCCTTATAAAATCCTTTTTAACAGTATGCAATTGATATTAAAAGTTAAAACGAAATAGAATGAGTTTAATAGACTTATAAACTTGAGATTCGGCTAGAACTAGATTGGCTCTCAAATGGAACAAGACTTTTTCCCTCCTCCTAGGCTCTAATTACCCTTCCTTTACTTCACCTTGGGGCTTAAGATCAGATTATAAGTGTGTGATTGAGTGGTTTATTGTTAGAACAAAGAATGAGATGAAAAGAGTGTTTGTGTTGATTTATATAGGCAAGGAGGATTTGGGTTTGTGGAAAGTAATTTGGCCACTTATAATAGGTTGCATCCATAATAAGGTGTATGGTGGAAAACAATGTGATGTGTAGCATAGTATTTTGTATATGGTGAGTGTGAAGGTGTCGAATGGTGGCTGAAAAATAGCCAAGGGTTTTACCCACCGTTTTTGACCATGGTAGACTTTGTAGGAACATGGTGATGTGTAGTCTTAAGGTTTGTATGGTGTCATGTGGTGGTGATGTAGATGGCGTGAGGTGGTAAATGGTTAGCCAAGAGTACTTCTCACAACATTTGACCATGGTAAGAATTTAAAGGGACATGGTGATGATGATGATGCATGCTTGTTCTAGTTTATTGCCATAAGTTTAGAGTTAGGTTTGATTGATTTAAAATAGGACTAGGTGTCGTATGTTTTAACCAAGGCTAAAATAAAAGATGACAATGTGGCATAATTTGGATCATATGGGGTTTAGTTAGGGTTTAATGGTTTAGGAAAACTAGTTAGGATTTATTGGATTTAGTTTGGTTCGAATAAAAGGATTCGACTAGGCTTTAAGCAATTGTACTATAGGGTAGTTTAGGTTGTACATGAAGTTTTAGGATCATAGAAAATACATTTTAAATATTTGGTAAGTTAATAAACATAATTTGGCTTAGATACATTTATATTAATATAGTTTTTAGGATTTGTGCATCATCTGCTTGTACATTAGGTTTAGAGTCTTGTACTTAGGGTTATTAAGTATAAGAAAATATATTTTTAAAGCTTGTGCATACAATACTTGTAGTATATGCTCTATGGTGAGTACGCTGAGGTTTATAATGAGATTTATGTTAGTAGTATACTCCTATGCATTTATGACTTGTACATTGGCTTGAAAGACTTGTACATTAGTATTTTGAAAATATATCATGCACATAAAATCATAGAGTTGTATATTAGGACTTGTAACGGAAATTAAAGTATAGCTAGGTTCCGTGCTTTAATGACTTGTACTCTAGGTATAAAATGTTGTACTTTAGTGTTGATGAGTTAGTTACGTGAAATCATAGTTATAATAAATTATGGTTTCATGAAAACTCCAATGGATAGAAAGCGTTTAACTTGAAAGTTTAATAATTGTATGTTAACGTAATAACGTTAAGTGGTAAATAAAAGTTGAAAACTTTTATACTTGACGTATAAGGAATGAACTTAAGACATTCTGGTGTTGGTGTGTACATTTATTAAGAATGTGAGTTACGTCATATTAGTTAGTTGTTGTGATTAGATAACTGATAACGTTTAAAAAAAAATTAGACGTGAAAAATGGATAAGTATTTTTTAGTTAGAATATCATACGAGTGGAAATTTACCGGTGGTTACATTTATGGCCAACCTCAACACTTTACAGAGATCCCATATGTAATTATTGTCTTAAAGAGTCACTAATAATGTCTTGTTGGGACCCTTTTCGAATGACGAGTAACACATACATGAAATCACCCCAAAAACAACAATCATGTTACCGAACGGAGTGTCTAGTGTGTCATGTTTTTACTTATGCAGTAAGTCCCTTAAGAATTCGTCTAACGTCTCGAAGTAATGCTCGTTAGTCATTGGCACTTTATTTATTACGTTGATAGGAATGTGAAATCTTAAATGGATGTTCAATAAAGAAAGATCCAGTATGTTTAGCAATTAAAAGTAGCTACAATTTATATCTGTGAAACTAAATTTAAAAATAATTGGGATGACTAAAAACATGCGTAATGTTATATCTAAAACTGTGTTGCAGGATTTTGTTGTAAATTGTAATTGAACCAAATTCTTCACAAACTAACAAACTAGTACCACACAGTTTTAGGCATAATATTATATACTTTTTTAACTAATTCCAATCATTTCTCAATTAAATACGGTATAATCTTTTTGTTGGTAATATACATGTCTGGGATGAATTTTGTACATAGGGTACAAAAAGTTTCATCCTTTCAAATGATAAGTATTAATATTGGATTTTAAGTCTTACACTATGTTTCTGAGTTTTGAAATAAAAGAAAAGAAGAGAAGAAGAAAAAAAATAAGCATAAAAGAAGTTTAGAGGAACGCAATTTCATTTTATACATCGTGTTCCTAAGTTGGGAGAGAAAGGAAGAACTTTCAAAGAAAAATTGAACAAAATTTCCTCACATCTTCTCTTCTATCCTCAAAAAGCTCGAGAGCAAGATTTTGTGCTTTTTCTTATTTCTTTTTTCATTTCTCAAAAATAAAACTAGAGAATGCAGCGTTAATGACATTTGAATATAAGTAACACATATAACTCCTAACATTTTCATGCATTATGATTCATGTAGGAATGAACAATATATAGATTATGAGATCGTTTTAATCGTTACTTATAAGTGCCAAATTTTAAACACCATAACAATTGTGTTTATAAAATAACCATTGTGTTTATAAAACATACAATCAAGGAAAAAGTACAACCATTGATTTTAGCCAATGGGCAAGGATGGATAATTTGTAGACTTAAAATATGAGTGATTTTAATGAAAATTGCAATCTTATTTTGGACAGACACTTATATAATTTCGAAAACACATAAATGAACAAATTTTAATGGAATATAAAGGCGCATATTAAAAAAGTTGGATAAGTTTGCCTATCATTAAAGATTTAGAAACACTTCTCGTATACACATTTGGGGCTTAGCAATTTTCAAAACACTGACAATTACTTAGCATTTTTCATTCATTTAAAGTCTGAAGAATTCATAAAAGCCTTAAAAGGTATGGTTGTTGTCTTGTTGATGACCTAAGGGCTAAGGTCATCCCAAACCATGTTTTTCAAATTTGACAGGTAAAAACATATTTTAATAACATTCTTTCTTCATAAATCATTCTTCTCCAATCATAAATTTCATATTTTAGCTTCAAACACTTTTATAATAATATGCCTTCAACCAATAGGGAATGCATCTATATTAGCTTATGTATATATTGCATTATTTTATGATTTGGTGGATGAAAAGTGATCCTTTGAATATGAAGGATTTTCAATTGTATATTGAAAATGTTTAAGAAGTACTTTATTAAGTTTTCAAGAACCGAGGTACTTGGTGAAAATCAATTAAAAATCACTAGAGTAGAGCCGAACGACATAAGGAGTCATACATTTAGAAGTACTTTATTAAGGTAACTTCGGAAACTCTTTGTTATTTCTTAATCTTTCATGGCATTTCAAAGCATTTTATTACGTTTCTACAAAGACAAATAGAATTAACACTAAACCTCTTCTTCATATACATACAATAGCATTAGCATATAGCATACATGCCGTCTCATTAATTGGCGAAATTTTTGAGGGCTCTATACGAAATTATATAATAAGGTATTTCGTTAAGCAATATTATATATAAAGTGTCACCGTTTATAAGATATAATACAATTAGTTATCTAAACGATATAACATATTATTAATTTAAAATATTTTCCCATTTATATATTTTTTTCTTCGTGATAAATATGGCTACACATGCATATAATTATTAACGAGACAAATTTTGGGGCCCTAAAAATTCTGGAGCCCTGAATAGTCGCTCACCTTGCACATCCTCAAAGACGATCCTGATAGCATATATGTATTCCACACATTAAACCTATGAACTTATTACATAATTGAATAATTCTATAAAAGATTTGAACAAATTAATGACCACTAACCCGTGACACATTTAGTGAGAAAACACAATCCTTAGGCGTGTGAAAAACTGCAAATTTTAGTATTATAAAAAATAAATATAGAAACAACTATGAAATTGAAAAATATTGATCTAACAGTTTTGCCAAAATCATCAAAGAAGACTAAATTTTATTGATTTGAGGAAACATACAAATAAAATGTAAAAGGAAGATTGAAAGTTGTAGGTTTTATCTGATAATACACTGTACCCCTTGTTTAAGCTCCTTAGCATAAAAAATACGCTCATAGTTGCCACCTACAAATCATCCTTCTCTTTAGTAACCCGATTAAGCAAAAATGGCTAACATAAAAACACATATATATGTATATTCGGAGGTGCACCTATGTCATGTTCGTGGTTAGTCGCCCAGCAGCAGGGTAAGATAATCAGTAGCAATGCAATACCATTAAGTGGTTACCGGATATCACTTGAAATCGTGTGATCATTTTTCAAAGTAAACTATTCGACCATATGCCTGGGTTACACGAATATCTACTTGGGATAAGACCAAATGTTTGTTATTGAATTAGGCACAAATAAATAACCCTTGCGCATGTAAGTGTTTTAGTTTTCAGTTTGTTTCTCCTGGTTTTGTATATTTCATGCTGATGATGACATTCTCTATATATAGTAAAGAACACTCAATCCTAGTCAATGAACTTTATGAGTAATTAGCGGCCAATTAATCACCTATGATAAGCCTCCATTATCATAGGAATAGTGGTTACATGACCAATTAAACGTGGTCAAAAAGCAGTTATAACAGCTACTTGAATGAATCAAGGTTGTTACAAATTAATCACTGCAACACTACCAGTAGGAACCATTACACTAGCAGCAGGAACAAATACACTAGCAGTAGAAACCATCAGTTACTACACTAGCAGTAGTAACCAATACACTAGGAGCAGGAACCAATACACTACCAGCAGGAACCACCAGTTACTAGACTATCAGTAGTAACCAATACACTAGCAGCAGGAACCACTATTGAGTCAGGGTGTTCAGGGACCTCATGGGTGTACACTCCGTACCTCCTTACCTCCTTACCCAAAACCAGGTGTGAACTAATCCCACAAGTGCACTAAATTTTCCAACAATCCTCCCCAAATTTAGTTCACTTCCTTTGAATAAAAAACAAACACCAAACAAAACATGTGCATAAACGAAAATATCTTGAGGATTGAATTTCCATCTTAGTACATTACACGTTTAAATATTCGAGAATCAGGGTATTCAAAGAATTGAACCCTCAAAATATACACAAGTTTTCAAACACTTAAAATCTCCTGACACTAAAGAAGCCATGTGTCCATATCCAAATTCATAAATGTTGTAAGAGCCAAAAGTCCAAAGCTCCCTGAAGCGGCAAAACTTCAACATTCACATAGGTGGTTCTTCTTTATTCATGCTCCTGCCAAGCACTTTTTCAAAGAAATTAACCATTAAGAAGTAAAGACTTCATCATCCTTTCAGTAGGTTCTGAGCACAACCTTGGGATGTAAAATAAACATGTGCTCCAGTCGACTGAGTGTTCAGCTTTCCACATTGAACTCAGCTCCCAAGTTTCCTTAGGAGGGAGTTGGGTGTCTTAGCATTCAGTGACTAAGTTGGACTTAAACTCATCCCTTAGCAGACTTTAAAACCAAGTCTCTAGCCAAACCCGTCGTCAAGTGATCAGCTAATTTTGTTGAGATCTAACAAAATCTATAGATACCACCCCATTCATGATAAGCTCACGAATCATGCTATGTCTGATACCTAAGTGTCTAGACTTCCCATTGTACATCTGGCTATAAGCCTTTGCCAATGTAGCTGCACTATCACAACGGATAGAAATATGTGCTATAGGTTTAGGCCACAATGGAATCTCAAGAAGCAAGTTTTTCAACCATTCAGCTTCTATACTAGCAGCTGCTAAGGCCACAAATTCAGATTCCATTGTTGAACTGGTGATGCAAGTTTGCTTCTTGGACGCCCAAGAAATTGCACCTCCACCAAGTAGGAATACCCAACCACTGGTAGACGACTTGTCTTCAGTGTTACTGATCCAACTTGCATCAGTGTATCCTTCCAATACTGAAGGATAACCAATATAAGAGAGACTATAATCCATAGTTCTCTTCAGATACTTCAGTACCCTCTGAACAGCTTGCCAGTGATGAGCACTAGGATTGCTAGTATACCTGCTCAGTTTACCCACTGCAAAAGCAATATCAGGTCTTGTACAAGTCATGGCATACATTAGGCAGCCAATTACCATAGAATACTCAAGTTGAGATACAGCCTTGCCTTTATTAGGCATCAACTTCTCACTTGTATCCATAGGAGTACTCACTGGAGTACAATCAAAGTAATTGAATTTCCTCAACACCTTCTCAATATAATGAGACTGAGAGATAGAAATTCTTTTACTTTCATGTTTAATCCTTATACCAAGGATAACATCACCCTCCCCCATGTCCTTCATGGAGAACCTTGATGACAGCAATTCCTTTGTCAGATCAACCTGATTTTGGTCAGTGCCAAAGATCAACATGTCATCAACATATAGACAAATGATGACTCCTTTACCAGATTCATCAAATTTGCTATATACACATTTTTCAGACTGGTTAAGTAAATAACCATTAGACAAAACCACTTCATCAAATTTTTGATGCCATTGCTTAGGTGCCTGCTTTAGTCCATAAAGAGGCTTAATCAGTTTGCACACCTTGTTTTTATTGCCAGGCAAGATGAAGCCCTGAGGTTGGTTCATATAAACCTCCTCATCCAATTCACCATTCAAGAAAGCTGTTTTCACATCCATCTGATGAATAATCGGATTGTGAATTGATGCCAAAGCAATCAGCAGTCATATGGTACTAATACGAGCCACAGGGGCATAAGTATAAAAATAGTCTATTCCTGACTTTTGTTTAAAGCCCTGAATGACTAGTCTTGCCTTAAACTTTCCAATAGTTCCATCTACCTTCATTTTCTTTTTGAAAATCCATTTGCAACCTAGAGGTTTGCAACCAGGAGGTAGATCAACCAACACCCAAGTGTTGTTCCCCATGATAGAATCCATCTCATCATTGATTGCTTCTTTCTAGAAGGCAATATCCTTGAACTTCATTGCTTCTTCAAATGTCTTGGGATCATCCTTAACAATGAAGCAATAGGAGTATTGGTCAGAGACCTCATCCCTTGTTCCTTCAATTAAATATAATTGAAACTCAGGTCCAAATGACTTTGGATTCCTGACCCTTTTGCTCTTTCTAAGAACAGGTTCAGGTTGTTGACCACAACCTCATCAGGGACCTCTGATACACCAGTGTCATGAGTTCCATTAGGAATCCCCTGACTTGGTCTAGGGACTAATGAGAATCTAGTCTCATCAAAGTTTTCATCCCTTGATTCAATTATGGAATTAATTGAAATATATTCATTAGGTTCAATAACATAGAACCTAAAAGCCTTGGAATGCTCAACATATCCAACAAAGATGCAGTCAATGCCTCTTTCACCCAAAGTTTTCAACTTTGGATTAAGGAGTCTTACAACAGCCCTACATCCCCAAACCCTGAGATAGTTCAGGTTGGGTTTCCTTTTAGTCCAGAGTTCATAAGGGGTGACCTTGTTCCTTTTGTTGGGAACCCTATTTAATAAATAGCAAGCTGTTAACATAGCTTCACCCTAGAACCCTTGACTCAGTCCTGAATAGGAAAACATGGAATTAACCATCTCCTTCAGTACCCTGTTTTTCCTTTCAGAAATACCATTTTGCTGAGGAGTATAGGGAGCAGTCGTTTCATGGATTATACCCACAGACTGAAAATACAGAGTATCCATGGACTCACCTCCCCTATCAGTCCTTAATCTTTTGATCAGGGACCCAAGTTGCAAATCAACTTCAGTTTTAAATATTTTGAATTTATCTAATGTTTCATCCTTAGTATGTAACAGATAGACATAACAGAACCTAGAAGCATCATCAATAAATGTCACAAAGTACTTATTATTCCCCAAAGAGGGAGTAGCATGCAAATCACACATGTCGCTGTGTATTAGCTCCAAGAGCTTAGTTTCACGTTTAACACCCTGAAAAGGTTTCTTAGTTATTTTGGTCAACATCAAGTTTTACACTTTTCAGTGTCCATGTCAAATGCTGGGATTAACCCATCCTTAGACATATCTTGCATCCTTTTATAGTGTACATGGCCAAGTCTAGCATGCCATAGGGCAAAGTCAGTCAGGTCAGAGGTGGTCACAAAGGCTGAATTATCACATTCATTAACAATATTAAGCCTTAACATTTGATTACACAAATAGCCAAAACCAATAAACACTCTATGCTTAGAAACAACAAATTTATCAGATTCAATAACTTGTTTATATCCATGATTATTCAAAACACTACTTGAAACCAAGTTCTTCCTTATATCAGGAATATGAATAACATTAAACAAAGTTACAATCTTTCCAGAACTAAATTTAAGATCTACACAACCACGACCATGCACCAAGCCTGTTGACTCATTTCCCATGTGAAGAATAAAACCATCATTCAGTGACTCGTAAGTCTTGAACCAACTTCTATCTTTGCACACATGAACTATTGCACCAGAGTCAACCCACCACGCAACATCATCATCCTGCACATAATAAGATTCAGATACATATGTAACATAATAAATCTGAAAAGACTTATTACACATATTCTAGCCTTTCAGTGAGTTGGTAGAACCACCACTCCCTGAACCATTAGTGCCTGATCCATTGGCTTTACCACCAACCTTAACACCTTTGCAATCCCTTTTAATGTGACAAGTTTTGCCACATTTCCAACAAGTAGGTGTTGCCTTCTTGTTAGGATCTGCCCTTGTGTTATCATGATGTTTACGTTTGTCTTTGTTGTCATTGTACCTGGTTGAGTTGTTATGCTCCACCATATTGGCAACAGATGCACCAGTAGCATTGCTACTCTTTGGCTTGTCATTATCCTGCACCCTTAGAGATTCCTCAATGCGCAGATGACTGCCCAACTCAACCAGAGTTAACTCCTCCTTTTTATGTTTCAAGGTATGCTTGAAATCTTTCCAAGAAGGGAGAAGTTTATCAATGACACAAGAGACTAAAATACCTCATCCATGTGCATATTGTGTTGTGTAAACCTTCCAAGTATACCAATAAGTTCATTGTATTGTTCCATAACTGGTCTTGAATCAGTCATTTTGTAATTTGTGAAATTACTTACAAGGAACTTCTTACTTGATGCATCCTCAGCCATATATTTGGCATCCAAGGAATCCCATAGTTCTTTGAAAGATTCAAAGTTCTGATAAATTTCAAATAGAGAATCAGACATACCATTGAGAATTAAACCTCTACAAATGCAGTCATCATTCTCCCATTTGCTCCTTCTCCTGATCTGCTCCACATTAGCATCATCCTCATCATCAGGAATAGGTGTGGTTAGCACAAAGACCACACTCATGCTTGACAGCAAGAAGTGCATCTTTTTCGGCCAAATCCTAAAGTCCACCCCTTCAAACTTGTCTAACTTGGCAAAGTTTGAAACCATGTGTTTCAAGGGGTCCCTTGATTTTAAAACCGTCATAACTAAGGTATAGAGTAATCCACCCCTCGTACTTACCCCGTTACATAACACTAAGGGGTGTCCATAATTTAATAATAATTAGAACTGCAGCAGGAGCCATTGATTATCACAAATAATTTACTTTGATTGTTGGTGGTTAGTCGCCCAGCAGCAGGGTAAGATAATCAGTAGCAATGCAATACCACTAGGTGGTTATCGGATATCACTTGGAATCGTGTGATCACTTTCCAAAGTAAATTGTTCGACCCTATGCCTGGGTTATACGAATATCTACTTGGGATAAGACCAAATGTTTGTTATTGAATTAGGCACAAATCAATAACCCTTGCGCATATAAGTGTTTTAGTTTTCAGTTTGTTTCTCCTGGTTTTGTATATTTCATGCTGATGATAACATTCTCTATATATAGTAGAGAACACTTAATCCTAGTCAATGAACTTTATGAGTAATTAACGGCCAATTAATCACCTATAATAAGCCTCCATTATCATAGGAATAGTGGTTACATGACCAATTAAACGTGGTCATAAAGCAGTCATAACAGCTACTTGAATGAATCAAGGCTGTTACAAATTAATCACTGCAACACTACCAGTAGGAACCATTACACTAGCAGCAGAAACCAATATACTACCAGTAGGAACCATCAGTTACTACACTAGCAGCAGTAACCAATACATTAGCAGCAGGAACCAATACATTAGCAGCAAGAACCATCAGTTACTACACTACTAGTAGTAAACCAATACACTAGCAGCAGGAACCACTATTGAGTCAGGGTTTTCAGGGACCTCATAGGTGTACACTTCGTACCTCCTTACCTAAAACCAGATGTGAACTAATCCCATAAGTGCACTAATTTTCTTACATCTCATAATGTAAGGAATATTATGAGTTCGTATTAGTCAAATAGTTTCAAACTTTTTTTAACTCTGGCTTATCTGACAACCCACCATTAAGAAAACATGATAACGGTTTATAAATTTTAATTGTTGCCAACTTGGTTTAACCACCAAACAACATTCCCATTTTAACCAAGTTGATAGTAAATGGCATACTATAAGCACAAAAGGAAATGACAAACAACTACTTGGATTCTATATATGGAGATATATATATAGGAATAGGATTTGCTTTGATTTGAAGCGTCCTCCAAAGGATACTCTTGTGGAAGAATCATGATCCTCTCACGCTCTTGGATTCTCCATAGGAATAGGAAATTTAATCTGAGTTGGATTGATTGGATCTCGTATCCTATTGATGCTTGTATTAAATTCTTGTAACCTTTTCTTGGTTCTTGTTAGATTTTTTTTATAAAATCGTCGTTAAAAAAATAAATAAATAAAAATTGAACAATGACGGGGAACAGCAGCCAGAACAATAGTAAAGGCTCTTGTGACTTATTACTAATTTACATCCAAAAATGCTATGCATAACGATAAGGGTCTTGCCATTAAGCTTAAAAGATAGATACAGTGTATCCTTCCATATATTAATTAAGCAGATCTAGTCAATCATAGAAACATACTATATCCAACAAAAAATATCATTCTCTTCACATTTGTTTATATTACAAAATAATTACTTAGAACGTAACATGTAGAATTGTAGATATATAGCCTCATCAAAACGATTGATGTATACATTTGCACATACGAGGAAGGTGCGAGTGAAAAATTATAATTAAGGTTTTTGTGGGCGGTTGATTTGTCTAGTCTACTTGACTTACAACTAGTATATAAAAACATGCAGTTGCATGCGGCACTTGCACAACTACCTTAAACTTTAACGGCACTTGCACACACATCCAAATGAAACGTAGAAAATCAGAGCCTCAGCGGCCACCTGCTGCCAAAGAAAAGGAACGTCGAGACCGTATGAAGGACCTATACACCACTCTTGCTTCACTACTACAACTTCAACCTCACGTACATCTCTCATTATCCCTTTAATTTAGTTTTCTTTAGTTACGGGCTGGGTTGCGTTGTCTTCAAAAAACTTCTATATAGTTTGATATTGTATGTTGTTAAGTCTATCAACTTTTCTTTTTGAAACTCATTAATTAGGCTCTTCAAGCTTGTTTGTTGGAACATACTTATGTTATATATAAGTTTAAAGCAACAAACAATCTTAGTACTTAAAAATCAATCACAAAAGAAGAACTTAACGTTGTTAGCATCATGAAATTACGTAAAGTTAACCTTTCCTCTTATACAAAATACAAGATAACCAAATTTGTTTCGTTTTCATTGTTAGCATTGTTTCTAAATGAGATCCGTATCTCCTTTTGGAGCAACCGTGTGGCTCCACTCGTCGCCCTAACGCCGTCCCGCCCACTACCATGCATGTCTGCCCGTAATGTACACAAACACACATACTAACACACAACACGATAGAAATTTATTAATGATGAGCAAACTAAATAACCATCATTAAAACAATCAATGATACACAGGTGAAAATGTCACTGCCGGATTTATTGGAACGAGCTACAGAGGTGCTGAAACAATGCAAGGAAAGAGTAGAAGGATTGAAGAGTAGAAGAATGGAGCTAGAAAAAGATTCTAAGGGCGAATCAAGCAACAACATACAGAAGTTGCAACAGTTTGTTCAAGTAAGGGAAGTAGTGGACTTGCAACTAGAGGCAAATCTAAAAATCTTGGTGAATAACAAGAAGGTGACGCCTTTCAGTATTTTGAGAGTTATAGAAGAAGGTGGTACTCATGTTACGAGCTCTAATTTCTGTACCGTCGGCCACCACCTCTTTTGCACCATTCATGCAGAGGTGAGCTATATCATTTCTATCGAATCACTTTCTAGAACCCGTTTGCTCCTTGTGCAAGACTTTAGACTTGCAAAATATAAAGTGATCTATATGCATATACATTAATTTATACATCATGTATACGTATAGTATATGAGTATGTATATGCTACTTTAGGTTTATTTGTTCTCAAAATTAATTTGCAACCATTTTAAAAGTCATGATGTGCATGCATGAATGTGCGAATACATTTATGTTTAGTTTATTTTATAAGGTATTTACGCTTGTAGTCAATTTCAACGCAGATTTTACCGACAATTTGCATATATTCAGATGATAATCTGTTCTATATGTGTAGGCTTCTAATGCTCACTTTGGGTTCGATCCTGAAGTAATAGAGTCACGATTGTTGGAACTGGTTTACTAGCGATGACAAACCTGTAGACATTGTTTCATGAATTGCACCAAATAATTTCATCATTTCTGTATGATAAAAAGATACAGTCATTCATGTGACTGTTGTACGATGTTGTAATTATCAGATCGAAGTCATTATTTGTACAAAATGTGTATAGTCAATAGATATTTACTAAACAAAAGCTGTATGATGTGTATTTGAGATTGTATTTGATCAAGTTTTTGTGCGTTCATCGTTGGATTCAAGTTTTTCTGTAAGTTAATTTGAATTTGGTCTCATTGTTTTCTTTATACATATATATATATATATATATATATATATATATATATATATATATATATATATATAGGGAAGGGATCGGGTGCGGATTACATTTTAAGTAGGGATGGTGCGGATAATATCACAATAACATTCAAAAAAAATTAATTCAAAAAAATCTGAAAAAATTAAAAAAAGAAAGAGGACAACAATTTATTAAGAATCGCTAAAAAAAATTCAGAAAAAAAATCATTTTCATGGTTAAAAGGTACAATGATATTATGAATTTTGTTAATATCACCGTAATTATCAAGCTTTCTTAATATCACTACTAACTAAGGCTAGCAGTAGTTTCACTAAGGCTAGCAGTAGTTTCTAAACTAGCAGTGATATTAAGTTTTTTTCTAATATCAAAGTAACTTTTTAAGTAAAATTGTTAATATCCCAGTTACTTTTTACATGTTTTCTTAATATCAAAGTTAATTTTTTTAATATCACCGTAAGTTTTCTTAATATCGTAATAAAAAAGGCAGTGATATTAAGTAAAATTGTTAATATCACAGTAGGACTCATAATATCGTTAATATCATGATAGAACTCATAATCAAAAAAACAAAAATTGCTCGGAAAAATCTGAAAAAATTAAAAAATGAAAGAAGATAACAATAGTAACGATCCCTCAAAAGGAAAAAAATTAAAAAAATCGTTTACATGGTCAATTGCTACCGTGAAATTAGTGCAGATCTTGACTTTTTTACAAAAAGTTAAGATTAGATCTGGAATGGGCGGTCCAGATCTATCCGCACATCCGCACGAATTAAAAAAATCCGCACCTGATCCTCACTCTATATATATATATATATATATATATATATATATATATATATATATATATATATATATATATATATATATATATATATATATATATATATATATATTGTTGGAATTATATAACATGACATTC
This sequence comes from Chrysanthemum seticuspe, assembly GCA_019973895.1. Classification (NCBI taxonomy): domain Eukaryota; kingdom Viridiplantae; phylum Streptophyta; class Magnoliopsida; order Asterales; family Asteraceae; genus Chrysanthemum; species Chrysanthemum seticuspe. Next base: position 88,170,647 of record BPTQ01000008.1, read on the forward strand.
AATACATAATCACAAAACATCAAAGTATACATGCGGAAGCGTATATGAAAGATTAACGAATAATTAATTAACATAAACAAGAATATGCTTACATTTCTTGATTCTAGCCGAACAAGAATCAAATCCACAAAACTAGCAATTGAGATGAACCCTAATTAGGGTTTATAGGATTATGTGAATTACCCCTTACCGTTTTGTAATTCAATCCAAGAATACTAACAATAATGTGTTAGTACCACTTTCTTGTACACACGTACTATACCGAATTAAAGAAATGCTAGTTTTAATTAAACAAAATAACTTTGTTTTGGAAAAGCTATGAATTCGACTCCCAAGAGTGGTAGTCGACCGGTTTTAAGCAAACACACACAAAACTATTTAGGTTTTAGCTTAATGAGTACAAGAGATAAATTACAAACACCATTGGTTTTGTATTTATACCCAAACTAACTTGGTGAACAAGTTTGAGTTGTAGATGGGTTGGGTCTGGGTCCTTGTGGCCGATCGGTATGGCATCCCACAAGGGATTCCGGAACCTTCCCAATATTTACAACTTAGTCCTTTTCCAATTACATTTAACGATCGTTAGTGCATTACAACTAATTACTTAACGTCTGTTATGTTATTTCATTTAATTAATAATTAAATATAACATTTATATTTAATTATTAACTTTAATTATCATACACAAAGTGTGCAATCCCGTGGTCTCGAGTTCGATCCTAACACACGTCTATTAATTTATTGTCCATTAAACCAACAGCTCCCACTTGGACATATCTTATTAGAGTGATCACATCGGTTAGCGTCTAGCAATACTTCGATGCCTCTAGTACAACTCGAGCAAAGGCTCCTGGAAAACCTTTTAATGATTTCTCATTATTATTATCCTTTTGTTTCTAATAGCATGTTAAATAAAGATATGGAATTAAGTCATTCTTTATTCAACTATTATGTTTCTCGTTATAAGTGATTGACCAAGATTACCAAATCTTCTAAACATATTTAGGGGAGATCTTTGGGCATTGCCACACAAACATCTTGTCAATCCTACGAGGGCTCCAGCAGTATTAAACTCCAAATAAATTTGAAGGAACAAAATTCTATTTTGACTATGAGACTAACCCACAAACTTTGCAACACTTCAGGAAACAACCCTTATGACTACCAGTTACGTATAGCGTTAAGTTGTTCCACAGAAGTGCACTACATTCATGACACTTATCTGGTATCTCAAGTCTGAGCATAACTATTCATGATTTACTTAATAACAATATCCATAAAGTAAAATCATGTGGTTGAGATAAGTCCTATATTCAATTCATTGAATATCATCTGAAATTGGTATGCTTTCTTAGCAATATACTTTTTAAGTATATTCTACCAAATCACTCAGATTTGTCTTAATTTAATGATACTCCCATATAATAATTGACAACGGACGATTTAGAATAAATAAATTTATTCACGGATTAAACATGCAAATATAGGATACAATATATTATAAAATCAAACATACCAAGTATTTGATTTATTATAACAATTGTTTAACATCCCTTATCCGAATACCAAATAGATCAATGCATGAAAATTTCAGTTGATGAATTATGCCTCAAGTAATGACAATCATACTTGTTGACAAAGCATAAATCAACCAACTTGATCTATCGTAATTTTGAGAATACTTATTTTAATAATTCAATTAGTGAAATCCTTGTATGTGTGCATTCACCAATCCACATAATAATTTATAAAGTGTGTGACATCCTCTATCACCAATTTATGACAATTTAAACTTTCAAACATTTTAAAGTTTAAAGTATTCTTATTCTTTTAATGTATAATGCAACTGCACTTATAGTAGCACAACTAGTTCACATGGCCATTAACAAAGATGAAATCTTACCATGACTAGTATTGAGTGTCATCTAAATTAAACCAGCATCATTGTATACAAACAACAATATGCTCATTAAAACTCCGTAAACTTTAATATCTTATTGTGTAATGTTTGATGTCTTCCAAACTTTCAAGTTTGAAGCTGATGACAATTTGCACAACAATTGACATATTGTTCATCCATAGAATCTAGGAGCAATTCCAGGCTGAGGATGTAATTCTATTAGAATATTCATTACACAAGTTATCTAATAACTTTCAGTTAGATATCAATGTTGTCAAATCACTTCTTATTCAAGAATGATACAACAATTTTAATACACAACATGATGTACATGATGAATCTACAAGTCAACCTTAGATTTCATTCATGTTCTATCTTGTCAAAGGATATTTATCTATTTTCCAAATGATATATCATGTTTTATTAGAATCATTTATTTTACTGCACATGTTAAACATATATTCCAAGGTTATATGTTTTAATCTTAAATCTTACAAGTGAAGTTTCATTCAAATCTAAGACTTAACATTTAGCTTACAAGGAATGTTACTTCCTATATGTTATATAACATATAAAGCTTACAAGGAATGTTACTTCCTATATGTTATACAACATATAAGATTTAAAACCTTAACATAATACTCCCACTAGCTTTCAGGAATACTTAAAATTTATCTTATTTCAATTATAAATCAAAACTAGGATTTAATAATTAAACATAAGAATAATTTTAAAGATGCATGCATTTATCCATTCATGAATTATTGCACTTCGTACACTTCTAAAGATTATATGAATTCAAAAAACCTTTCGATTACTTACCATCCTCGCTCAAGTAATTTCTCAAGAAAGAGTTTTGATATTCCATTGTCATATTTCATATTAATGAAAACAAGTATGACAATTATCATCTTTATATATTTAATGTGTCTATGAAAGAATATTAAATCACAATTAATTGCTTAAGTATGATTAATAATTTTGTCATAAAACATGAATTAAATATGTGTACAATATTGTCCATATGATTTCTACATAGAAATTCAAACCACTAGGGTTTTTCATCTCTTGGAAGAAACTCATTTCCATTCTCTAGTCTAACTATTAAGATAAACCAAATTTCCAAAATTGATTATCTCTATGGACAACATCTTTAACATTCATAGTATAAGTAATTTACCCAATTCAGTATTTTGGTAATCCATCATAATGATTATCAGGTTTACTATAATCCTGTAACTCATATTTCTCAGCAAATAAGTCAAATATATGAGATATCCTTGCAGATCTATGAATGAAAATTCCATCATCTTGAGGTTAACATTTCATATCTAGCCTCATCATGATATTTACTAGTGTATTTAAGAAGATTTTGTATTTTGTAATTTTATCTTTCAAGATAAAAAAAACTCCCACTTGCCTTTTGTAATATATAGACTATCTATATATACTTAGCAATTAGAGCAAAACTACATTGTTCTCTTTTTGGGACATTACAAATACACATTGACAATTCCTGACTTTAGTTTGTTAATAACCTATTCATAAGTAGTTTAACAAACTCAGAATCTTCAATTTTAAAACTTAATGTGATTCATCACATTCCATAATAAAATGATGTTTTATTAATCTTCTAGGTTGGAGTCATATTGAGTATATTCAATTCATACTCAATTTTCTAACCTTGTTAATTTTAAAGAAAGAAGTTATGGTTATCTTGAATCAAACAAATCAAATAGAGTTTGATTCTCCTAACTGAACATACCATCAACTTGTGGTATTCATTAGAATTAATATTGTAAGACAATCTAACAATATACACGATAAACATATTCCTTTTGACTTACCTATTTACCAACTAAGTCAACTTAATGGTATAATAGACTTTCTAAGCCAATTGCATGCTTTATAACACAAGTACTTTTTAACCAAGTCACTTCATATCCATGTCTCATCAAGAAAACATAAATTGTTATAATCCCATTTAACATTATAAATCATTGATCAACTCAATGACTTCTTGTATATGTCTTAATCAAAAAACCATAACAATTTAACGTCTTACTTTTTTATAAGTCTTAAAAGTCTTTATGTTTATGTCTCTACAATGAATCATAAACATGTTTAACTAAAGTAAATATGAACACAACTCTTGGTTTCAATAGTAATTTCAAGTTGATTTATTTACTTCACAATAATGTAGGACTACATTATTTTTCATTTATGTCATTCCAAAATACATAAATAAACAAATTGAAGTAGTATTAGATTACTTCATTTATTTATGTCATTCTAATAATACATAAATATTTAATTTGAAGTAGTCTTATATATCATTTTGACACATATTCTAAATACTTGTCTAATTTAGAACTGCAAATATGTCCATGCAAGGTCTGACTTCACATGGAGATTTACTTTGTTGTTGCAATCTCGCCAAGTTCTGACATGACGTAAATTGCAACACCAAGTGTTTCTTGAATTAGATATGTACAAGTCATATTAGAACGTTAGTCTCTTACCTTGCAGTCAAGAGAATCCGTTAAATCATATACCTATATGTTGTACCTTGCACACAATATAGATTTCTCCCACTTGTGCATGGAACAACATCATATAGTAGATAAACAACACGACATAAGTTTGTTTATGTGACTAATATGATTGTTTCATTAATATTAGCATAACTAGTAGATGTAGAACCACTTCATTGTCTAATAAGGAAACGTACATGACTATCCTTGAAAACATAAGTTTCTACAAGTGGAAAGTAATTATCTTAAGACATTCTAGAGATAATATGGGTTACTACCAAGATGACAAAGCTTGTAACTCCCACTGAATTAGAGATCATTACATTAATTCCTTATTCAGTAATAAGAACACAATACTCCCACTGGATTTGACAACATTGTAAGTGTTTCATTAACCAGTGAAAGAAAATAGTGTTCTATTTACTTCCATACACTTTTGAGAAAGTCCACACATAACAATTACTTATGTACTAAAAGAGTGTATTCTACTATGTAGATGATGAACTATCCATCAATGCTATTAACTTGAAAAATTGGGCATGCAATTTCTTTCTTAATAGTTCTACTATTCCAACAATTGTAAGTAGTACTTTTAAATGGTCAAAACAAAACAACTAGATAAAATATGCTAGTTTGTCTTTTACCAATTATACAGTAATTAGTCTAGCTTCTAATTTAATAACTCAGAAAATATGTAATTTTCTTAACTATTAAAATTTGCTTACGAGTTATGTATTTAGAATTTAGACAATTCTAATTGTCCTATCATACATTTCTTCATTCATGAAAAGGAATAGGATTGAATCTCACTCTTTCTTATGAAAAGAGGACTAGGTTTATTCTTTTAGTAAGGTTGACTCTACCCAAAACCCTTACAGGTGTAGATCAATTTACCAATACAGGAATAACCTTCGTTTACGGTTTAATGTTGCATTAATACATTTAAAGAATTAGCAAAATTCAATTTTAGTATTTTCGATAATTAAAATTTTCAAGAAAATAAAATGCCCAAGGTAATATTCATATAACCATAGAATTTTCTCGAAAACTAGGATCCAAATTATCATAGGTTCATTACATCAGTTGATCTGCTAGTAATGAAAGCATATAATAAGGTAATCTGTCGAACAATAATTGGCAAACAATTTCCAATTCCTAGATCATTATGGGATTTATATTTTCTAACGCTATTGCAAATATAAACATGTTTCATCCCATCTTATGCCTTGAGTCCAGGTCTCACTTCCTACTCAACTTAAGTGTCTAACTTAAAGAACTGCAAATATGTTCATGTAAGGTCTGACTTTACATAAAGATTTACCTCTCCATCACAATCTCGCCAAGTACTTTCATGACGTAAATTGCAACTTCAAGTGTTTCTTTTAATTAGATGGCACATAACTTAATTTATAAGGGTACTAGTTTTGATTTTATGTGGTCAAATCAAATATGTATACAGATGTCATGCATTCATCTTGTAGCATAATTTTAATAAAAACGTTTTATTACCAATTCATAAAGATCAAATTATCAAAGTTTTGATTGAGGTATTGGGTTCACCAATCAAGGAATTTAGCGTCAATTATCGCCCATTATACCGTACTTTTGCATAAGTGTAAACACTTAGTGTTTCGGGTAATTACCACCGAAGTGGCACATGGAATTGAAACTAATTCGCTCTTAAGATGAGTGATCGGGCTCCAGACAGTCAGGTTTTATCACACAAATCAACCACTTGTGAATGGTCAACCGTAATAAAATTCCAAACAGTCTAGAACCAAATGCAATTAAGATCAGAGGAGTTTAGTGTTTCCCCGGGTCGTTAAGTCCCAACGAGGTGTGAACACTGTAGTACAACGAATCTGTGATCGAGTGATATTGAATGGGAAAAGATTTGAGAATTGGAATAATTATACCTAAAGGAAAAAATTTGTAAATTACAGGGGCTTAAATGCAAATTAAAGAAAATTAAAATGATAAATTGTATTAAATAAACGCTATCACTATTTTTAAAATGATGAACGTTTAAAACCTAAAACGTACGTTTAAATTAAAAACTACGTAACGTACGAAATAAAACGTGAGATAAAGAAGGAAAATACCTATGGATATGAAAAATACATTTTTACAATCCTAATTATACTAGAAAATTATTGGAAAAATAAAATTATTTTTAAAACTATTTATTTAATTATTATTAATTAAAAACTATTTTTAACTATTTAATAATAACCTAAAATATGATAAAATATGAAATAAAGCTAGAAAAATAAAATTATGACTTAGAAAAATCTAAAATATGATAAAACTTATTTTAAAACTGAAAATATATTTTTTAGACTTTTTATGTATTTATTATTAATTAAAAACTATTTAAAACTAATTAAAATGCAAGAAAATACTATTTAAATTAAGAAAATTATGGAAAAATATTTTTTTGGCTTTTTATATTTATCTTAATCTAGGAAAATTGAAAAAATATTTTTTTAAAGTTTTTCTGATTTATTTGTATTAAAAGCTAATTAAAAAGTCCTAAAAACTGATTTAAAATAAGAAAAATAGCAAACAGTGATGGAAAAATCTGAAAAATTCAGGAAAAGTCTAAAATATTATTCTTAATCTATGAAAAATATAAAAACAATGGCTTATGTGAAGGATTATGAAGCTGCAGTGCAAACTGCTTATGAATAAGCACTAAAAATAAGCAAATAAGCACTAAAAACTACCAAATGAAAGCAGAAGCTAGATTAAGCTATAACTAAGTGAAAACAACTTGTATCAACTAAGCTAAACCACTGAAGGTCAAGATACAAAGATTTGGTGAGCAATAAGCTCAAGTGCCACAACAGTTTTCTGTCTACTTTTGAGCTAAAGCACAAGCTTATTTAATAAGCCAATGTGAAAACCAAAACTGAGGATCTCAAGACCACCAGCTTAACTATCTCTAAACCAAGTTTCAGACCCTAAGGATCTAAAACCAAACCTATGCAAGGTCTGCAAGGTGCCTGTCTCACACTCAGTGTATGCTGAGTGCTGACACAGGGCAAATGGGGGCTTATTGGAAGCTGATTAAGAGCTTATAGGAGCTTGATAAAAGGAAAACAAAACTAAGATTATTAAACTAGACCAACTGAACTTGCAAATGTCCAAGTTTCAGAGATTTTGATGAAGAAATGAGCTCATGAAACTTACACAAAGTTCTGTGAAAACTGCATTTTCCAACTTTGACTTTTGAAGACAGACTTGGATATTTGACTTTTGTGAGTTTTGATCTTCAACAACTGAATGAAATTGATGTTTTATAACAAAATGAACTTAATGCAAGCTAGTATAACCACTATTTAACCTATATGGAGGATTTGTAATACTGATTCACACAAAATCTGTATCAAGAGCAGATTTATGCAAATTTTGACTTTTTACTAATAAACACTAGATTTAATGACTTGACTGAGTTATATAGAACTAGTATGACATGAAACAATAACAAACAACATCAAGTATGAGCTGGAACACCAATCTAACAGTAGATCCAAACACTCCTATATGGGACTGTTTTTGTGATTATCAAAGCTTAAAACAGATTAAGATCATGTACTTGATTAAAGACTTTATATTATCAAACAATAAGACTAAATAAGCATTAAACAACAGTGATACAAACTTAAATCTTAAGATTAAATAATATGCTATAAAAATTGTAAAAATGAGATTTTAAAGCAACTACTAATTCTAAATAACAAGCAACCTGTTTTAATGTTTATTTTTACTTAACTATAACTAAGAAACATAAACTTACCAAGATTAAAGCTTTAAACTACTTATACAGTAAAATGCAAAAATTCTTAGAAAAAGCTTACAACTGTTTTCCAGCCAAAGACCATGAACCAGTGATTAATACCACTCCTAAAAGCTTCCCACAAAGCTTCTAACCCAAAAACAATCCATAATACACCTTGCTTCAGTCTCTGGCATCTTCTCCATGGATTTTTTATTTTCCAACTATTTTTTTAGTGATTTTTGACATTTTTAGTAAAACTGAATGAGAACAAGTTTAATGACTTAAAAAACTTATAGAAGCTGAATAGTGACTAAAATGAGCTTATAGAACCAATAACAAACATCTTTTGACATTAAAAGAGTAACTTGAGATTTTCAAAGGTAAAATTGCATAAACTGAAATTGTACTAAAACACTGGAATTGATTATTGAAATAGAGTTGAAATACACTGAGTTAACTTAGTTTAATACTAGAAAGCTTAAAATTACACTGAAAATTGAAATTACACTAAAAACGACAAACTACTCTACTCTAAAAATTAACTACTACTTTTCTCAGCTCCTTTTTCTTCTATTTATCATCCAAAAGCTTCCTCTCACATCTCTGATCATTTCCCACTTTGAGTTATGGCCATTGGATCAGTCAAAGTGATCCTGGCCTTTGAAATGCAAATTGGCGCCAAAAGTCCTAAAGGTTGCTTGGGGCAGTTTTATAGCAATTAAAGAACTTTGGGAGGTTGTGGAGGTGGAGGGGGACAAGGTGTGAAGTGGGTATGGAGCTGGAAAGGTGGTAATGAGGTGGAAGGCAGGTGGCGTTGATGGAGTGGTAGCAGGTATGTGGGAGGGAAGAAGCTTGGTCAAACTGGGTTTGACCGTGGGATATTAATAACGGGGGGTCATGTTTGGGGGGTTCAAAATAGGGTAATGGCAGGGGATCAAAATACACAAAGGGGTCCATTTGGTATAGATTAAACACAAGGACCTTTTATGTAATATGGCCAAACTTGAGGGACTGATCTTGTCACTTTTCCAAAGATATAATAAGGACCAATTCTGCCAAACTTTAATAGTACAAGGACCATTGTTGATTATTTTCCATTTTTTATAAATCCAAGGACTATTTATGATACTTTTCAAAGTCGAGGGACTAAACTTGCCATTTTTGCAAATTTGAACTTCAAGGGTAAAATTTGTCATTTCATGATTCCTGGGGGACTATTGTTGATTTTTCTTCAAAATATTTTATCCAGGGACCATTTCTGACAATCTGTGAAAGTTCAGGGACTGAAACTGCCAATTTTGTAAACTTTGTTGTTTTTTATCAGTTTTCAATCCTTTTGCACTTGTAACACATAAAAACACATTTTCATGATATTTGTAACATTTATATAGTCATTTGTGTGTTTTTGGCTGTTTTTGTGGGTTTAAATAAGGTAAAATATATGTGTTTTTAGACACATATCAAATCCCCCACACTAAACTATTGCTAGTCCCTAGCAATCTTTTTGAAACTTTAATAGATTTCATCTCTTTACCAAAAGCCATTACTTCTGGAGTAGCCAATTGTTTCAGTTCAAGTAAGAACCTTGGTACAAGGATAACCAAATGATTTTGAGCAAATCACCAGCTGTCAACGGTTTTGATTTGTCTTTACCAGAAGCCGTTTGCTTCTGGACTAGCCAACTCTTAGATAAATTATCAATATTATCTTTAGTGAGTCGATTACCAATTATGGTTTTCCAACTGCCTTTACCACAAGCCATAAACTTGCGGGCTAGCCAACTCTTCACTAATTAAAGATATGGTGAGCTGAACACCATACAATTTTGGGCAAATTGCAAGCCATAAACGGATTTGATATATCTTTACCAAGAGCCGTTTGCTCCTGGATTAGCCAGTCCTTATGTGGGTTAGACATGGTGGACTGATTACCATTTGTTGTGTTTAGTACATAGTACTTCCACTAATTTTTTTTTTAATATTTGGCCATTTTGGGGGAAAAGGGACTAAAAGGGTACATTTATGATCAAATTCGCCAGAATTTCCCCCCCACACTTAGAAATGAATATTGTCCTCAATATTCAAAGTACCGGCTGTTATGCCGAAACTTAGAACGTAAAAAGATAACATTACTAGCTAAGTGTAGAAACATAACAATTATTCTCTTTTTTAATAGTTACACTTTTCATTCATTTTTTAGATCTATATACAACATGTGGGGCATCTCCCCCACACTAGGGTGGTACACACGGGTGAAAACCCATGTTTAACTACTGTTTTTGATTACCGAGTCGCTAGCTTGACTCGACCCCGAATTAATTTGTTCATGGGGAAGTAAGTGGAAGAGACAATCTCCATCGGACTTTCACTTGAGATGTTTGTATAAACATTGAAGTACGTGAAAGTTCCACACCGATGAGGTATACATAGAACCGGCTCAAAAATGATAAATGAAAATGCCGGGATCAAAAATAGTGTCCTCATTCCTGAAGGAGAAAAGGGAACGAGAAACCATTCCATCTATGAAAAATGGAATAAAGATGTGCATCACAATGCAATCCCATTCTTCATCAGTGAGGAGCAAATCACCATTTGTTAGATTTTTAAGTTTAGACTTGAAGTTTGTATGGTGATTGGCAACAAAATTTCCGGGAGGGAGGGTTGGAAATGGTTCTTCAATCAACAGATTTTCAAGAAAGAGGATGTCTCCCTCCGAATCAAAGTAAGTATTGTCAATCCCTGTTGGAATTGACTCATCACTAAGAAAAGCATCGACCTCCTTCCAAAAGTTGTCATCTTCCTCATTTGGAGTGAGAGAAGGAATGGAAGAGTCGGAAATGGGATAAGAAATGAGTGAATGATCATTATATAGGAGACTTTCAATTTCTCCAAGATCGGCTTCGAAATCAAAGAGATCATCGTCACTTTCCGATGAATGTGGTAGTGATGCCTCAACATACTCGATGTCTCCATAAGATTTACAATCATCGCTAAAATCGGAGAAAGTCTCAAAATGATCTTTTGAACACTCAAGAGGGGAAAGAGAGTCACACATATGATCAGAAGTTCCCTGTGACTCTCTCGGGATTGGGACAAGGTTCTCAACACTAGACTTTATGAATTCGTCCGATTCCTTTTCAGGAACAGTGTCAAGATGCTCATCCCCCATATTTAGAGAGTGAGTGGGAATATCGGGTGTGATAACAACAGACTGAGGGAGTTGAGAAGGACTAGCATACATATGTTTTATACTTTCCATTTGTTCTTCTGCTAGTAATTCCATCATAGTCTTTTCTCCCTGATTTTTCATGGAAGAAATTTCAACTGATGAACTTGATGAACCTGTACAAAATTGACGAATATCAAGGGTAACTTCATCATCATCGTCATCAGGAATGAAACGGAATCGAGAGCTAGATTTGGCTGCTTTTTCTTTTGCAATTGATTCCCTAATAGATTTTTCAAAGGCAATTTGGGAATTTAATTTAGCAGCCCGCTCTTCGGCTAACAATTCTTCCAAGGATTTCTCATTTGGATTATCTTGGGGATGTTTACATTCCTTCAAATCTTTCACTAAATCCAAAAGATCAAGGAGAAGATTTTGAGGAAGTGGATCAGGCTGAGGTTGTTCCTGATTTATTTGGTACTGTAGAGGTGGGTCATGATACGAAGAGTCGTAATTGTTACAAGGAAATGGATTCCTTGTTTGACAATCAGAGCTAAAGTGAGGATCTCCACAATACTCACAACAGTAAAACTGATGTGGCTGTGAGTCATATGTGTTGTAGCTATAATTGTTATCAGGAACCTGCTCATAGACAAGCGTGTTTCCCGATTGACAATCAGAACTGTAGTGTGAACCACCACAGTACTCACAACAGTAAAACTGCTGAGTCTCACAGTGTGGTAGCTGATGGAATAAATCAGTTGTGTTATGGTAGGAATAGGGATCCTGGTTATAGACAGACCCGTTTCCTGATTCCACCATGCTACAACTGGGGCAATTGCCACCATTATAAGGACCACCACACCATTGACAACCAAGAGGGTGAGGATGAGACATGGAAAGTATCAAATGGTTTTAGAGGGTAAGAAATGTAGAATCAAAAGATGTGAAAGGGTAAAGATGGATATTTTTGGTATTTTTGAAAAACATTTTGTAAAAATAAGAAAGAAAATCTTTTTGGGTTTTTTGTGTTTGTTGAAAACTTGAATAAAAAATGTTTTTGGTAATTGATCCGTCAGACGAATTAACTTCACGATAATTTTGGTTTTATATGAAAACAAGGAAATATGGACAAAGATGGTAACTATACAATGGGTGTATATTCAACAATCACTGATTCTTCAAATTCGTAGTGAACGCAGCACACCTCCCCGGCAGCGGCGCCAAAATTTTGATCGGGCTCCAGACAGTCAGGTTTTATCACACAAATCAACCACTTGTGAATGGTCAACCGTAATAAAATTCCAAACAGTCTAGAACCAAATGCAATTAAGATCAGAGGAGTTTAGTGTTTCCCCGGGTCGTTAAGTCCCAACGAGGTGTGAACACTGTAGTACAACGAATCTGTGATCGAGTGATATTGAATGGGAAAAGATTTGAGAATTGGAATAATTATATCTAAAGGAAAAAGTTTGTAAATTACAGGGGCTTAAATGCAAATTAAAGAAAATTAAAATGATAAATTATATTAAATAAACGCTATCACTATTTTTAAAATGATGAACGTTTAAAACCTAAAACGTACGTTTAAATTAAAAACTACGTAACGTACGAAATAAAACGTGAGATAAAGAAGGAAAATACCTATGGATATGAAAAATACATTTTTACAATCCTAATTATACTAGAAAATTATTGGAAAAATAAAATTATTTTTAAAACTATTTATTTAATTATTATTAATTAAAAACTATTTTTAACTATTTAATAATAACCTAAAATATGATAAAATATGAAATAAAGCTAGAAAAATAAAATTATGACTTAGAAAAATCTAAAATATGATAAAACTTATTTTAAAACTGAAAATATATTTTTTAGACTTTTTATGTATTTATTATTAATTAAAAACTATTTAAAACTAATTAAAATGCAAGAAAATACTATTTAAATTAAGAAAATTATGGAAAAATATTTTTTTGGCTTTTTATATTTATCTTAATCTAGGAAAATTGAAAAAATATTTTTTTAAAGTTTTTCTGATTTATTTGTATTAAAAGCTAATTAAAAAGTCCTAAAAACTGATTTAAAATAAGAAAAATAGCAAACAGTGATGGAAAAATCTGAAAAATTCAGGAAAAGTCTAAAATATTATTCTTAATCTATGAAAAATATAAAAACAATGGCTTATGTGAAGGATTATGAAGCTGCAGTGCAAACTGCTTATGAATAAGCACTAAAAATAAGCAAATAAGCACTAAAAACTACCAAATGAAAGCAGAAGCTAGATTAAGCTATAACTAAGTGAAAACAACTTGTATCAACTAAGCTAAACCACTGAAGGTCAAGATACAAAGATTTGGTGAGCAATAAGCTCAAGTGCCACAACAGTTTTCTGTCTACTTTTGAGCTAAAGCACAAGCTTATTTAATAAGCCAATGTGAAAACCAAAACTGAGGATCTCAAGACCACCAGCTTAACTATCTCTAAACCAAGTTTCAGACCCTAAGGATCTAAAACCAAACCTATGCAAGGTCTGCAAGGTGCCTGTCTCACACTCAGTGTATGCTGAGTACTGACACAGGGCAAATGGGGGCTTATTGGAAGCTGATTAAGAGCTTATAGGAGCTTGATAAAAGGAAAACAAAACTAAGATTATTAAACTAGACCAACTGAACTTGCAAATGTCCAAGTTTCAGAGATTTTGATGAAGAAATGAGCTCATGAAACTTACACAAAGTTCTGTGAAAACTGCATTTTCCAACTTTGACTTTTGAAGACAGACTTGGATATTTGACTTTTGTGAGTTTTGATCTTCAACAACTGAATGAAATTGATGTTTTATAACAAAATGAACTTAATGCAAGCTAGTATAACCACTATTTAACCTATATGGAGGATTTGTAATACTGATTCACACAAAATCTGTATCAAGAGCAGATTTATGCAAATTTTGACTTTTTACTAATAAACACTAGATTTAATGACTTGACTGAGTTATATAGAACTAGTATGACATGAAACAATAACAAACAACATCAAGTATGAGCTGGAACACCAATCTAACAGTAGATCCAAACACTCCTATATGGGACTGTTTTTGTGATTATCAAAGCTTAAAACAGATTAAGATCATGTACTTGATTAAAGACTTTATATTATCAAACAATAAGACTAAATAAGCATTAAACAACAGTGATACAAACTTAAATCTTAAGATTAAATAATATGCTATAAAAATTGTAAAAATGAGATTTTAAAGCAACTACTAATTCTAAATAACAAGCAACCTGTTTTAATGTTTATTTTTACTTAACTATAACTAAGAAACATAAACTTACCAAGATTAAAGCTTTAAACTACTTATACAGTAAAATGCAAAAATTCTTAGAAAAAGCTTACAACTGTTTTCCAGCCAAAGACCATGAACCAGTGATTAATACCACTCCTAAAAGCTTCCCACAAAGCTTCTAACCCAAAAACAATCCATAATACACCTTGCTTCAGTCTCTGGCATCTTCTCCATGGATTTTTTATTTTCCAACTATTTTTTTAGTGATTTTTGACATTTTTAGTAAAACTGAATGAGAACAAGTTTAATGACTTAAAAAACTTATAGAAGCTGATTAGTGACTAAAATGAGCTTATAGAACCAATAACAAACATCTTTTGACATTAAAAGAGTAACTTGAGATTTTCAAAGGTAAAATTGCATAAACTGAAATTGTACTAAAACACTGGAATTGATTATTGAAATAGAGTTGAAATACACTGAGTTAACTTAGTTTAATACTAGAAAGCTTAAAATTACACTGAAAATTGAAATTACACTAAAAACGACAAACTACTCTACTCTAAAAATTAACTACTACTTTTCTCAGCTCCTTTTTCTTCTATTTATCATCCAAAAGCTTCCTCTCACATCTCTGATCATTTCCCACTTTGAGTTATGGCCATTGGATCAGTCAAAGTGATCCTGGCCTTTGAAATGCAAATTGGCGCCAAAAGTCCTAAAGGTTGCTTGGGGCAGTTTTATAGCAATTAAAGAACTTTGGGAGGTTGTGGAGGTGGAGGGGGACAAGGTGTGAAGTGGGTATGGAGCTGGAAAGGTGGTAATGAGGTGGAAGGCAGGTGGCGTTGATGGAGTGGTAGCAGGTATGTGGGAGGGAAGAAGCTTGGTCAAACTGGGTTTGACCGTGGGATATTAATAACGGGGGGTCATGTTTGGGGGGTTCAAAATAGGGTAATGGCAGGGGATCAAAATACACAAAGGGGTCCATTTGGTATAGATTAAACACAAGGACCTTTTATGTAATATGGCCAAACTTGAGGGACTGATCTTGTCACTTTTCCAAAGATATAATAAGGACCAATTCTGCCAAACTTTAATAGTACAAGGACCATTGTTGATTATTTTCCATTTTTTATAAATCCAAGGACTATTTATGATACTTTTCAAAGTCGAGGGACTAAACTTGCCATTTTTGCAAATTTGAACTTCAAGGGTAAAATTTGTCATTTCATGATTCCTGGGGGACTATTGTTGATTTTTCTTCAAAATATTTTATCCAGGGACCATTTCTGACAATCTGTGAAAGTTCAGGGACTGAAACTGCCAATTTTGTAAACTTTGTTGTTTTTTATCAGTTTTCAATCCTTTTGCACTTGTAACACATAAAAACACATTTTCATGATATTTGTAACATTTATATAGTCATTTGTGTGTTTTTGGCTGTTTTTGTGGATTTAAATAAGGTAAAATATATGTGTTTTTAGACACATATCAATGAGTTTGTACATTTATGGCTTACTTAATAGCTCCAATTTGACTCGCAAGCAAGAGGAGAGTTTGGTCAGCGCTAAAGCAATAACCTCCCTCTTTAGGGTCACAATTTAATGCGCTCCACTCCTAGTACTTCCCACACAGTCCGTCAAATTGGGTGAGCCGTTCAGACCATTTGTACCAAAATCATCAATCAATTAAACTATAGAAAAATTAACTCTTCAAAAACAAATCAAATTTCACCATTGTTTATTCCGTATTATTTTTCTATTCAAAATTACCCTTTGCTTAAAACTGTCGCACATAATAAACAAACAAGTAAACAAATAAAAAAATAAACAACTAAAAACAATGCGCACATAATAAAAAATTTAATACGTGTAAACAAGTAGCCACATGCAACTTATTCGATAAAACCCTATTAATAATCAATGTCAACGTTAAATTAATGTATATATTAATTAGGGGCTTTCACTCTCTCAATTGAAAGTGAGCCACATACATCGATGAATCGATTGCGTAAACCTATAATTAAAATATACCAAATTTCACATAATTGATTCATTAGTGTATATAATTGGAGTCTTCTCCAATTCAAGATTTATCGTAAATAAACATGTGATAAATATATCTTAACAATTAAACAGTATACAAGCAACTATCCATGACAAACATGCATGTAACATCATGGATATATCATAACAATTATACAAATAGTCACAAGATCGCATATCAATAATCCAATTTCAGATAACAAATTATTCATGAATTAATCACGTAACATATATATTAATTCTAGGTTTCGACAAGGTTAGCAAACAATTTTCAAACCCTAAAAAAATTTAAGTGAGTCGACTAAAAAAAAATTATGGGGTACGCCCCAAAATAATCAAATCGACCCAAAAAAAAATAATCCAAAACCCTAGAATAATCATATCGAACAACATACAATTATTCGTTTTTTACGCGTTTAGTAATTAATTACTCATTAAAACCAATGGCTCTTGATGCCACTGTTGGAATTATATAACATGACATTCAATAAATAATCACAAAACATCAAAGTATACATGCGGAAGCGTATAGGAAAGATTAACGAATAATTAATTAACATAAACAAGAATATGCGTACCTTTCTTGATTCTAGCCGAACAAGAATCAAATCCACAAAACTAGCAATTGAGATGAACCGTAATTAGGGTTTATAGGATTATGTGAATTACCCCTTACCGTTTTGTAATTCAATCCAAGAATACTAACAATAATATGTTAGTACCACTTTTTTGTACACACGTACTATACCGAATTAAAGGAATGCTAGTTTTAATTAAACAAAATAACTTTGTTTTGGAAAAGCTATGAATTCAACTCCCAAGAGTGATAGTTGACCGGTTTTAAGCAAACACACACAAAACTATTTAGGTTTTAGCTTAATGAGTACAAGAGATAAATTACAAACACCATTGGTTTTGTATTTATACCCAAACTAACTTGGTGAACAAGTTTGAGTTGTAGATGGGTTGGGTCTGGGTCCTTGTGGCCGATCGGTATTGCATCCCACAAGGGATTCCGGAACCTTCTCAATATTTACAACTTAGTCCTTTTCCAATTACATTTAACGATCGTTAGTCCATTACAACTAATTACTTAACGTCCGTTATGTTATTTCATTTAATTAATAAATAAATATAACATTTATATTTAATTATTAACTTTAATTCTCATACGCAAAGTGTGCAATCCCGTGGTCTCGAGTTCGATCCTAACACACGTCTATTAATTTATTGTCCATTAAACCAACATATATATATATATATATATATATGTGTGTGTGTGTGTGTGTGTATATATGTGTGTGTATATATATGTGTATATATATATATATATATATATATATATATATATATATATATATATATATATATATATATATATATATATATATATATATATATATATATATATATATATATATATATATATATATATATATTGAACAGAATCTAGATCAAATAAGATCAAACTTAAAGTTGTTAAAATGAGATCGAACTAAAATTTGACAAGAGATACTCTCCTTACAATAAAAATAATTTTTTTATTTACTACAACTAAAACTGCTAAAGTTTCGATATATTTCTTTTTAAAATTTAAGAAACCTAGGTGATACACTTTGATTAGAAGTTTAATGTGTATCAGGTTTTGGAATATTTATTAGTGTAATGTGTATCAGGTGTATCATTAATCCAAACTCATGTACCATTTGGTTATTAGTTGCTAAAATGTTAATTTGTATTAAAATATTATTTTGTTGTGTATGATTGCTAAAATTGTTATTTATAAATGTTTTAGTGGCTTTTTAAATTTGATCTTATTTTTACAACTTTAAGTTTGATCTCACATTAACCCTCCTCATATTGAACAAGGATCAAATAAGAAATAAAAGTATAATAAGAAAGATGAGAAATAACCACATTCGTACATTTCAGATGCACTTAGAAAAAAAGATGCATCTCCTATGAAATTCTCCTTCTTCATTTGCAATGTGTGACTGAAAATATTTTTCATTCTTCTTATTTTTATTTTTCTTCTTAGTGGATCCATTCTCTGTATATATTAACTAAAGTATACATCATCTTTTCAAACTTTCACGATCTCATAAATATCACAATCAAAATATACATGTTTCAACAAAAGGCAATGCTACAACAAAACGTAGAACGGGCGACCAACTTTTAGCGGGGGCATATCTGTCATCGCCAAAAGTCATTGAAAGACAAAAATTCCGCTGACTTGGCACACCCGAACAAGAAAAAATCAACGTAAATTTTTAGCTAGGACATGTCTCTGCCAAAAGTTTCCAAAAGTTTGACCAAAATTTTTATTCTCCCTTGCTAGCTAATTACTCTCGCGTTTGTTTTCCCGCCAACACTTTTTGCGAGGACTTGTTCTCGCCAAAAGTGTATGACTAGATTTTGATCTTTTTGCGGAGACATATCCCCACTGAAAATGGGATTATTAAAATCTATTTATGTTACTTGTAAATGTTTTCAATAAGTTAAAAACCATTTAAATTTATTTAAAATTATTTAAATTAATTAAAAATTATTTAAATTAATTAAAAATTATTTAAACTAATTATAAATAATTTTAAAATGATTTAAATTACTTTTTGTATTAGACGACGAAATGAAAGATAAATGCAAACATATATCACTTTCCAATAAATAATATAGCCACTTAGATTAATTTAAAAAAACAAACCTATTTTAATTATATTTGTCAAAACGAACGGTGTTAAACCATATAAAGACATGCTACTTGTTATTTCCGAAGGTTTGTTACGTTGTCAAAATCGAGCATAATTCGAAACTTGCAATCGTCTAAATTGGGAAAAGTATTTTATAATCCCACCAGTTATTTACTTTACTAGCCAATGCCACAACCCGACAAAATACTGGTTTTACCGAGGACATGTCATCGGTGAAAAGTTGACCAAAATGTTTACCTTGTTTAGCCGTTTGATTAGCGTTCTAAACTTCTATTAAGTTTTTTTGCGCTGCCATTAGTGGTAACTACAACTGGGGATGACGTAGCATTTATATTTTCTGAGGACATGTTCTCATAAGCATTGTTTTAAAGTTAATTAAGCAATAAACATTCAATAGGATTAATGGAACACATCTACTTCATAAGCATTGTTGTTGCACTACGTTGCGCGATCTTAAACCAACAAAGAAGTAAAATACATACGAAGTACATTATAAATCGATAAATGTTCAAACATTTAAGCATATGGAAGCAAACCTTTTATTCAAAACACACAAGAGTTCTCAGACACATTTCATACTGACTCAAACGAAACAACTTGACAAGCAAAAGAGAAACTATTTTTAGAAGGAGTTCTCAGACACGTTTCTTACAGAGTCGAATGACACAACTTAACAAGCATAAGAAAACAAAGTGTGCAACACACGAAAAAGACCAGAATAAATAACGAGTCCCAAAGTAAACGCTCGCAAACGAATTACTCCAAATCAAGTTTTTCCAAGTCATTATAAAGGTCATGAAATAGTGCATCTGAATTAAGTGTGTGGTTCTCGGCATGCATATACATTTTTATTGTTTTCTCGAGTACCTTTACCTTTGAAATCAAGAACTTGCAGTTTGAGCAATCTACATTTCTAGGAATCGATGTTGAAGGTCATGTAAAATAAGTTGGAGTTGTAGAAGGTCCTGCAGAGTAAGTTGGAGTTCTTAAAGATCTTGCGGAATGAGTTGGAGGCGTTGAAGCTCTAGGAGAATCGGTCATTAGATGGAGTCATTCCTTCTTCCGTAAAAAAATCACATCCAAAATCCCTTGATTGAGGCTGTTAAAGAGTAACTTTTTTTTGAACAAACTAACCAATATATTTATATATTACACACAAAAAATATGTAATTGTTCACCTTTGATAAAGGACATGCATAGTATAGTTTACCACGGGTGTCACGTTGATGCGATTCTTACATAACTACATCTCCTCGTCCACTACAACAAGAAAAAGATTCAAATGGCGCCATCTTCATGATAACAGTGTGTATGTTGGTGGTTGTGATGATAAGAGTGAGTAATGTGTTTGTGTGGATAAGAGTTAATAACCAGATGATATGCTTTTATAGTTAAAAAGAGATCTTTTGGTGGGAACTTTTGGTGCCAAATTTGTGAGGATAAGAGTTAACCAGGTTCTGGTGAAGACAGGTCCTCATAAAAAAGTTTGACCTATTTTAACAGTTTTTCTTCGTTTGCTAATTACTCTCGCCAACCTTCTGGCGAGGACATGTCCTCGGTAAAGGGTGTTGACCATATCATCTCGACTCATTCATTTAACATGTTATATATAACCATATCATTTCGACTCATTCATTTAACATCTCATGTATAACCATATCATCTCGACTCATTCGTTTAACATGTTATGTATAATCATATCATTTCGACTCATTCATTTAATATCTCATGTATAACCATATTATCTCGACTCATTCGTTTAACATCTCATGTATAACCATATCATCTTGACTCATTCGTTAAACATGCTATGTATAACTATAACATTTCGAATCATTCATTTCACATGTTATGTACGTATCATCTCGACTCATTCGTTTAACATCACATGTATAACCATATCATATCGACTCATTCGTTTAACATGTTATTTATAGCCATATCATTTTAACTCATTCGTTTACCATCTGATGTATAACCATATCATCTCGACTCATCTGTTTAGTATCTCATGTATAACCATATCATCTCGACTCATTCGTTTAACATGTTTTGTATAACCATATTATTTCAACTCATTCGTTTAACATCTCATGTATAACCATATCATCTCAACTCATCCGTTTAACATCTTATGTATATCCATATCAAATTGACTCATCCATTTAACATCTCATTTATAATGTTATCATCTCGAATCACACGTTTAACATCTTATGTATATCCATATCATCTCGACTCATTCGTTTAATATCTCATGTATAACCATAGCATCTCGACTCATTTGTTTAACATCTCATGTATAACTATATCATCTCGACTTATTTGTTTAACATTTTATGTATAACTATATCATTTCGACTAATTCGTTTATCATCTCATGTACAACAAAATGCAAAATGTCGGGTTTTGTTATAAATGAAAATTAAATATAATTTTTTTAAATTAATCAAGACAATTTAAACTAATAGAAAATGATTTAAAAATAATTTACTTTTAAATTAATTTAAGATGATTTAAAAAATATTTAAATCATTTAATAGTGATCGATTTAACTTAAATAAAGTGATTTAAAACAACTTTTTAATAAAATATCATTTGGCAGGGACAAGTATTCGCCAAATTTTTTCACCAAAAATTTTGTTTTTCCCTCTTTACTTTATCCCGCCAAATGTTTTGACAAAAAAATTGACATATGGCGGGAACATGTCCTCGCAAAAAGTATACACTAAAAGATAAATTTGTTTTGGCGAGGACGAGTCCCCGTTAAATGTCAGCGCAAAAAACAAAAACAGATACTTATCAGATTTTTTTTTCACACTTAGAAAAATAAAAAAAATAAAATCATCTCTCATCTCCTTCTTCATCTCGATCAATCCCACACCACCACTACACCATAGCGCCACCACTACACCATCACTACTTCACGACCGCACCCTCATCTCCACCACAACACCCCCACACTTGCACCACTCTGCACATCTCTTTCTCCCCTCTCCCATTTAATTCTTTCCTCAACCACTACCTCGTTTAATTCTTTATTCCAATCATCTCCTTCGTCTCTTTCTGTCTTCCACGAAGTACGAAGGTTGGTACTTTTTTTTTAATTTTTAGATTTTTGTTAATTGTTTTTAATTTTTGTTAATTTTTTTATTTTTTATTAATTTTGTGTTAATTTTGTTATTAGTTATACATGTTTGTGTGTTTTTTGATTGTTATTATTATTTTTGTTCATTTTAGCGAGACCACATCTAAGACCACATATCAAGAGCAAGCCTAGACCACAACCGAGAGCCAAGAACCACATTCATAGACAAAAGGTATATATTTTTATTGTGTTTATGTATTTAGCGAGGACATGTCGTCGTCAAAAGTTTTAAGCGAATAATTTATGTTTGTTTGTTTGGCAAGGACAATCGGGACCACAGCCGAGAGCCGGGATTACTGCCTACTGTCAAGAACAGCCGAGATCCGAGACCATAATCAGTATGATTTTTTTTGTGTTTAGTTAATTACTTTCTTAGGGTGTTAGTTGTTTGTTTATAATATATAATTCGTGAATATGCGTCTGGTTAGTGTGTGTTTGGTTTGTAAGGGCATTAGATTTGCTATCGCACAAGGTCCTTGCGAGCAAGATCGTTAATGGTACCAAAGTTCAAGTGATTCAAAAACATAATCTCTGTAACCCATAATTGCCCCAAAATGAGCCGTGAGTGATTTACCGTCATATGTTTTGAGTAGCCTGAATCCAAATACCAAAGGGCGATTTGTACGACATGCATTTGAAAACAGACGAAGATGGATAATTGGAAACATTGGATCCCCACCTGTAAATGGGGTCCTTTTGATTAGTGCAAACAATTTCTGGAACTGCAGAAACCATAGATGCCTTGGTTAATGGGGGCATCACTAGTAGAAGCACATGACCTAGTCAAAGGGCATTATGTAACTAAAGGGATAACTCTACCTATTGGCTTCCATTCCTTAACAGACCCTACTTTAGGCATTGTAATCCTAGCAGCAAAGTTCACCTAGTGTGAATATTCGACCTGTGGGCTTCCACTGAAAGCCCACCTTGGTAAACATTTTCGTTGTAGGTTTCCAAGATTGCTTGGTTTGTTTCGCTCTCCTAAATTTCTTAATTGGAGATTATTTCATAGACATCAAGAAAGACACAACACATTGATCATGATTACCAGAAATTAAACATTCATTACATGTTTTGCCCAAAACATTAGAATTCGAATTAATTACAGTACGCTTATAGCTAATACTAGAATCAACACGATTCTTTTTGTTCAAATCAAATATATTGTTCCTACGGTGGTCTTCTACTTCCTTCTTGTGAACACTTTTAGCTTGCGTAGTCCTATCATTCTTTGTATTGCCTCTAGGCTTTGACCCGCTAGCTTTAGTGTCACTGTTTACTCCTGTAGAAGTAATGATGGGAACATTAGTTTGTTTCACTGCCATTTTCTTTTCTGGTTTTGATGTGCTGGGTTCAAATGTTGATGCGCGCTAAAGGCGTGTTTGGGGTCAAGGAAACTTTCTTTTCTTCGAGCAAGTTTTTCCACCTCCTAGGTAGTGAACCTAATCGTTGTAATGTAGTATGGGGTAAGCCTCGGGGATTGATATCCTTCTATAGGGGAATAAGAATGCTAGTAAGAAATATATGACGAGAAGGTGGGGTTGAGGATGATTTTTTTTTAATCTTTTTTATGGTTTTTTAGAAAGCTAAGGTAAAATCTCGGGGCAATTGGTTTAGAGGTGGTACTTCTACCGATTACTCTACTTATCTAACTATCTCATTACTATGGGCAGCTTATGTCTAATTGAGGTGTTCTCGTATGATGATTAAAGATGCGTTCACCTAGATACTATTAATCCCTAGTTATTTTTTATTGGTCGCTTGAGTTGTCATGCCCTATCTTAAAGCGTTGTATTCCTAAAGGTCGTAGGGTATTGTAACCACTGGTAAAATTTCACTTTGCACTAAGTTAATATAATCTATTTTCTACGTAATTTTTTTATATTATTTTAAACGTTATTAGTTCACAACGACTAGTAATGTGACGTAACTCACATTCTTAGTAAAGTGCTCACACACGGACGAACACCAACCTGCCTTATGTTTATTTCAAATAAACATCCCTATATGTCAAGTATAAGAGTTTTTAACTTTTACTTGTCACTTTACGTTAATTCGTTAACGTACAATTATTAAACGTTCAAACTTAACGTTTGATACAATTAGAGTTTTTGCGAAACCCTAAGTTATTATAACTATGATTTCACGTAACTAAATCATAAACCCTAAAGTACTACACCTCAGAGCTATGTACAAGTCTCTAATACATAAAAACTTAATATAAATATAAACTATATTATAAACCATATTACCTATTTTAAAACACACATTACAATGCTATAATGCATTAATATTTAAAACTAGATTTTTCTTATACAATATAATGTACAACCCCCTAAAGCTCGTGAAACAAGTATTTAATGCATAAATTCAAAAATGTATTTTTTTTTATAAGTTTTACTATTAACCACTAAACCTAACTAAATATTAAAACTAGAATGCTACAAGCCTTTCACTCCTAAAATTTCAAATACAACTTTATCTAGCCTAGTTATAAATAACTTAAGCTTAAGACTTGACCCTAGTGTTCTGTGATTCAAATTACATCAAGGGCAAACCAAAACTCGACCCTTTAATTTTCTTGTGCATGACATAGATCAAAACCAAACCAACACTTAACCAAACTAGGTCCTAAACAAACTAAACTCAATCTAGACCAATATGAACATAGTTAGCCCAAACCACATTCACTTACCACATTGTCCCTTAGATATTTAACATTCTTGGTCAACTGTATCAAGCTAAAACACACGTATCACTTCTAACATATTCGAACCACCTGCTCTTCACTAAAACCTATACTATCTCATCTTATCATGTTTCCTTACTTCTTGACAAAGCTTAACATGTAGTAAGGATCATTCCATGAACCCAAATCCCTTCGCATGTATATATATAACAACCTAAACATCACCCTTTTCATTCCAACCTCCACTTTCTAACATAATAACTCACACACCCGTTTAGCTACTGCATTTCAAAAATAAAGGAAGAGGAAGGATAGGCTGTAGCCTTGTAAAAACTTTGGTAACATATTAGAAGTCGAATCGGGATAGTTGATTCTAGCCGAGTCTTTCCAAAACAGAACAAGGCCTTGTAAGTTTTCTAAACCTTTTTTTTTCAATATCACTTACATTTCCTAATATCATAAAAATATGTTTAGAACCATGGGATTAAGAAGCACTTTTTTTTCTTTCTTTTCTGTTAACGAGAGCTCAAACAAAAACACCTCCCTCGTTACATATTTTTCAAACTTAAAGTTTAACTTACAACATGGGTCACTTGGATAAGCTAGTAACATGTTAATAAACTACAAAAAGAAGCCATAAGCTTCATAAGATTCGACCTTGTTTTCTTTCTTTTTCTTTTCCTGTCGAGAACCAACCCAAACGCCCCCTCATTTTTGATCAAATTTTGAGCACATTCACTTCTTTCGAATCTCGTCACCACCCTTTTGGGTGCCGTAAGTTCCTTATTACTCACTTTCGATTCACTTTCTCGTTTTAACTTTTATATCTCACGTACACATAAAGATACTTCCAGGTTTACAAGTTGGTTTTTTTTGTTCGAAATCTTGTGTGACACATTTAAAACTCGCGTAATACTCTTGTATTCTCTTGGTTCCTACTTCGACCCACATTCACATACATGATTATTTTGAGCCTTGTGTCGAAACTAAACCAACACCGAACACTATCGAGCCCAAAAGCTTAGTCGAGTTTATTAGTAATAAGCCAAGCTTATAAGGTCACTAATATACCAAATGAAACTAGTGATCATGGGAAAAACACGTAGAGTATATGTTCATGTTGTGAGAATTCCATGCACCTTCTCGCTGAGTTTGTAACACAAAAACGAGCCCATCAAATGAAAAGATATAAATCACTCGCGTGCATGTTACAACACGAACATACCTAGTGGTCTGTTGGTTACGTGTGTTGGCTGTCAAGCGAAAGGTCTAGAGTTCGAATCCCTCTTGTGTAGCTTTGAGTATTTTTTTTTAAACACATAAGCCCTTTTTCAAACAGTCTAAAATGTGCTAAGTACAAGCCTGTTGCAATAATTAACAAAATGAGCCATTGGCCCAGTTGGGATGGGCGTATGCCTTAATCCTCAAGGTCTTGTGTTCAAATCCTAGAAGTGGCAGTTTTGCCATATATATATATATATATATATATATATATATATATATATATATATATATATATATATATATATATATATATATATATATATATATATATATATATATATATATATATTTTTGTGACTTTTACAAGTTCCACTTTTTGACAAATTTGGCCCTCCATTTTTCAAACACTTATCATTTTGTTAAAAGCTTTTATAAGTTTAAAACTTATATAAATCTTTTACACTTTCAACCCCCAACCTTAATTCATTTGATATAATTTTCTTTTAAGTTTTGATACTTGTATTAAATCTTTACAACTTTAACCTCTTTTAGTTGAATACTTTGACATTTTTATCCAAAACTTTTATAAGTTCGATAAACTTATACATTTTACCACTTTTTCGTTTAAGTAAATATATTTAACACATATATTTATTTGGCAACCTCATCGACGTAAACTTTAAATACTATATTTGTCCAAATATATTATTTAACCACGACTTCAATAAATTTATACTTTCAAATCAAACGACTACAATTTGACTTGTATTTATTTATTCTTTGATAACGCTTGAGCCAATATTCGAGTCAACTCTTATACGAAAGTCATATATATCATTCCTCCATCTATTCCAAGAGCCTATACTTACAAAACATTTTGAAACGATTTTAACGTAAACTCTGCCACACAAGCAACATTAAACACAACCACTTGTAAACACTTAAATTTATTTAAACAATTTGAGTCGTGAGTACACAAAACTGTAAACTAAGAATTGCCATACTAATTTAGGTTGTATGTTGGAGCCACTTGCCACTTTATCTCTTTGTGTTTTATTCACCGAACTGCTAAGGTGAGTTTATAGCCCCACTTTTACTCTTATTGCTTGTTTTATAAAACTATGGGGTGAGAAACATGCAAAACTCTTTTCGGACCTGAAACTGAAAACACTATTACGTGAAACAACCTTGAATCCCACTATGCTACCGTTAGTTCCCTTTGGGGAGGCGCGATTGTTATGAATAGATCTATTGGGGATGACACCCACGTTCGAGTTTGATCGGGTAGGCAAACGTCGGGCGTATATCATATCGTATTGATTGAGTGTACTGGAAATACACTTGCTGGGCTTTTATTTATCATGCTTCTAGATGCATGCACACTGTCGTAGTTTCGGTCGCATGAACATTGGTATTAGCGTAATAGCCTATTTGAATATAGTGTCATTCACGGAGATGCTATATGCGCGACTGTGGTCCAACTTGAAACTTGATTACTTAAACCTATGAACTCACCAACCTTTGTGTTGACATTTTAGCATGTTTTTCTCAGGTTTATTACTTGGCGTGGGCATTGGCAAGGGCATTCGTTAAAGGCTGGCAATCGAAGTGTTTCCAAGCATATTTAATACAACTTTTAATGGGACAACATATATTTTTATGGGCTTTACTTCCTGATAAGGTTTTAAAAGGTACCATTTTGAGGGGTCGTTTAAGTCCTTATTTGATCACTTTTGTATCCGTTATTGCTTAATATCGTTCCTTTTCACTTTTTAGGTCTCTTGAAGGCAAAATGCTGGAATGGCACTTATTTGGACGAAAAGGCGCGAATATACGAAGAAAATGGCCAAAGTCAGAATCGAGACACTCAAAGCTGCTGAAAACAGAAGGCGACGGCGTCAGGTGTTAATTGCGACGCCGTCAGAGGATTTTTGTGACGATACAGTAGCCAAATACCCTATTTTCAAGTGACGACGTCGGGCTTTAAAAGAGTAGGCCGTTGCTACTCAGACGGCCTAGATGCAACCCAGACGACGTCAGAAGCTGAAGTGGACGGCGTCACAGACATAAGGTGACGCCGTCGCAAGGTTAACGTGGCCAAGACGAAACCCTAATGACGGCGACACGACGGCGTCACAAAACATAAGGTGACGCCGTCGCATATGTAATATTATATATAGAATCCGAATTTTTCAGTTTTAGGAGAGTCTTGTGTGGAGTAAAAACCTAAAACCGAACCAAGGGTGTCTTGTACAGTATTTTAGGGTTACAAACCCTATCTTACATCAAGATAAGTATTTACTTCATCAATTTAATTATGTCTTTAATTATTTGTGTGTATGCTTGCATGTTCTCCATGTCCGGCTAATTTATTTGTGTGTTTGCTTAGGGAATATGAAACTTAATTATTGAATATTGATTGGTTGTTTCTTATCTTAGTTGATTAATGATCTAGTAATGCGATAGGTCATTCGTTGTGTACTTAATGCTTGATTCATCTTTGTGAACCCTAGAATATAATTACCTGAGTAGTTGTAAGCTAAACCATCCAAAGAGTGCCTTAGAGTAAGAGTTTATTATCCCTAGTGGGTTTTGTAGACGAGACCCTTTGGTAAGTTCAAAGAGTTAGGGAGAAACGCATACCCTACAACTTTAGACACACAACGCAACTAAGAATAAGGAAGTGACAACTCAACCATCAATAGGAGATAATTAAGGAGTAGTAAAACCTAAGTAAACACATCTTTAAACTATCATACGAGCACACATTAATTAGACATAGACTACCACCACCTTAGTTTAGATAATTAGATATTAGTAGAGTAATCGGTAGAAATACCAACCCCCCAAATCCAATACCCGAGATTCGTACCTTTCAATTTCCTAAAAAAACATAAAAAAGATAAAAAATAATCTTCCTCAACCTTAACCTTAGCGTAGTAACTTCTCACTAGCATTCCTATTCCCCTAGAGAACGATATCAATACCCGTGGCTTACCCTAATTACTACACTACAACGATTAGGTTCACTGCCTAGGGTGTTATAAAACTTGCTCGAAGAAAAGCAAGTTCGTTTGACCCCGAACGACGCGTGTAGCGTTATCAAGTTTTTGGCGCCGCTGCCGGGGAATAGAATAGCTAGTTAGTAGTCCACCTTGTTTAGGTTTCTTTGCTTGATTTCTATCAAGTAAATTTTTTTTCTCATTTTTAGCTTTCTCTTAGTCTATCCCCCTTCTTCGTAACTTTTGTTCGTAACACCCATCACTTTTCATCATGGAAGATGATAACCAACCACCACTCATTAACCCACCACCAAATGACCCGCCAAGAGCCCGTACTCTTGGTGAATACTCAAGACCAAGCCACCTAGGCTATAGGAACACCATTGAGCTTCCCGACCAAGCCCAAACTACGGCCCTGCGATCCGACACCATCCGGTTGGTGCAAAACGGAGGTGCAAAACGGATGTGCATTCCATGGACTTCGTTCCGAAGATCCAAATCAGCATCTGAGGGATTTCCTCAAAATTGTCGATTCCATCGACCTTGATGCTACTACTCGGGAGACCACGCGCCTGCGTCTCTTCCAATTCTCTCTACGGGACCAAGCTAGTAATTGGCTTGAGCGACTTCCCGCCGGCTCCATCTCAAGTTGGGATGATCTTACCTCTCGCTTCCTTGCTCAATTTTTCCCACCGGGGAGAACCACTAAACTTAGGCGAGACATCTTGACGTTTCAGCAACTCCAAGGTGAGTCTCTCTACAAAGCATGGACTCGATTCAAGGAACTACTCCGTAGACTCTCCCACCATGGCATTGATCTTTGGCTTCAAATCCAAATCTTCTATGATCATACCGATTTCATCACTCGACGATCCATTGATCGAGCCGCCGGTGGAAGGCTCAGCGACTTTACCGCAGAAAAATCTTGGGATATTATAGAGGAGCTTGCCGATCAAAGCTACGAAGATTGGAATGAATCTCCCGAAACTCCAATTAACGTGGTTAATGCCATATCAACTCCTTCTGAATCCTCCGATACCCTCGAGGAGCAATTGAGTGCCATTGAGAGAGGAATTGATTATCTTATGGAAAGGCAGAAAAGAGCCCCCGTGTAAATTCCTCGAGAAGCTGTCAAATCCGCCAACTCCACCAACCGCCCCACACCTTCTTCGGAGTTCCCAAGTCGTGAGCAAAACCCAAGTTCCGAAAGGTGCTTCCGTTCTACTTCCCCAATACCACGTTCACCAAGCTTCGAGGATCAAATGAGGGAGTACATGGCAGCTCATACGGAGAGATTAGCCAGATTTGAAGAGGAGGTTTATAGGCAGAGAGAGGAAATGCAAGAAAAAATGACAGAAATGATGAATTTGGTAATTGAATTTACCAAAACAAAGGTTCCCGAAAAGGTGCTCGTAAGAAGCAACGATTGCCCTCCCACTTCATTTGTTAACACCGTTTCCATTATGCCTGAGAATGCAAGGGTTGAGATGTGGAAAACTAAGGAAAGCAAGAAGGAGGAGTCTGTGCCTAATGATGAACCTGAGACCATTGAGTACTACCTTAAGCACGAAATTAACAAGAAAACCATTGCAAACAAAGTAAACAACTATAGGTACAATGAAGTTCTTAGGGAAGCTCTTGAAGGAAAAATGACGGAAGAAGAATATGACGCCTTACCTATGGAACCTCTGTATGAGTTGGTTATAAAAAAACCGTTAACAAGAAAACGAGACACCACAGGGAATTTCGTGATACCAGTTAGCATCGGTGACATTGATAATATAAATGCCTTGGCCGATCAAGGGACCGATGTGAACATAATGCCACTGTCAATCTATAATAAGTTAACTAAGGAGAAACCAGCCAAGACCGACCTTAGACTTTCCTTAGCTAATCATACTTATGTCCACCCCGTAGGAATCGCTGTTGATGTTCTAATTGAGGTGGCTAACAATGTTTATCCGGTGAATTTCGTGATCATTGATGTTGAGGAAGATAAAAACGTACCCCTCATTCTTGGGACACCGTTCCTGGCCACCGCCAAGGCAACCATCAAATGCGGAGAAGGCATCATGATACTCAAAAGCGGGAAGGGGTACGCTAGGATACCCATCATCCCAAGATACCCTCTTAAGATCATGGAAATGATTACGGGTAGAAATCGAAAAGCCCCGGGCAACAATGTTAAGAAGAAGATGAATGACTGGGAAAAAGGGCTTAGAGACTTTATGGTTCAAGGATTGTATGCGACGTTGTGGAAACCCGATAAAAAGTTAGGAAGCAATCCCACCTCAATACCTAAGGTACAAAAGGACCCTAAGGAATTTCTAAAGGGAGAAAAAGTGCTCTTGTATAGATCTCGGATAAGGGCATTACGAGGAAGAAACAAACCAAGATGGTTTGGGCCTTTCACAGTTAAGGAGACCAATTTAAAAGATAAAACCGTCGCAATAATTGACAGCGTTGGCAAGGAATCCATGGTGAGCATACAACGTATACACCCTTTCGATGAAGGAAAAACAAAGGGTCAAGAGGGCGGTAATGAGAAAACGTAGGAGCACGACTACGAGTCTAGCTACAAGACTCTTAAATAAAGAAAAGCACTTCGTGGGATGCAACCCATGCTTAATTGTTTGCTTGTTAGTGTCATATATCTTTTATTAATTGTTTATCCTCATGTTTAAATTTGTAAAAATGCTTTATTTTGTTTTTAACCTCGTCTTAATTGCATATAAAGGTATTTTACATAAGGGATAAGTGTAGGGAGGATTACACACGTTTTCAAAAGAAACGTAAACATGAGAATAACAATTAAACAAAAGATATATATATGTTTGTTTGTTAGAGTCAAATGCTTGTATCGAGTCATAATGGATGTTTTTGCAGAAATTTTTCCAGATTCTAAAGATGTAAATTTTCCAGAATTTTTTTTCCCAGAAAATCGCAGAACAGTTTTTGTCAGGATAACCTGACGGCGTCAGGATTGCAACCTGACGGCGTTAGGAAGGAGTAAAAACATCAGATCACTTTTTCTCGTTTTCTGAGCTACTTATAAATTTTTAGAATTTTCCAGGTCTTAATTTTCTTAGAAATTCTGTAAACATCCATTCCACAAGCATTATATCCTAGTTTAAATCGAGTCTTATATATATTATTACCGCCGATTTTACACGAAGGTTTCGTTTGTTTTCTACAAGTGTGCAGGTTTAATTTTTCAAGTAGAAGCTACATAAGATTGAGGAGCTTTTCACGCATAAATTCTTCTTGGAAAGGATTTAACCACTACTTCACACACGGATCCTACCGAGCTAATCAGGGGAGTATTAGTTTCTTTCGATTTTGATTACCTTCTTTTATCATAACTTTGATACTTTTGGGGAACATTGGGGACAATGTTCAGTTTAAGTGTAGGGAGGGAAAATAAAACGAGAACTTTGAAACTATGCTTATCCTTGATTATTTGCTTTGTCCAATTGTGTTTGTGTAATAAACCATGAGAAAATGTCGGTTAGGGTAATTTTGGCACCAAATTTAAAATTTTTCATGACATATAGGAGTGGGCCATTAGTCTTAACAAAAGCGTCTCACGGATAGGAAGTTATATGACTAGCACAAAACCCTTTACCACCCAAATTCCACCCAAAATGTGAGGATCACCCTTAGATTAGTAGGAATTAAAGCATTCATCTTTAATGCTTAGAGTGCGAACCGATAGTATATTAGATTCTAGAACTTGTTTTGTGATGCATTCCGAGATCGCAAGTGAGACTACACTTGTGTAGTTAGGAATAACTAAATGATAAGAGGCATTAGGATAACCCTTGTTTGATACCCGTAATATAATTACTTCTTCCACATCGGTTGAGTAATTCCCCCACACCCTTTGCGTTGTACTCATCTTTAGTACACGATACCCCTAGTTAACCCCTCAGAGCCTATCCTTTTCGCGGTTCTCGTGATGTTTCGGTTTTTCCGGAATATCAATGAAGAGCATTATTTACACCCCACCCCCAAATATACACCCATATCGCCTTAGCCTACCCCTTATGCACTCACTTTTAGTGCAAATGTTTGTTATCACCCTAAACTCTTAGTTCAATTATCTGGTTGCTTGCATAAGTTGCTAAGTCGAGTCATATCCTTTGTATACAGTTTTGGGACGATTGGGATTCATGGGAAAAGTTAAAGTTTATAAAATGACGGGAAGGGAACGTTATTCAAATTCCCTTTGTTTGCATAATAATGTACCCCAAGTGTTTTGATCTTTTCAATTCGGGTCAAATTAGTGTTAGAGTAATAAAAAATCAAGTGTAGGGATGTGCCTATAAATCCCTATTATTTTGATGTTACCGTAGAGGATGGTAGAGTAAAAGTGTATGATTAAAAAAAAAAAAAAAAAAAAAAAAAAAAAAAAAAATACCGGCTACCATCCTACATCTATACTTTAAATTTATGTTTGTTTATTTCCGTTACCTAGAGTTTTATAGTGTCGAGTCTTGGCTTAGCAACGCCATTCTTCGTATGCATTTAACATAGAGATTTTTGACTTACCACCACTAAATAGCCTATCCCACCAAACACTTGTTTCCCTAACGTAAGCCTAACATTACAACCCTTTAAAAGACCTCTTTGATAGTCTTTCCTAGGTGCTTACGCCAAAGCGATGGAGGTTTGATCTATTCTCAAGCCTATGGTAATCTATGTACTAGGACCGGTTAATGAGTGTTTATCTTCCATTTCCTATTTGTTATATTTCATATATACACCCGAGAGAGATGTGAGTATCCAAACACCCCATGTGAGGTGCTAGTATGTAATTTCCGTGCTTGTTATGACTTTTGTGGGGCTTATATGTGTTGTGGACCATTTTAAATCAATGCTTCATGAGCCCTAAACTTATAAATTAATTGGCTAAAAGCACATTTGCTTGAGGACAAGCAAATAACAAGTGTAGGGATATTTGATAAGGTTTTAAAAGGTACCATTTTGAGGGGTCGTTTAAGTCCTTATTTGATAACTTTTGTATCCGTTATTGCTTAATATCGTTCCTTTTCACTTTTTAGGTCTCTTGAAGGCAAAATGCTGGAATGGCACTTATTTGGACGAAAAGGCGTGAATATACGAAGAAAATGGCCAAAGTCAGAATCGAGACACTCAAAGCTGCTGAAAATAGAAGGCGACGGCGTCAGGTGTTAATTGCGACGCCGTCGGAGGATTTTTGTGACAATACAGTAGCCAAATACCCTATTTTCAAGTGATGACCTCGGGCTTTAAAATAGTAGGCCGTTGCTACTCAGACGGCCTAGATGCAACCCAGACGACGTCAGAAGCTGAAGAGGACGGCGTCACAGACATAAGGTGACGCCGTCGCAAGGTTAACGTGGCCAAGACGAAACCCGAATGACGGCTACACGACGGCGTCACAAAACATAAGGTGACGCCGTCGCATATGTAATATTATATATAGAATCCGAATTTTTCAGTTTTAGGAGAGTCTTGTGTGGAGTAAAAACCTAAAACCGAACCAAGGGTGTCTTGTACAGTATTTTAGGGTTTCAAAACCTATCTTACATCAAGATAAGTATTTACTTCATCAATTTAATTATGTCTTTAATTATTTGTGTGTATGCTTGCATGTTCTCCATGTCCGGCTAATTTATTTGTGTGTTTGCTTAGGGAATATGAAACTTAATTATTGAATATTGATTGGTTGTTTCTTATCTTAGTTGATTAATGATCTAGTAATGCGATAGGTCATTCGTTGTGTACTTAATGCTTGATTCATCTTTGTGAACCCTAGAATATAATTACCTGAGTAGTTGTAAGCTAAACCATCCAAAGAGTGCCTTAGAGTAAGAGTTTATTATCCCTAGTGGGTTTTGTAGATGAGACCCTTTGGTAAGTTCAAAGAGTTAGGGAGAAACGCATACCCTACAACTTTAGACACACAACGCAACTAAGAATAAGGAAGTGACAACTCAACCATCAATAGGAGATAATTAAGGAGTAGTAAAACCTAAGTAAACACATCTTTAAACTATCATACGAGCACACATTAATTAGACATAGACTACCACCACCATAGTTTAGATAATTAGATATTAGTAGAGTAATCGGTAGAAATACCAACCCCCCAAATCCAATACCCGAGATTTGTACCTTTCAATTTCCTAAAAAAACATAAAAAAGATAAAAAATAATCTTCCTCAACCTTAACCTTAGCGTAGTAACTTCTCACTAGCATTCCTATTCCCCTAGAGAACGATATCAATACCCGTGGCTTACCCTAATTACTACACTACAATGATTAGGTTCACTGCCTAGGGTGTTATAAAACTTGCTCGAAGAAAAGGAAGTTCCTTTGACCCCGAACGACGCGTGTAGCGTTATCAAGTTTTTGGCGCCGCTGCTGGAATAGAAGAGAAGAAGGGTTATGAGGGGAAGCACCCTTTATGCAACCGCTGTAAACTCCACCACAGTGGTCAGTGTAC
Source organism: Chrysanthemum seticuspe (assembly GCA_019973895.1). Lineage (NCBI taxonomy): Eukaryota > Viridiplantae > Streptophyta > Magnoliopsida > Asterales > Asteraceae > Chrysanthemum > Chrysanthemum seticuspe. The sequence goes on from BPTQ01000008.1 coordinate 88,206,635, forward strand.
TGTGAAATGTCGCAACTGCCAGAAGATTGGGCACATGACCAAGGACTGCAAGTCAAAGTATCTTGCTAACATAACTTGCTTCGGATGTGGAAAACGTGGACACTACAAGAATGAGTGTCCAAATCCAAGGGATCAGAATGGAAACACCCAGATTGAACCAGCCCGAGGAAGAGCTTATTTCCTTGGAGAAAAAGAAGAGCGTCAAGATCAACTTCAACACTATCTAAACTGACGACAACAAAGAAATTCTCCGCCCTCTTAGATTGCATTCCTTTAAGTTTCTTATCTATTATACTCTTTTATGTAACCGCGTTGTATTCCGAATATTTCGCTTAATGAGTCCTTTATCTTTTGTTTACTTATCGCCTCATGTCACCAAATCTTTCTTGAATGACTAGCACCTTTTCACAAGACATGTTTTAAGCATATATACTCACATCTCGTCACTGTATCAACCTCGACGATTCTCGCATCTTAAACCACGAGGACGTGGTTTCTTTTAAGGGGTAGGTACTGTAACCACTGGTAAAATTTCACTTTGCACTAAGTTAATATAATCTATTTTCTACGTAATTTTTTTTTATTATTTTAAACGTTATTAGTTCACAACGACTAGTAATGTGACGTAACTCACATTCTTAGTAAAGTGCTCACACACGGACCGACACCAACCTGCCTTATGTTTATTTCAAATAAACATCCCTATATGTCAAGTATAAGAGTTTTTAACTTTTACTTGTCACTTTACGTTAATTCGTTAACGTACAATTATTAAACGTTCAAACTTAACGTTTGATACAATTAGAGTTTTCGCAAAACCCTAAGTTATTATAACTATGATTTCACGTAACTAAATCATAAACCCTAAAGTACTACACCTCAGAGCTATGTACAAGTCTCTAATACATAAAAACTTAATATAAATATAAACTATATTATAAACCATATTACCTATTTTAAAACACACATTACAATGCTATAATGCATTAATATTTAAAACTAGATTTTTCTTATACAATATAATGTACAACCCCCCTAAAGCTCGTGAAACAAGTATTTAATGCATAAATTCAAAAATGTATTTTCTTTTATTATAAGTTTTACTATTAACCACTAAACCTAACTAAATATTAAAACTAGAATGCTACAAGCCTTTCACTCCTAAAATTTCAAATACAACTTTATCTAGCCTAGTTATAAATAACTTAAGCTTAAGACTTGACCCTAGTGTTCTGTGATTCAAATTACATCAAGGGCAAACCAAAACTCGACCCTTTAATTTTCTTGTGCATGACATAGATCAAAACCAAACCAACACTTAACCAAACTAGGTCCCAAACAAACTAAACTCAATCTAGACCAATATGAACATAGTTAGCCCAAACCACATTCACTTACCACATTGTCCCTTAGATATTTAACATTCTTGGTCAACTGTATCAAGCTAAAACACACGTATCACTTCTAACATATTCGAACCACCTGCTCTTCACTAAAACCTATACTATCTCATCTTATCATGTTTCCTTACTTCTTGACAAAGCTTAACATGTAGTAAGGATCATTCCATGAACCCAAATCCCTTCGCATGTATATATATAACAACCTAAACATCACCCTTTTCATTCCAACCTCCACTTTCTAACATAATAACTCACACACCCGTTTAGCTACTGCATTTCAAAAATAAAGGAAGAGGAAGGATAGGCTGTAGCCTTGTAAAAACTTTGGTAACATATTAGAAGTCGAATCGGGATAGTTGATTCTAGCCGAGTCTTTCCAAAACAGAACAAGGCCTTGTAAGTTTTCTAAACCTTTTTTTTTTCAATATCACTTACATTTCCTAATATCATAAAAATATGTTTAGAAGCATGGGATTAAGAAGCACTTTTTTTTTCTTTCTTTTCTGTTAACGAGAGCTCAAACAAAAACACCTCCCTCGTTACATATTTTTCAAACTTAAAGTTCAACTTACAACATGGGTCACTTGGATAAGCTAGTAACATGTTAATAAACTACAAAAAGAAGCCATAAGCTTCATAAGATTTGACCTTGTTTTCTTTCTTTTTCTTTTCCTGTCGAGAACCAACCCAAACGCCCCCTCATTTTTGATCAAATTTTGAGCACATTCACTTCTTTCGAATCTCGTCACCACCCTTTTGGGTGCCGTAAGTTCCTTATTACTCACTTTCGATTCATTTTCTCGTTTTAACTTTTATATCTCACGTACACATAAAGATACTTCCAGGTTTACAAGTTGGTTTTTTTTGTTCGAAATCTTGTGTGACACATTTAAAACTCGCGTAATACTCTTGTATTCTCTTGGTTCCTACTTCGACCCACATTCACATACATGATTATTTTGAGCCTTGTGTCGAAACTAAACCAACACCGAACACTATCGAGCCCAAAAGCTTAGTCGAGTTTATTAGTAATAAGCCAAGCTTATAAGGTCACTAATATACCAAATGAAACTAGTGATCATGGGAAAAACACGTAGAGTATATGTTCATGTTGTGAGAATTCCATGCACCTTCTCGCTGAGTTTGTAACACAAAAACGAGCCCATCAAATGAAAAGATATAAATCACTCGCGTGCATGTTACAACACGAACATACCTAGTGGTTTGTTGGTTACGTGTGTTGGCTGTCAAGCGAAAGGTCTAGAGTTCGAATCCCTCTTGTGTAGCTTTGAGTATTTTTTTTTAAACACACAAGCCCTTTTTCAAACAGTCTAAAATGTGCTAAGTACAAGCCTGTTGCAATAATTAACAAAATGAGCCATTGGCCCAGTTGGGATGGGCGTATGCCTTAATCCTCAAGGTCTTGTGTTCAAATCCTAGAAGTGGCAGTTTTGCCATATATATATATATATATATATATATATATATATATATATATATATATATATATATATATATATATATATATATATATATATATATATATATATATATATATATATATATATATTTTTTTTTTTGTGACTTTTACAAGTTCCACTTTTTGACAAATTTGGCCCTCCATTTTTCAAACACTTATCATTTTCTTAAAAGCTTTTATAAGTTTAAAACTTATATAAATCTTTTACACTTTCCACCCCCAACCTTAATTCATTTGATATAATTTTCTTTTAAGTTTTGATACTTGTATTAAATCTTTACAACTTTAACCTCTTTTAGTTGAATACTTTGACATTTTTATCCAAAACTTTTATAAGTTCGATAAACTTATACATTTTACCACTTTTTCGTTTAAGTAAATATATTTAACACATATATTTATTTGGCAACCTCATCGACGTAAACTTTAAATACTATATTTGTCCAAATATATTATTTAACCACGACTTCAATAAATTTATACTTTCAAATCAAACGACTACAATTTGACTTGTATTTATTTATTCTTTGATAACGCTTGAGCCAATATTCGAGTCAACTCTTATACGAAAGTCATATATATCATTCCTCCATCTATTCCAAGAGCCTATACTTACAAAACATTTTGAAACGATTTTAACGTAAACTCTGCCACACAAGCAACATTAAACACAACCACTTGTAAACACTTAAATTTATTTAAACACTTTGAGTCGTGAGTACACAAAACTGTAAACTAAGAATTGCCATACTAATTTAGGTTGTATGTTGGAGCCACTTGCCACTTTATCTCTTTGTGTTTTATTCACCGAACTGCTAAGGTGAGTTTATAGCCCCACTTTTACTCTTATTGCTTGTTTTATAAAACTATGGGGTGAGAAACATGCAAAACTCTTTTCGGACCTGAAACAGAAAACACTATTACGTGAAACAACCTTGAATCCCACTATGCTACCGTTAGTTCCCTTTGGGGAGGCGCGATTGTTATGAATAGATCTATTGGGGATGACACCCACGTTCGAGTTTGATCGGGTAGGCAAACGTCGGGCGTATATCATATCGTATTGATTGAGTGTACTGGAAATACACTTGCTGGGCTTTTATTTATCATGCTTCTAGATGCATGCACACTGTCGTAGTTTCGGTCGCATGAACATTGGTATTAGCGTAATAGCCTATTTGCATATAGTGTCATTCACGGAGATGCTATATGCGCGACTGTGGTCCAACTTGAAACTTGATTACCTAAACCTATGAACTCACCAACCTTTGTGTTGACATTGTAGCATGTTTTTCTCAGGTTTATTACTTGGCGTGGGCATTGGCAAGGGCATTCGTTAAAGGCTGGCAATCAAAGTGTTTCCAACCATATTTAATACAACTTTTAATGGGACAACATATATTTTTTATGGGCTTTACTTTCTGATAAGGTTTTAAAAGGTACCATTTTGAGGGGTCGTTTAAGTCCTTATTTGATTACTTTTGTATCCGTTATTGCTTAATATCGTTCCTTTTCACTTTTTAGGTCTCTTGAAGGCAAAATGCTGGAATGGCACTTATTTGGACGAAAAGGCGCGAATATACGAAGAAAATGGCCAAAGTCAGAATCGAGACACTCAAAGCTGCTGAAAACAGAAGGCGACGGCGTCAGGTGTTAATTGCGACGCCGTCGGAGGATTTTTGTGACGATACAGTAGCCAAATACCCTATTTTCAAGTGACGACGTCGGGCTTTAAAAGAGTAGGCCGTTGCTACTCAGACGGCCTAGATGCAACCCAGACGACGTCAGAAGCTGAAGAGGACGGCGTCACAGACATAAGGTGACGCCGTCACAAGGTTAACGTGGCCAAGACGAAACCCTAATGACGGTGACACGATGGCGTCACAAAACATAAGGTGACGCCGTCGCATATGTAATATTATATATAGAATCCGAATTTTTCAGTTTTAGGAGAGTCTTGTGTGGAGTAAAAACCTAAAACCGAACCAAGGGTGTCTTGTACAGTATTTTAGGGTTACAAACCCTATCTTACATCAAGATAAGTATTTACTTCATCAATTTAATTATGTCTTTAATTATTTGTGTGTATGCTTGCATGTTCTCCATGTCCGACTAATTTATTTGTGTGTTTGCTTAGGGAATATGAAACTTAATTATTGAATATTGATTGGTTGTTTCTTATCTTAGTTGATTAATGATCTAGTAATGCGATAGGTCATTCGTTGTGTACTTAATGCTTGATTCATCTTTGTGAACCCTAGAATATAATTACCTGAGTAGTTGTAAGCTAAACCATCCAAAGAGTGCCTTAGAGTAAGAGTTTATTATCCCTAGTGGGTTTTGTAGACGAGACCCTTTGGTAAGTTCAAAGAGTTAGGGAGAAACGCATACCCTACAACTTTAGACACACAAAGCAACTAAGAATAAGGAAGTGACAACTCAACCATCAATAGGAGATAATTAAGGAGTAGTAAAACCTAAGTAAACACATCTTTAAACTATCGTACGAGCACACATTAATTAGACATAGACTACCACCACCTTAGTTTAGATAATTAGATATTAGTAGAGTAATCAGTAGAAATACCAACCCCCCAAATCCAATACCCGAGATTCGTACCTTTCAATTTCCTAAAAAAACATAAAAAAGATAAAAAATAATCTTCCTCAACCTTAACCTTAGCGTAGTAACTTCTCACTAGCATTCCTATTCCCCTAGAGAACGATATCAATACCCGTGGCTTACCCTAATTACTACACTACAACGATTAGGTTCACTGCCTAGGGTGTTATAAAACTTGCTCGAAGAAAAGGAAGTTCTTTTGACCCCGAACGACGCGTGTAGCGTTATCAAGTTTTTGGCGCCGCTGCCGAGGAATAGAATAGCTAGTTAGTAGTCCACCTCGTTTAGGTTTCTTTGCTTGATTTCTATCAAGTAAATTTTTTTTCTCATTTTTAGCTTTCTCTTAGTCTATCCCCCTTCTTCGTGACTTTTGTTCGTAACACCCATCACTTTTCATCATGGAAGATGATAACCAACCACCACTCATCAACCCACCACCAAATGACCCGCCAAGAGCCCGTACTCTTGGTGAATACTCAAGACCAAGCCACCTAGGCTATAGGAACACCATTGAGCTTCCCGACCAAGCCCAAACTACGGCCCTGCGATCCGACACCATCCGGTTGGTGCAAAACGGATGTGCATTCCATGGACTTCGTTCCGAAGATCCAAATCAGCATCTGAGGGATTTCCTCAAAATTGTCGATTCCATCGACCTTGATGCTACTACTCGGGAGACCACGCGCCTGCGTCTCTTCCAATTCTCTCTACGGGACCAAGCTAGTAATTGGCTTGAGCGACTTCCCGCCGGCTCCATCTCAAGTTGGGATGATCTTACCTCTCGCTTCCTTGCTCAATTTTTCCCACCGGGGAGAACCACTAAACTTAGGCGAGACATCTTGACGTTTCAGCAACTCCAAGGTGAGTCTCTCTACAAAGCATGGACTCGATTCAAGGAACTACTCCGTAGACTCCCCCACCATGGCATTGATCTTTGGCTTCAAATCCAAATCTTCTATGATCATACCGATTTCATCACTCGACGATCCATTGATCGAGCCGCCGGTGGAAGGCTCAGCGACTTTAACGCAGAAAAATCTTGGGATATTATAGAGGAGCTTGCCGATCAATGCTACGAAGATTGGAATGAATCTCCCGAAACTCCGATTAACGTGGTTAATGCCATATAAACTCCTTCTGAATCCTCCGATACCCTCGAGGAGCAATTGAGTGCCATTGAGAGAGGAATTGATTATCTTATGGAAAGGCAGAAAAGAGCCCCCGTGCAAATTCCTCGAGAAGCTGTCAAATCCGCCAACTCCACCAACCGCCCCACACCTTCTTCGGAGTTCCTAAGTCGTGAGCAAAACCCAAGTTCCGAAAGGTGCTTCCGTTCTACTTCCCCAATACCACGTTCACCAAGCTTCAAGGATCAAATGAGGGAGTACATGGCAGCTCATACGGAGAGATTAGCCAGATTTGAAGAGGAGGTTTATAGGCAGAGAGAGGAAATGCAAGCAAAAATGACAGAAATGATGAATTTGGTAATTGAATTTACCAAAACAAAGGTTCCCGAAAAGGTGCTCGTAAGAAGCAACGATTGCCCTCCCACTTCATTTGTTAACACCGTTTCCATTATGCCCGAGAATGCAAGGGTTGAGATGTGAAAACTAAGGAAAGCAAGAAGGAGGAGTCTGTGCCTAATGATGAACCTGAGACCATTGAGTACTACCTTAAGCACGAAATTAACAAGAAAACCATTGAAAACCAAGTAAACAACTTTAGGTACAATGAATTTCTTAGGGAAGCTCTTGAAGGAAAAATGACGGAAGAAGAATATGACGCCTTACCTATGGAACCTCTGTATGAGTTGGTTATAAAAAAACCGTTAACAAGAAAACGAGACACCACAGGGAATTTCGTGATACCAGTTAGCATCGGTGACATTGATAATATAAATGCCTTGGCCGATCAAGGGACCGATGTGAACATAATGCCACTGTCAATCTATAATAAGTTAACTAAGGAGAAACCAGCCAAGACCGACCTTAGACTTTCCTTAGCTAATCATACTTATGTCCACCCCGTAGGAATCGTTGTTGATGTTCTAATTGAGGTGGCTAACATCGTTTATCCGGTGAATTTCGTGATCATTGATGTTGAGGAAGATAAAAACGTACCCCTCATTCTTGGGACACCGTTCCTGGCCACCGCCAAGGCAACCATCAAATGCGGAGAAGGCATCATGATACTCAAAAGCGGGAAGGGGTATGCTAGGATGCCCATCATCCCAAGATACCCTCTTAAGATCATGGAAATGATTACGGGTGGAAATCGAAAAGCCCCGGGCAACAATGTTAAGAAGAAGATGAATGACTGGGAAAAAGGGCTTAGAGACTTTATGGTTCAAGGATTGTATGCGACGTTGTGGAAACCCGATAAAAAGTTAGGAAGCAATCCCACCTCAATACCTAAGGTACAAAAGGAACCTAAGGAATTTCTAAAGGGAGAAAAAGTGCTCTTGTATAGATCTCGGATAATGGCATTACGAGGAAGAAACAAACCAAGATAGTTTGGGCCTTTCACAGTTAAGGAGACCAATTTAAAAGATAAAACCGTCGCAATAATTGACAGCGTTGGCAAGGAATCCACGGTGAGCATACAGCGTATACACCCTTTCGATGAAGGGAAAACAAAGGGTCAAGAGGGCGGTAATGAGAAAACGTAGGAGCACGACTACGAGTCTAGCTACAAGACTCTTAAATAAAGAAAAGCGCTTCGTGGGAGGCAACCCATGCTTAATTGTTTTCTTGTTAGTGTCATATATCTTTTATTAATTGTTTATCCTCATGTTTAAATTTGTAAAAATGCTTTATTTTGTTTTTAACCTCGTCTTAATTGCATATAAAGGTATTTTACATAAGGGATAAGTGTAGGGAGGATTACACACGTTTTCAAAAGAAACATAAACATGAGAATAATAATTAAATAAAAGATATATATATGTTTGTTTGTTAGAGTCAAATGCTTGTATCGAGTCATAATGGATGTTTTTGCAGAAATTTTTCCAGATTCTAAAGATGTAAATTTTCAAGAATTTTTTTTTCAGAAAATCGCAGAACAGTTTTTGTCAGGATAACCTGACGGCGTTAGGATTGCAACCTGACGGCGTTAGGAAGGATTAAAAACATCAGATCACTTTTTCTCGTTTTCTGAGCTACTTATAAATTTTTAGAATTTTCCAGGTCTTAATTTTCTTAGAAATTCTGTAAACATCCATTCCACAAGCATTATATCCTGGTTTAAATCGAGTCTTATATATATTATTACCGCCGATTTTACACGAAGGTTTCGTTTGTTTTCTACAAGTGTGCAGGTTTAATTTTTCAAGTAGAAGCTACATAAGATTGAGGAGCTTTTCACGCATAAATTCTTCTTGGAAAGGATTTAACCACTACTTCACACACGGATCCTACCGAGCTAATCAGGGGAGTATTAGTTTCTTTCATTTTTGATTACCTTCTTTTATCATAACTTTGATACTTTTGGGGAACATTGGGGACAATGTTCAGTTTAAGTGTAGGGAGGGAAAATAAAACGGGAACTTTGAAACTATGCTTATCCTTGATTATTTGCTTTGTCCAATTGTGTTTGTGTAATAAACCATGAGAAAATGTCGGTTAGGGTAATTTTGGCACCAAATTTAAAATTTTTCATGACATATAGGAGTGGGCCATTAGTCTTAACAAAAGCGTCTCACGGATAGGAAGTTATATGACTAGCACAAAACCCTTTACCACCCAAATTCCACCCAAAATGTGAGGATCACCCTTAGATTAGTAGGAATTAAAGCATTCATCTTTAATGCTTAGAGTGTGAACCGATAGTATATTAGATTCTAGAACTTGTTTTGTGATGCATTCCGAGATCGCAAGTGAGACTACACTTGTGTAGTTAGGAATAACTAAATGATAAGAGGCATTAGGATAACCCTTGTTTGATACCCGTAATATAATTAATTCTTCCACATCGGTTGAGTAATTCCCCCACACCCTTTGCGTTGTACTCATCTTTAGTACACGATACCCCTAGTTAACCCCTCAGAGCCTATCCTTTTCGCGGTTCTCGTGATGTTTCGGTTTTTCCGAAATATCAATGAAGAGCATTGTTTACACCCCACCCCCAAATATACACCCAAATCGCCTTAGCCTAACCCTTATGCACTCACTTTTAGTGCAAATGTTTGTTATCACCCTAAACCCTTAGTTCAATTATCTGGTTGCTTGCATAAGTTGCTAAGTCGAGTCATATCCTTTGTATACAGTTTTGGGACGATTGGGATTCATGGGAAAAGTTAAAGTTTATAAAATGACGGGAAGGGAACGTTATTCAACTTCCCTTTGTTTGCATAATAATGTACCCCAAGTGTTTTGATCTTTTCAATTCGGGTCAAATTAGTGTTAGAGTAATAAAAACTCAAATGTAGGGATGTGCCTATAAATCCCTATTATTTTGATGTTACCGTAGAGGATGGTAGAGTAAAAGTGTATGATTAAAAAAAAAAAAAAAATACGGGCTACCATCCTACATCTATCCTTTAAATTTATGTTTGTTTATTTCCGTTACCTAGAGTTTTAGAGTGTCGAGTCTTGGCTTAGCAACGCCATTCTTCGTATGCATTTAACATAGAGATTTTTGACTTACCACCACTAAATAGCCTATCCCACCAAACCCTTGTTTCCCTACCGTAAGCCTAACATTACAACCCTTTAAAAGACCTCTTTGATAGTCTTTCCTAGGTGCTTACGCCAAAGCGATGGAGGTTTGATCTATTCTCAAGCCTATGGTAATCTATGTACTAGGACCGGTTAATGAGTGTTTATCTTCCATTTCCTATTTGTTATATTTCATATATACACCCGAGAGAGATGTGAGTATCCAAACACCCCATGTGAGGTGCTAGTATGTAATTTCCGTGCTTGTTATGACTTTTGCGGGGCTTATATGTGTTGTGGACCGTTTTAAATCAATGCTTCATGACCCCTAAACTTATAAATTAATTGGCTAAAAGCACATTTGCTTGAGGACAAGCAAATAACAAGTGTAGGGATATTTGATAAGGTTTTAAAAGGTACCATTTTGAGGGGTCGTTTAAGTCCTTATTTGATAACTTTTGTATCCGTTATTGCTTAATATCGTTCCTTTTCACTTTTTAGGTCTCTTGAAGGCAAAATGCTGGAATGGCACTTATTTGGACGAAAAGGCGCGAATATACGAAGAAAATGGCCAAAGTCAGAATCGAGACACTCAAAGCTGCTGAAAACAGAAGGCGACGGCGTCAGGTGTTAATTGCGACGCCGTCGGAGGATTTTTGTGACGATACAGTAGCCAAATACCTTATTTTCAAGTGATGACGTCGGGCTTTAAAAGAGTAGGCCGTTGCTACTTAGACGACCTAGATGCAACCCAGACGACGTCAGAAGCTGAAGAGGACGGCGTCACAGACATAGGGTGACGCCGTCGCAAGGTTAACGTGGCCAAGACGAAACCCTAATGACGGCGACATGACGGCGTCACAAAACATAAGGTGACGCCGTCGCATATGTAATATTATATATAGAATCCGAATTTTTCAGTTTTAGGAGAGTCTTGTGTGGAGTAAAAACCTAAAACCGAACCAAGGGTGTCTTGTATAGTATTTTAGGGTTTCAAACCCTATCTTACATCAAGATAAGTATTTACTTCATCAATTTAATTATGTCTTTAATTATTTGTGTGTATGCTTGCATGTTCTCCATGTCCGGCTAATTTATTTGTGTGTTTGCTTAGGGAATATGAAACTTAATTATTGAATATTGATTAGTTGTTTCTTATCTTAGTTAATTAATGATCTAGTAATGCGATAGGTCATTCGTTGTGTACTTAATGCTTGATTCATCTTTGTGAACCCTAGAATATAATTACCTGAGTAGTTGTAAGCTAAACCATCCAAAGAGTGCCTTAGAGTAAGAGTTTATTATCCCTAGTGGGTTTTGTAGACGAGACCCTTTGGTAAGTTCAAAGAGTTAGGGAGAAACGCATACCCTACAACTTTAGACACACAACGCAACTAAGAATAAGGAAGTGACAACTCAACCATCAATAGGAGATAATTAAGGAGTAGTAAAACCTAAGTAAACACATCTTTAAACTATCATACGAGCACACATTAATTAGACATAGACTACCACCACCTTAGTTTAGATAATTAGATATTAGTAGAGTAATCAGTAGAAATACCAACCCCCCAAATCCAATACCCGAGATTCGTACCTTTCAATTTCCTAAAAAAACATAAAAAAGATAAAAAATAATCTTCCTCAACCTTAACCTTAGCGTAGTAACTTCTCACTAGCATTCCTATTCCCCTAGAGAACGATATCAATACCCGTGGCTTACCCTAATTACTACACTACAACGATTAGGTTCACTGCCTAGGGTGTTATAAAACTTGCTCGAAGAAAAGGAAGTTCCTTTGACCCCGAACGACGCGTGTAGCGTTATCACTTTCGCACTTTGAAACAATGATGTAAAACTATTTCTTAAATAAATCTGTATTTTGAAAATGGAATAGAATTTCCATTCTTTATTACCTTGTGTTGTGTATATTGATTTAGTAGCACCCCATGACCCGAACGCTTCCGCCGTGAAATTTTGGGGGTATTACAGATTGGTATCAGAGCCAAGGTTATAGAGAATTAGGTATTTTTCAAAACCTAAACTATAACCAAAGTTTCGTAAAAACACTTCAACACCGCCACAGCTGCTGGTGTCTGCCATGCCTTGCCTACTGTTACACGATGTAGTCGTGCTATGTGTTACTACTGTATTTTAGGTTCGTATAAGCCCTCATTTGAATTAAATTAATTATTTCTCAAAGTCATTAAGTTTCTTAATTAACTCACATTTAAACTTTAAGTCTTTTCTTGTTTGATTGGGTCACGAAGTTTAAATGAGAATAATGTTGATGTAACAAACTGAATGAAATTAAAGAATAATTAATTTAAGGAGAGTATAGAGTAGACTACGAATGATTATGCCTGATACCCCCTTCATGTTAAACTGCGTAACATGCCCACTATTACAATATCGCACTATGCTATGCTTCTATAACTGCTTCTATGTTATTTCTTTATGTAGCATACAACTACTTGATTCATATTATTTTCACACATATATTTAAACCACCTCTGTCATTGGTCACATCCTTTTATTTCACTCATACGTTTTATCTTTCATACCTTCATACGACACTATCCCTTATATTCTAAACTCAATTATCGTCTTCTCTGGTATCATAGAAGATGGTTAGGAGAAAGTCAATAAGAATCACCCGTAGCCGACCAGCCGCTACTCCCACTCCTGCTCCTGCCGGGGCTGCTGCAAACCCACCTGCTATGGATCAAGCTATGATTGATCAATTGGTCAATGAGCGAGTGGCAGCAGCGCTAGCTGCGATGAATACGAACAACCCAACCACCGATGCCGGAACTTCTAGGCCTATTGGTAACAAACGCGGTTGCACGTATAAGGAGTTCCGTAACTGTATGACTGGCGGTTATAATGGGACAGAGGGAGCTGTTGTGTTGACCAGATGGTTTGAAAGACTGGAAACTGTGTTCAGAATCTGCAACTGCGAAGATGAAGATAGAGTGAAGTTTGCTTCGTTCACTTTTCAAGAGGTTGCCTTAACTTGGTGGAATAATTACCTGAAGTCTGCAGGCATTGATGCTGCTTATGCCATGCCTTGGGAAGAATTCAAGGATATGGTGCTCAAGAAATATTGCCCTCGCAATGAAATCAAGAAGCTGGAGGCTGAATTCTGGAACCTCAAGGTGAAGGGCACTGATATGGCATTCTACAACCAACATTTCCAAGAGTTAGCCTTGCTATGCTCGGAGATGGTACCAACTGAGGCTCCCTTGATAGAGCGATACATCGGAGGGCTGCCTCCATCTATCAAGGGAAATGTGACTACCTCCAAGGCTGCTGACCTTCACGAGACTATTGAAGTGTCAAAAAAGTTAATGGATCAAGTGATCGATGATGCCGCTGAAGCAACAGATAACAACAAGCGGAAGTGTAGTGATAACTCCAAAGACAACAACAACAATCAAAACAAGAGGCAAGAGGTAGCTAAGGTCCGCCCTGCTGGAACAGAAGAGAAGAAGGGTTATGAGGGGAAGCACCCTTTATGCAACCGCTGTAAACTCCACCACAGTGGTCAGTGTACTGTGAAATGTCGCAACTGCCAGAAGATTGGGCACATGACCAAGGACTGCAAGTCAAAGGATCTTGCTAACATAACTTGCTTCAGATGTGGAAAACGAGGACACTACAAGAATGAGTGTCCAAATCCAAGGGATCAGAATGGAAACACCCAGATTGAACCAGCCCGAGGAAGAGCTTATTTCCTTGGAGAAAAAGAAGAGTGTCAAGATCAACTTCAACACTATCTAAACTGACGACAACAAAGAAATTCTCCGCCCTCTTAGATTGCATTCCTTTAAGTTTCTTATCTATTATACTCTTTTATGTAACCGCGTTGTATTCCGAATATTTCGCTTAATGAGTCCTTTATCTTTTGTTTACTTATCGCCTCATGTCACCAAATCTTTCTTGAACGACAAGCACCTTTTCACAAGACATGTTTTAAGCATATATACTCACATCTCGTCACTGTATCAACCTCGACGATTCTCGCATCTTAAACCACGAGGACGTGGTTTCTTTTAAGGGGTAGGTACTGTAACCACTGGTAAAATTTCACTTTGCACTAAGTTAATATAATCTATTTTCTACGTAATTTTTTTTTATTATTTTAAACGTTATTAGTTCACAACGACTAGTAATGTGACGTAACTCACATTCTTAGTAAAGTGCTCACACACGGACCGACACCAACCTGCCTTATGTTTATTTCAAATAAACATCCCTATATGTCAAGTATAAGAGTTTTTAACTTTTACTTGTCACTTTACGTTAATTCGTTAACGTACAATTATTAAACGTTCAAACTTAACGTTTGATATCAATTAGAGTTTTCGCGAAACCCTAAGTTATTATAACTATGATTTCACGTAACTAAATCATAAACCCTAAAGTACTACACCTCAGAGCTATGTACAAGTCTCTATTACATAAAAACTTAATATAAATATAAACTATATTATAAACCATATTACCTATTTTAAAACACACATTACAATGCTATAATGCATTAATATTTAAAACTAGATTTTTCTTGTACAATATAATGTACAACCCCCCTAAAGCTCGTGAAACAAGTATTTAATGCATAAATTCAAAAATGTATTTTCTTTTATTATAAGTTTTACTAGTAACCACTAAACCTAACCAAATATTAAAACTAGAATGCTACAAGCCTTTCACTCCTAAAATTTCAAATACAACTTTATCTAGCCTAGTTATAAATAACTTAAGCTTAAGACTTGACCCTAGTGTTCTGTGATTCAAATTACAACAAGGGCAAACCAAAACTCGACCCTTTAATTTTCTTGTGCATGACATAGATCAAAACCAAACCAACACTTAACCAAACTAGGTCCTAAACAAACTAAACTCAATCTAGAGCAATATGAATGATCTGTGCTAAACCATCAAGTCTAATCACACAAGCTGGCCACTTGTGAATGGCCAACCGTAACAGGCTTAAAACAGTTCAGACACAAATACAATGAAGTCCTGGAGAATACAATGAATTCCCGGGTCGTTTAGTCCCACGGAGACTCAATGGTGTGTAAAACACAAACTCAGATGATAGAGTGATCACTAAGGATAGTGATCAGTAAAGGTTTTGATTGAGAAATATTACACTACTGATTGCTTGGAAAGGAATGGAATACGGAGTAGGGAAGCACAACAATCAGATAAAAGAAACGTAAATACGTACGTTTAAAAACTACGTATACGTACCAAATAAAAAGTGAAAACTAAGAAATAAAAGACCTAAAAATATGAAAATAACATTTTTAGAATCCTAAAAATAAAAGAAAATTATTAGAAAAAGAAAATTATTTTTATAACTATTTAATTAATTATTATTAATTAAAAACTCTTTTAACTATTTAATAAATACTCTAAAATAGAAGAAAATACAAAATAAGGCTAGAAAAATAAAATTATGATATAGAAAAATCTAAAGTATTATAAAACTAATTTTAAAACTAAAAATATATTTTTCACACTTTTTATATATTTATTACTAATTAAAAACTATTTAAAATACACATAAAGACTAGAAAATATAAAATAAACCTGGAAAAATGAAATTTTAACTTGGAAAAATCTAAAATATGATAAAACTAATTTTAAAACTGAAAAGATATTTTTTATGCCTTTTAATTATTTATTACTGATTAATTACTATTTTTAACTATTTAAAATTATAATAAATACTAAAAAGATAGAGAAAAATATGAAACTTTTTATAAAAATACTATATGATGACAGAAAACTAAGAAAAATAGAAAAACAAGATTTGCTTATTAATAAGCTAAAAAGAAAAATCAAAAAGCTAAAACCTATTAAATAAACACTATCACTGATTTTTAATTTATCTTTTTCTGGATTTTCTTTTTGAAAACTACTTTAATACTGAAAATATGAAACTTTAATGAACACAAAAATTTTACAAACTTGAAATAAGCTGTTTGACAAGCTTAATATCCCAACAGTTAGCTTAAGAGCTTATTTGGTGGAAATAAGCTCAAACAAGCTCACACACTGAAACAAAAGCTAGAATAAGATGAAAACAAGCTATATGAACTGAAATGAAGCTAAGAGATACAGAGAAGCACACTGAAAAGCTATTATGAAGACAATAAGCACTTATGATTAAAACAGAAATGGGACAAGCTTTAAGCTACTTGCAGCCCTAGCCAACAAGCTCAAAAGTGAAAACTTAAGCTTGACAATCCAAGATGACCAGGTTGGCTTCCCAAAGAACCAAAGAACACAAGATTTGAGCAACTAATAAGCTCTATGCAAGCTTATCAAAATGATGCCATTCACTGTGCACAGGGCATGTTTGCAGACAAGGTACCAACAAAAAGCTAATTAAAAAGCACTTAAAAAGCTGATTCAAAGATAGCTAGTATTTTTCTATTTTTGTCTAGCAACTGAACTTTAAAACCCCAAAAGCTTTTAAGCTAAAACTCAATATTAAGCACACAGTAAAAATATATATTTTATTCAAAAACGACCAAATGAGAAATTTTGACTTTTTGGTTTGCACTAAGAGTTTGACCAAAGTGAACTTTGATTTGATTCTATGCACTGAATATGTTGTTAAAAGGTAGTATAAGACTGATTTGATCAATACTAACAACTTTCTTACACAAAATAATGATCCTTACTTTTTAAAATCCAACAGTGACTGCACAATTTGATCAAAAAGCTAATTTTGACTTTTGCTTGAATGAGGACTTGTTTTTATGACTGAAATGAGTTTATAGACACTAAAGAGACACAGAGCAAGCACAACAACAACTCAAACAATATCTATAACAGTTTAAGCAAACAAATCCAAACAACCTTTACTTCACTGTTATAGTGATTTTCAAAGCAAATCACAAATGTAATCCATTAAACTGATTGCAGACCATGAAATATCATATATTAGAACTAATGAAGCATTAAACAACAACATTAACAACAAGAAACTCAGAAATGACCAAGATGAGCTTTTAACTGTCAAAATGAGATTTTTGTAAACTACCAATTTCAAAGAACAACCTACTGATTTTATGGCTTAGGTACACTTAATTATGACTAGTGATTACTACGAAACAGAAATTACCACTACTAGACAATTAAAACAAAGAAATGTAAAAATGAACAAAAATCTTACAAATGCTATCCAACTACAAACTGAGATCAAGGACCAATGAACACCCCTATTAGCTTACCACTAAGCTTCTAACACAAGGCCATCCATGATTTACCCTGCTCCAGCTGTGTACACCATTTCCAACTGATTTTTGATTTTTAAACTATTTAATTGGTATTTTTAGTGATTTTTGCTTTTAACTTCTAAACTTGTTTTAAATGTTTCTAAAAGCTTGATTAAGCTTTCTGGGAGCTTATATGTTCTATTTCAGTCCATACAAACAACTAACAACAACATTAACACTTTGTGAGATTTTTCAATGAAAACTGCATAAATTGAAATTGGAACTGGAAACTTGAATTTTATTACTGAAAAGGATTAAAAGTACACTAAGAATACTTAAGAAAGTATTTGGAATCTAAAACATACACTGGAAACTTGAAAATAACTTAAAACGACATAGAAAACTAAATTTTACACTAGATAGATTGATACAATGCATCTCTCCTCTTCTTTATAGATTTTTTAGCATCCCCACATGTCTCTGATTGCTTCCCACCAAATTCCAGCCATTGGATCACTCTAATTCATCAGAACCATACACTTGGATTTTTGGCGCCAAATTCTTCAAGGCAGGTTTGAGCTTTAAATGGAGTGGGTTTCAATCAATAAAGGATTTTTGGTGTTTAGAGGAGGTGCAGGGGACAAGGTAAGGGGGGGGGGGTTGAAGAAAGTCTTGGAAAACTACTCTGGTTTTGGGGATTCAGCTTGGGAGAGGGAGAGCTACAGTAGCTCTGGTTTTTAGGCGCGCGTGGGTCTGTTTTTGACTTTTGTTGACCGAGTGGGTAATAATACAAAGGGCCGGGTCAAGGGGAGATTGGGCTTGGATAATGTATTTGGGCCTTGGATATTATAAGGGATCCGTTTGGTTTAGTATTATTATCAAGGACCAAAAGTGTAAAACTGCCAAACATGAGGGACTGAACTAGAACTTTTTCCAATGCTCTCTCAAGGACCAAACTTGCCATAAATGAATAGTACAAGGACCACTTTTGCATAAAATTTCATTTTAAAAGGTCCAAGGACTAATTTTGCAATTTTCCAAAGTTTAGGGACCTTTCTTGCCAATTGACCAAAGAATCATTCAAGGATCATTTTAAACAACTTAGAATATTTCAGGGACCTTGAATGATAAAATTCCACATTTTTGAATTTCAGGGACTAGATTTGACAACTTTAAAAACTTGGGGGACTAAAACTGCCAATTTTGCAAACTTGAATCATTTTTCATCTGATTTTGATATTTTTGCATTTAAAACACATAAAACATTGATTTGTGATATTTTGATCATTTTGATGTGTTTCTAAGTGTTTTCAGATGATTTTGCAGTTTAGATTATACAAAAATGATGAGTATTTAGACACTCATCAATCCTCCACACTGAGATATTGCTAGTCCCTAGCAATGATTTGAGAAAACTTAATGGATTTGAAAAACTCTTTACCAAAAGCCATCACTTCTGGAGTAGCCAAATGTTTCAGTTCAAGTAAGAACTATGGTACACTGATAACCATCTGATTTATTGGCAAATCATAAACCATATAACGGATTTGATGTGTCTTTACC
Organism: Chrysanthemum seticuspe; assembly: GCA_019973895.1. Taxonomy (NCBI): domain Eukaryota; kingdom Viridiplantae; phylum Streptophyta; class Magnoliopsida; order Asterales; family Asteraceae; genus Chrysanthemum; species Chrysanthemum seticuspe. Next base: position 88,225,598 of record BPTQ01000008.1, read on the forward strand.
AGAAGCCGTACCCTTCTGGACTGGCCAACTCTTAGATAAATTATCAGAATTATCTTTGGTGAGCTGAACACCAATTATGGATTTTCCACTGCCTTTACCACAAGCCATAACCTTGCGGGCTAGCCAACTCTTCACTTTTTAGGATATGGTGAGTTGAGCACCATACAATTTTGGGCAAATTGCAAGCCATATAAACGGATTTGAGAAATCTTTACCAAGAGCCGTTTGCTCCTGGATTAGCCAATCCTTTTGTCTTACAGACATGGCGGACTGATAACCAAGATGAGTAAGTGTAGAACACTTACTCCAAAAAAAAAATTTTGGCCAAAAACGGGGGAATTGGGTAGATAATACATGAAATAATTCGTGAGAATTCCCCCCCACACTTAGAAATGAATATTGCCCTCAATATTCAAAGTACCGGCGGTTATGCCGAAACAAGGAACGTAAAAGGGAAATATTACGGCCATTATTATGAAAGGATTTTTTTTTTTTTTTTTTTTTTTTTAGAACATGATTTTATATACAACAGCGTGGGGAAACTCCCCCACACTAGGGTGGTAGAAAGGGGGGTAAGAAGATAGAAATATGGGTGAAAACCCATATGGTGTGTGCTAAAGTTTTTGATTACCGAGTCACTAGCTTGACTCGATCCCCGCATTCATTGGTTCATGGGGAAAGTAACGTGGAAAACCAATCTCAATCGGACTTTCATTCACAGTGTTAATAAACACATGAACATCAGAAAGTTCCACTCCGACGAGATATAACCGGTATTGTTAATAGTAGAAACTATAAAGAATAATACCGGGGTCAAAGATGGTGTCCTCATTCCCGAAAGAGAAAAGGGAAAGAGCAACCACACCATTTGTGAAGAATGGAATAAATATGTGCATTACAATGCATGTCCATTCCTCATCAGAAAGAAGTAAATCACCATTTTTGACATTTTTAAGCTTATATTTGAAGCTTTTATGGTGATTATCAAAGGAATTTCCGGGAGGGAGGTTTGGGGACGATTCTTCGTTTAATAAACTTTCAAGAAAGAGGATGTCCCCCTCTGAATCCAAGTAAGAATCATCAACCCCTGTTGGGATTGACTCATCACTTAGAAAAGCATCGACTTCATTCCAAAAATTATCATCTTCCTCATCCGAAGTGAGAGAAGGAATGGAAAAGTCGGAAACAATTGGATCTGGAGATGAAATGGATGATGGATCTTTTGAAGAGAGTTCAGTTTCTCCTACAGAGTTAACAAACTCAATACGATAAACTGATTCCGGAGGTGGGACAAGTGGTGTGCACTTAGAGCTAGAAATTTCCACCACTTCCGATGAAGTCTCCGATTCTAGATCATCATCATCAAGAATACTCATGACTCCCTTGGTACAACTTTCAAACCATTTGTTTGAACCAGGGTTGATTTTTAGAGCTTTTAGCTCAGCACGTTTTTGGTGACTCCTCTTAACCGTGAAATTAGAGAGTGTTGCATCGATTCTTTTAGATTTTTGATCGATTGTGGCAACACTATTTTTGTTCAGAGGTTTGGAGTTCTGGTTGATATTAAATGTGAGTTCTTCGTTATCAACCCGTATAGTTAACTCTTCAGCAAATACATCGATTAGAGCACGGCTCGTTCTCAAGAAAACTCTCCCTAAGATGAGGGGAACTCTAGGATCTGCATCAAAGTTTACTACAAGAAAGTCAGTCGGAAAATGAAACTTCCCTACCTTTACCACGACATCCTCAGCTATTCCAAGTGGACGAGTTATTGTACAGTCCTCTAGCTCGAGAGTCATACAAGTAGGAGTAAGTTCATGGAGAGAAAGTTTCTTCCATACTGAGAGTGGCATGAGGTTAATGCTAGCGCCAAGATCGGCCAAGGCGGAGCATTGAACCATCCCCAAGAAATCACATGGGATTAAAAACTTGCCAGGGTCTTCAAGCTTTTCGGGAAGCTTTTTAAGAAGGACCGCTGAGCATTGCTCATTGAGAGGGGTTTTAGCCATTTCAGATAACTTATCTTTGTTGCTCAGTAACCCTTTAAGAGTGGATGCAAATTTAGGCATTAGAACGAGAGCATCAACGAAGCTTATATCAAAGTGCAGTTCATTGAAAATTTGAAATTTTTTTTCCATTTGCTCTTTGGTTTTGTCTTTAAGCTTCTCATCATGCATTCTAGATGGGTAAGGAAGAGAAGATTTGGATTTCTGATTCTCAACAGGAGCTACAGGAGGTTCAAACACAACTCCTTGATTTGACTTGGGTTTCTGGACAACTTGAGGTTGGACTACCGAAGGTGGGACGTGTGCGGTACTTCGTGGGCTTGAATAATGCACCTTGTCCGTAGGATCCTTGGTAATTTGACTCATTGGCACAGGTGGAGGAGGCATTGGAGTCAAAGGTCCATTGTGTGTCCGAGGTTCACTCTCCACTACCTTAGGGAGAGAAGAAGAAGAGGTAGTAGGAACAGCAGGTCCAGTGTATGAAACACCACTTCTGGTTGTGATCGCCTTAGCATCGCCCCTCGGGTTAGCGATCGTGTTGCTCGGAAGTTTTCCTGAGCCCGAGGGTCGATCATTTAAAGACTTCTTAAGATCAGCGATCTGACTGACCAACAACCTGTTCATTTCATCTTGGGACTTCATGAATTGCTTCAGTAACTCATCAGATGATGGTACTGGAGGAGCAATGACGGGAGGAGCTGGAGGGACAATTTGAGGCCGTATGTTTTGATTATAGCCAAAATTCCCTTGATTAGGATTCATATTCCCATGAAATTGATTCCCTCGATTGAAATTGTTTTGATTAGGGTTTCCTTGATGTTGGAAACCTTGATTGGGTCCAGGATAAAAATTACCTTGGTTTTGATAACCTTGGTTCATTCTTGGTTGGTTCTGATTCCGGTTTTGCATGTTATGATTCTGGTTAAAACCGGGTGGTGCCTGATTAGTGTTAGCACGGTAGTGTGGCTCATTTTGAGGACGGTATTGAGTACCTCCTTGCTGTGAACTACCGGCTAGAGCATTGGCTTCAAAAGGACTACCATCGGTGGCAGTACAATTGTAGTATGCATGAGGACCACCACAAGTAACACAACTCTCAACTTTCTTCACTTCACCATGTGTTGGTGTCTGAGTGAAGGTGACTTTCTTCTGGTTAGCAAGAACCAAAGCTTGAACAATGTCTGTAAGTTTGTCAATCTTAGCATCGATGCTAGATGTACTCACGGGGGATGAAGAAGAAGAAGGTCCAGCATGAGACTGATATGTCTTTGCTCTGAAAGGACGGACCTGAGATTTGTTCTCAATGATTTGCAAGGCCTCTTTTGTGGTCTTGCTCAGGAAATTACCTCCTGCGGAGGCATTCAAAGAGTCTTGATTGGTCTGATTGAGACCATTATAGAAAGTATCCATTTGCATTAACTCGGTAAAACCGTGATGCGGACACTTGCGAAGCAACTCTTTGTAACGATCCCATGCCTCCCCGAATGATTCATCAAATCTCTGAGAAAATTTCATTATCTCATTCTTAAGACTTGTGGTTCGGGATGGAGGATAGAACTCGTTAACGAACTTGGTGACAAGATCTTCCCATGTCTCTATAGAACGAGGGGGTTGTTTCTCAAGCCAATTCCGGGCTTGTCCCTCTAGAGAAAATGGGAACAGAAGAAGCTTGATAGCTTCATGTGGGACATTCATGTACTTGATGGTAGATGCAATCTTGTTAAACCATCGAATGTGTGCATGAGGATCATCCCGCTCAAAACCATAGAATTGGCTTTGGGTTACTAGATTAAGTAACCCGGTTTTGAGCTCGAAAGTGTCAGCCACGATGGCTAGGACAACAATGGCATCTCCGTAACCCTCGATGGGTGCTTGGAGAAGCTCATTCATAGGTTTGTCTTCTGCCATTTCGACAGGAGGTGGTGGTGGTAGACGTTCCTCAGTCACGGCTGAAGGAGCTGAACGTCCTCTACGTCTACGAGGAATCTTTCCAAGTTCAGAAAGTGGACTTGTAGAACTGGAAGAACGAGTGCGCATGCACTAAGTATAAAAATCAATTTTCAAAACAAATGAGGCAAAACGACAAGTGAACTTAACCAATAATCACAAATGAAATGGCTTCTTTGAAAAAGGTACACCAAATCACAAGTGACACAAAGGCAAGTTTTAAATCTGATGTTCGGGAACTTATTATGGTCGCACCCCCAGTTAGGTAGTGCACTGCCTTGATTTGCGGTGGTTGATTTTTATGTATATATTAAGTACCACTGCCTTGATTTGCGGTGGTTTCAAAAACTTTTGGACAATATTTTTGGTATCGTCTCGTTTAACCAAATCGTACTGTTTTAAGAATCACCTTAAAGACAATACAAGATAGAAAACGTTACGATTGTTTTGTTGTTTTATATTTTTTTGGTGTTTTTAACACTTTAGGAAAAGTGTTAATGAACTTTTTGATTTTCTTATAACTTTACAAAAAACTTTTTACAAATGATGGGTTATGTGCAAGAATGGGTCTGAAAATGGCTAAACACACGCTAAAGCCTCCCCGGCAGCGGCGCCAAAATTTGATCTGTGCTAAACCGTCAAGTCTAATCACACAAGCTGGCCACTTGTGAATGGCCAACCGTAACAGGCTTAAAACAGTTCAGACACAAATACAATGAAGTCCTGGAGAATACAATGAATTCCCGGGTCGTTTAGTCCCACGGAGACTCAATGGTGTGTAAAACACAAACTCAGATGATAGAGTGATCACTAAGGATAGTGATCAGTAAAGGTTTTGATTGAGAAATATTACACTACTGATTGCTTGGAAAGGAATGGAATACGGAGTAGGGAAGCACAACAATCAGATAAAAGAAACGTAAATACGTACGTTTAAAAACTACGTATACGTACCAAATAAAAAGTGAAAACTAAGAAATAAAAGGCCTAAAAATATGAAAATAACATTTTTAGAATCCTAAAAATAAAAGAAAATTATTAGAAAAAGAAAATTATTTTTATAACTATTTAATTAATTATTATTAATTAAAAACTCTTTTAACTATTTAATAAATACTCTAAAATAGAAGAAAATACAAAATAAGGCTAGAAAAATAAAATTATGATATAGAAAAATCTAAAGTATTATAAAACTAATTTTAAAACTAAAAATATATTTTTCACACTTTTTATATATTTATTACTAATTAAAAACTATTTAAAATACACATAAATACTAGAAAATATAAAATAAACCTGGAAAAATGAAATTTTAACTTGGAAAAATCTAAAATATGATAAAACTAATTTTAAAACTGAAAAGATATTTTTTATGCCTTTTAATTATTTATTACTGATTAATTACTATTTTTAACTATTTAAAATTATAATAAATACTAAAAAGATAGAGAAAAATATGAAACTTTTTATAAAAATACTATATGATGACAGAAAACTAAGAAAAATAGAAAAACAAGATTTGCTTATTAATAAGCTAAAAAGAAAAATCAAAAAGCTAAAACCTATTAAATAAACACTATCACTGATTTTTAATTTATCTTTTTCTGGATTTTCTTTTTGAAAACTACTTTAATACTGAAAATATGAAACTTTAATGAACACAAAAATTTTACAAACTTGAAATAAGCTGTTTGACAAGCTTAATATCCCAACAGTTAGCTTAAGAGCTTATTTGGTGGAAATAAGCTCAAACAAGCTCACACACTGAAACAAAAGCTAGAATAAGATGAAAACAAGCTATATGAACTGAAATGAAGCTAAGAGATACAGAGAAGCACACTGAAAAGCTATTATGAAGACAATAAGCACTTATGATTAAAACAGAAATGGGACAAGCTTTAAGCTACTTGCAGCCCTAGCCAACAAGCTCAAAAGTGAAAACTTAAGCTTGACAATCCAAGATGACCAGGTTGGCTTCCCAAAGAACCAAAGAACACAAGATTTGAGCAACTAATAAGCTCTATGCAAGCTTATCAAAATGATGCCATTCACTGTGCACAGGGCATGTTTGCAGACAAGGTACCAACAAAAAGCTAATTAAAAAGCACTTAAAAAGCTGATTCAAAGATAGCTAGTATTTTTCTATTTTTGTCTAGCAACTGAACTTTAAAACCCCAAAAGCTTTTAAGCTAAAACTCAATATTAAGCACACAGTAAAAATATATATTTTATTCAAAAACGACCAAATGAGAAATTTTGACTTTTTGGTTTGCACTAAGAGTTTGACCAAAGTGAACTTTGATTTGATTCTATGCACTGAATATGTTGTTAAAAGGTAGTATAAGACTGATTTGATCAATACTAACAACTTTCTTACACAAAATAATGATCCTTACTTTTTAAAATCCAACAGTGACTGCACAATTTGATCAAAAAGCTAATTTTGACTTTTGCTTGAATGAGGACTTGTTTTTATGACTGAAATGAGTTTATAGACACTAAAGAGACACAGAGCAAGCACAAACAACAACTCAAACAATATCTATAACAGTTTAAGCAAACAAATCCAAACAACCTTTACTTCACTGTTATAGTGATTTTCAAAGCAAATCACAAATGTAATCCATTAAACTGATTGCAGACCATGAAATATCATATATTAGAACTTGTTAGGAATTAGAAAATTCCATGTTAAAGAGTCGGTCACCCCAATAATAGTCTAGCATATGTTAGCTCGTAGATTTGTCGTTGCTTACGTTATTAAGTAGTTTATTTGTTAGTTTGTAGCGTAGTTTAGTTTAGAGCAACACCGTGGAGGAAGGACGGGTCTTTACCCACTGTATCCCTGATCCACAGGCCGATAGGAGGTCGTGTATTGTGTAAGTATAAATACCCCTTCCATCCATGGAAGGGGTGGTGCTTTCAATCTAATATTCAACATTTGTGAAGTAACTCTCTACCAAGAAAACACCCAACTCTCTAACTTTCTCTCTCTAATGGCTAACATGTATTTTGATCTCCCAAGACCACCCGAATCATCAAACACATAAAAATAATGATCCTACAATTGGTACCAGAGCCAAGGTTGTTGTGTTTTGATGATTTACTATGGTTTCGATTCATGTTTGTATGCTGTTTTTTGGTACTTTATGTTGGTCGGAAAACTGTTTATGTTGGTCGTAGATTTATGTTTGTATGTTGTGATGGTCAAATGTTGTTACAGTGGTTAAAATGGTCCAAATATTCATGTGGCCTATTGTTTCTTTACATCTGGTTTGTTATACCTGGTTTTTGTGGCATGCTTCTGTCAAATAAGTCACGTTAATATCATCAGTTATTTGTGAAGTCAATGGGTCATCTAGTCATTTTTCGTGGTCAAACTGGGTCATAATGGGCATTAAAAGATGTAGTTTTTATGCATTTTTCTGGGTTTATTATGAAGGTGGTCGGAAAATGGTCGGAAAAGTCATCGGAAAATACCATAATTCTTGTTAGCGACTTGTCACTAATCTATCCGGATACAATGAATCTTGTAGCGACTTGTATTAACAAGTTAGCGATTTGTATAATGATGTGGCGACTTATTGAAGTAGCTACTTGGCTAGCTACTTGGCTAGCGACTTGGCTAGCAACTTGGCTAGCGACTTGGCTAGCAACTTGGCTAGCGACTTGGCTAGCGAGTTGGCTAGCGAGTTGGCTAGCGAGTTGAATCAAGACCATTGCGACTAGCGACTTACACAGAAAGGAAGAAGAAGAAGACCAAGACTATTTGACCACGACTTCAAACCATATACCAAACGACTCGTGAGACCTTAGTACCATTACCATCATCAGTCCACGGATTCAACTTAAATCAACCGACTCCAATCCTCCACAATCAAATCCCAATCTATACTAACTCATACTCCATCTCATGCCACACATATTTAAGACTCAAAGACCTATACGAATAAAGAAAATTCTTGGAAAGATCTCAGATGTGTCTCATGTGTATTCGAAGCTAAATCAAGACCAATATGGGTCTATCACACAAAACCACATCATCACAGATCTCATCATGACTCGGACTAAAATGAAAAAGAAATTCTAATAGATCTCAGATTTGTTTCTTAGGATTTCTCAAAGATACATCAAGCCAATGGCATAAGAAGAAACAATTATCATCATCGATCCTATTTAAGCTACTTTTGTTTATGTTCGAAACTCATAAAGAATGGACAAAACAGTTTATTTCATCCATCTTTCCGTTCGGCTTTTATCTATAACATGTCAATCTCAGATCGATAAATCTTTTAAAGATTTTTAATCATCTCTACATCATCATCGACTTTATTTGAAGTCTTAACTTCATTTAACTATTCGAAATATGAAAACGTTTTTAACAATGTTGTTAACACGTTTGTCATTTGTTCGTGGCTCTACACTTTAATCAAATCATATGAATAACACAAGTTACCTACCTTGACTCCCTGAAAAAGATCTCGATACCACTCCTCATCAATCTTGCCATCCCTGTGGCCATCTAAAACACTCGTAACCATCCATGTGGCTAGACGAGATTATTCAGTGATGAGATAAGTGAGAAGAGATGCGTTGTGGTGTATGATGGGGGCGGAGAAACTGGAGGAGAGATATTAGGGTTTGTAATTGTTGTGTTGAGAGATGGGGGCGGACAAGATAACGTGTTTAGGGTGTGATTGAGAATATTTAGGGTTGGGGTGAGATGTAGCTGTTATATATACTCCTTATAATTAGGGTATGTGTTTTGGATTATACCGAGTACTAATTTGAGTTGACTGGATCGTGGTTTTTCTCATGGGCCGGATAGTGGTTGTGTTAATTGGGCTTTGGTAATTCATTTGACTTATGCAAAGTGATTCTTGTCACACGAATGGGCCTTGACACATGTAATTGAGTACATATACAGTTTTATGATTGTTGATAATTGTATTTACAATTAGTAATTTATCTAACTCTGTACATGTTACCTATGGGCCTTATGTGGTTTGAGATTTGTGGACTTGGACTTGGATGTTTGGGTGAGATGTGCTTCTTATTGGATCGTCTTTATCAGATTTGTCAAATATGTGTTTGGATAATATGTGTTTTATGAGATTTGGGTTATGAGATTTGATTGAAGTTTGTTGATGATGAGATTTGGTGGGATAATATGACTCATTATTTTTCGTGATTGGGTACTTTGGTTTATGCATTTTCACAAAGAATATTTTGTCTCGGCTTGAATTGATTGAAAATGTTGACTACGGGATTGTTTGAACGGTATTTCTTATTTGAATTTGAAGTGAGGTTTTCCGGGCGTGTTTACTTATTTCGTCTTCTTTCGTTCTACCCTTCCTCGAAGATGACTTGTTTGGGCGTTTATAGAGGGTGATAAAGACTTGACTATTTAATTACGGTTGTGATTCCTTCTCGTTTAATCTACAACGTAACTATCACTTCGGTGTCTCACTCAGTTGAGAATGTCAAGAGGTTTTGTACATTGGGTACACTGTTTCTTTTTCACAAGGATTAGTACAAGTTTAAGTAACAAATCTGGGAATTTTACTTCATGATCAAGTTTGGCATATCGGGTATACTTCTCCATGTGGTCACTATAATAGCCGACAGAATGTGTGAATGATGTATTTACCAAAGTATTGATTGGATGGTTGATGATGTTGGATTTTAAACCGTTGATAAACCACTGCATGTTCCCCTAAAAACAGGTATTCACTGAAACCAAAGTTGTCATAACACATTCAAGCTGACATTGTTTACGGTTTTGTCTTGATTTTGTAAAATCCCGCGAAAGAACCTATTTCTCGGTTTAAATCATAGACTTGTAAAATCCCGTAACAATGGAAACATCCTGATTATAGTAAGGTGCATTTCCGGATCTATCTTACAGTTTATTCTTGGTTTTGTAAAATCCCGCGAAAGAATCTATTTTTCGGTTTAAACCATAGAGTTGTAAAATCCCGTTATGATGGAACCATCCTGGTGAAAAGGAAAGTGTATTTCGGGATCTTATCTGATGCTGGTGCTACAGTTTCTGTTTCTAAGAAGGGATAAAAGGGTGTACTTCATGAATTGGGTGTGTGTTTGGGTTGTCTTCATGGCAGTTTGGTTATTGCATGGTTTTATGGGGTTATGTAATTTGAACCATGGTCGGGATGAAACCATTATCAAAGTTCGTTTAAATGTCAAAGAAGGCTAGATTTGAGCAGTTAATCAGAAGATGTGACAACGGCGTTAATTCATTATTATTTATTTGAGGTTGAAGTGAATTATTACGGGCGAGTGTACTTAGTATCTGAAGATATCAGGGGATGGATGGATGAAGATTCTTCATGATCCTTGTTCGAACTTATTATCAAAAACGAAGACTTGGAAATCTAGTTATTGTAGGGTGACTTTTACCTCTTCTTTTACCACTTGGGGGAATTGGGCTCTTATCACCTTAAAATAACTATCACTTTAAGGAGTTACGTTGTAGTGCTCAGTGTCACATTCAATTGTGGATTTTCAAGAGGTAATGTACGTCTTATACTTGATGGTTGGATGGTTGAAGAGTATAGAGTACATAGAGAGTACTTAGAGATGCTAATGGAAATCGGCACCGCTCTTTGTTACATATGTGCAAGTTTAAGTCACGAGTTCGGGGTAGTTTACTTCAGGGTCAAATTCATTATATCGGGTTTTCTCCATCAGCTGTCACTACAAAGAGCCTACTGAATGATAATGGGGTTGATTACGTGTTTTGCCAAAAGAGATTGAAAAGAAAGAGATTATGACGTCTGTTCACATCAGTTCAGGCCTCGTACCCTAAAGAAAAGAAAAGTGTACGTGTCAGCGCACTTTATCTTCTGAAGAAGAGAAATCTTCTTATGACGTATGAACACAACAGTTCATGCCTCGTTCTTCAAAGAAAAGAAAAGTGTACGTGTCAGTGCGCTTTATCTTCTGAAGAAGAGAAATCTTCTCTATTATGACCATTCTCATCAACATGCTTCATACTTTTTCCATGCGCTTCAGTCATAAAGTGAACCGGGCTACCACTGATTGTTTTCTCATTCCACTTGCTCGATTATAATGAAGATGGCGACATCATGTGCTTATTTTGCGGGAGAGAAGTGTGAATAGAACATTCGGATGATTTTCACTTATTTAATCAAGAATGGCAACTCCGTATGCAATTCTTGAGGGGGAGAAGAAGTGTGAAATTACTGCATGGTTGATTATTATTTGAGAATTTAAATGGTCATACGGCTCTAAACTCATGTAAGAACCGAGCTTCTTCTTATCGGGTAATCTTCACATGGAGTTTCTTCTATGAGCCGTTAGTTGACATCTTCACAAGCTGATATGAGTTTATTGACAAAGTGCTTCCGGTTAATGCTTCACGTGCACATCAACATGATGATTTCGAACAACCTTCTGTTCTTGTTTGATGTGATGGTTTGCTTGGTATTACCATTTCGTGTGTTCGTTGCGGCCTGATTGCTGATTTCCTTGATGAACATCTTTCTGTTCTTGTTTGATTGGGAGGGATTTTAGTTAAGGGGATTTGCAAGATGTAAGTTGATTGGGATGCTTTTTGGTGATGTTCTTGTTTTTGGTGAGTTGAAGATGTTAACTTTCTATTCCCCAACTGGACAATCTTGAAGAAGGTCGAGTCTACAGTCGGTTCTACATATTCTGCTACATGTTAGAAGACTAAAGACGAGTTGCATGTAACGATCTAAAGACTTCTTCTTAATCCGGGCATTTATCATACAGATTGTCAGTTTAGGGGAGAGCACTAATTGGGGGAGTTTGAAATGTCAGATTTAATCCCCAATTAGATTTGCTCACAATGTACTTCAGCATGTTGATTCTCACAAAGACTTCAAGCAATCTTCTCAACAAATTTCAAGTATTTGGGCTTACAAAGAGTTGCTGATTCTGAAGTGTCAAAAACCAGCAAGGCGTAAGGAGACTCACATATAAACACAAAGCGAGTAAACTTGATGAACTTAACTCTTCTAAGTAACTGAAGACATCCCGGGAAGACAAATGTTAGTACCGCAGAGAAACTCAAGGTTTGACTCATGGCGAGTAAACTTGATGAGCTTAATACTTCTAAGTGATTGAAGATATCCCGGGAAAACAAGTGTCATGACCGTAGAGAAACTCAAGGTTTTACTCATCAAGGCTTTTTGTGTTATTATTCCAACTACGTGGGGGAAGTGATGTTAGAGAAAGTTTCTGAAGATAACAGAAGTACACTAGTGTGTGGTGATTTCGATGGTATCGCAATGATCAGGGGAGAGAGATTGTGTACATTGGGGATGCTCAGCTGTTTCACTTGAGTGCTTAATCAGTGATTCAGAGATATAATCACTTATTCCGGAGTTGACATCCGCAGAGATTGTCACCCGCAGAGATAATCAGTGACTTGGCCTGCTTCTTCAATGTTATCAGTTATTCATTCCTTGTGTATTGGTATACTTCGGATACGTGAGCTTCATACACATTCATCAGGGACGAAAGATGTGAACATAGGGGAGGTGTTCTACATTACCCTCTTGATGTGTATTCGGGAGAGTTCTTGGATATTGGTGTACTTCGGGTTCTTGAGCTTCATACACATTCATCAGGGACGAAAGATGTGAACATTGGGGAGTTGTTCTTCATTACCCTCATGATGTGTATTCGGGAGAGTTCTTGAGCATTATACAAAGAGACTAACTGCATCAATTCAACTACTAGGGGGAATTGTTCTCTTGACACCTTTTTGGAATGGATTGCTTCAGACTTCAGTGGTAATGAAATTTGAGAAGAAATTTAATGAGTGGGATGTAACGTTGCTGGTCTTCTACTGGATGATATAACCCCGAACGGAGAACCTCGATAATCGTTCTTAAATGGAGCAGCGGGATTTATGATAGTGGTGTGCTTATCTGTGCACCTGGCTAAGGCAAGCTTGAAATAGAGCTTTGAATCTGCTCATCTAATGGATTTTCGGTTTGGGGGGAAGCTGCCAAAGTCTCTCTTTCTCAAAGGCTCATGTTCTGTCTTCTATTCTGGAGCCTCGATTTGCTTTGGTGGTGAATGTTTAAGAGATGATGACTTCTATCTTCTTCAACGGGGCTGCTCGATATCCTTATCCCGGTACTCGTATCATCATCTTCTTAACTATATCATCTATTCTATCCTTGTAAATATTTATTCGAAAAACAAAATACAAAAATATAAAACCAACAAAAAGAAAAGAGAAAAATATAAAACCAACAAAAAGAAAATAGAAAAATATAAAACTTTCAAAAACCATAAAAATCAGAAAATTTCAAAAAATACCAAAAATATGTTTTCCTCAAGACATGTCTTCTGGTATCGATAACATCTACGGTCTTAGAAATGTCATTCAATAATGGCACGGGACCATAGAAGAAGTTCGAGCAGGAGGTGTAAATATTCTTTTCTAAACATGTCTCAAACTATGGCTTACAGTTATTTCAGACTGTAACCCGCACTTAAACTATGGCTTGCAGTTACTTCAGACTGTAACCCGTGCTTAAACAATGGCTTGCTATTATTTCTGATAGCAACCCGTTTTTCAAAGAAGGAAAATGCTACGCTTAAACTATTTTCAAAATATTTCGTGCACTTATCCTAATGACAAAACAAGGAAAGTATGTCGAAGGACTGCTGTTCCTACACAAATGTTTTTCCGTCTAAAATTCTTCAGAAAAATATTTGGTGTTTTAACAAAATGGTGGTAAATGAGTTGCTTGAAAATCAATCAGTTTCAGAGTTTTAGTAAAAATTGAAAACTCAATCAATGACTTCAGCGCTTTTAAACCTTTTCAGAAAAATGAGTCATTGATTGAGGGGGAGAATGTTTTCAAACTTATATCATCTAACGGGCTTTCTTAATTATCCTAATATGCTTAATTAAAAATGATGTTAACCTATGTTGAAGGACTAGGTGCCTAGGATATGATTGCTAGGATTAGATAATTAGAGTTTGATAAACACATTATTCCCATACCTTTTATGTTATGATTGATATGTTGGATTGACTTTTATTAGTCGATTGCTGTTTGGGTGTTGTCGACCACCATATAGTTGTATGTGTGTTCACTAACATATGCAGGTATATTGGTATATAAGAATGTTCCCGATCCGGATCCCACAAATGAACATGATTGGATGCCGCAAGGAAAGGGTAACGATATCTTGGGTTGACAAATGAAGAAACGGAGCTTAATTGGACTTCTATGGAGAGTTGGCATAAATGCAACGTAAGAGGTCTCACTGCATCAGCAGATGGTTTTCTTCTAAGTGAGTGAAGAAACGGAGCTTAATTGGACCTCAGTTGGCATTCAAAATGCAACATAAGAAGAAGTCTCACTGCATATGCAGACGGTTTTTCTTCAAAGCCCTACAGCAACAACAGAAGCTTCTCAACCACCTAACGTATCTTTGTGCAGGATAATCGTGATGATACCATTTTTCTAAAACTTTGAAAAATATTGTTTTTGAAAATGGAAAAATATTGTTTTGAAAATATATTGGACTAAATTTTGAAAATCACCGGACTTCTTTTTATCAAAATCTAAGTCACTCAATTATCGACTTCGGTCATCGATTGAGGGGGAGAGTGATTTAAAATAAATTATTTTCAAACAATATTGCTTCATAAAAGTCCGGATTGTACAATATATGTGGTGATCTAAAGATTTAATGTTATCTCATGGTATGGTTTTCTTTAAAACTCAAAGATCTGTCAAAATGAAATTTTTTCTGTTCTTGTTTGATTGTGAAATTGTTTTATTTTACTTAAAGATCTCTTAAAAACTATCATACCTGACACTAACAATCTTTAATGTCTAAATCTGGTCCTTCTCTGTCATTTTTCAAAATTAAATCTTGCCACGTCTTTCCCTAAAACTTTCTAAATGATTTAAATCAATCGGGATCCAAAACCCTAATTGGTTTGAAATTTTGATCAAGGGAGAGATCGTGATTTAAATCTCAAATCTGTTTTAATGGAATTGGTTTTAGTCCTTTATAGGCACTCCTGCCTCCATGTGCGAAACGATTTCAAATATACAATGCGCATGTTGAGGAGGAGGATTTATCCAAAAACCAGATGAGTATTTAAACAAGGCCACATTTTCTCCCATGTTTTCTAAACCTAATTAAATTACTTGGGATCCAAAATCTCAAAGGGTTTGATATTTTTGATCGGGGGAGAATTTGTGATTTAATAATGAAATTTGATAAAAGGTGATCGTTTTGATTTAATTGTGCACGCTGCTCGCTCATATGTGCTAAACACTTTTGAATCTTGAAGCACATATTGAGGGGGAGCAAATAAACTATCGAGGTACAAAAGCTTTTATGTTTTAACATAATGTACCTTGATTGAGTTTGCAAATGGTTTCTTAAATGGCTTTTGTAATCGTGGATGTGCTTCAAAAGAACTCTTGCCTCTATGTGATAAAAATGATTTCAAATATCCTATGCACATATTGAGGGGGAGAATTTTACCATGAAAATCAAATGGCTTTTTCGTATGAAAATTGTGATCAAAGAAAATATTTCAAAGTCCTCTTGCCTCCTTGTGCTAAACAATTTATAAATCATACGCACATGTTGAGGGGGAGGTTTTCTAAATGATCAAAACTATTAAGGTACAAAATGCTTTGATCTCGTATCACAAGTACCTTGATTGGTTTTCCAAATGATTTTTCAATTGGTTTCATGAAGGAAAGAACAATACCAAAAGACCGACCAATTTACTTTATGCATGGTGTTATAAGGATGGTTAGGTTAGGTATTTGTTCCCACGATCCGCCAGAACCGGAGGGATCTACCCAGGGACAATTCACTAGATAGTGTAGAGTCCTTAGGTATATTGAAAAAAAAAGGAGAAAAATGAGAATATGGGAAGAGTGCGGACTGAGACAGAGCTAGTACTGGAATAAACCCAACAAGGTTCTAGTAATGAAGTCTCGGTAAGCACTGAAGGGGTTGAAGAATGAAAAAGAAATGAATATGAAAAAGGGTGAAAAGAAATAGCCCTCCAATAATTCAACCTTAGGGCAGTAACCGGGTTCAAATTCATATGCTACTGGTGTTTACTAAGGTAACATTGGTATTGAAGACAAGACGTCATGGACCCAGTGACGCACTGCACTTCAACTTTCCAAACCACTCAAGTTCCTCTTAAAAGGACTTGTTTCATTCTCACGGGGAACCGACATTATCTATCGACTCTCTCTTAGAGATTGTTGATATTGAAGAAGGAGACCCTCTCCCTAGTCTCCGACACAGGAACCAAATGTGCACTATTGAGTCTAGAGCCAAGAGATCATCCACAATATCTCATTAGGACACAAAATTAATGAAAACTTGTTGTTTCACACAATGTGAAAAGTAAGAATATATTAAGAGTCCTACGCATTATCCTTGTGGTATTGCCAGAACATCCGAGTGATATGTAAAATATTCACGATGAAGATGGAAATCCTTCTAGAGCCAACATCAAACAAGCTCTTGGTGGGTGACATGTGAGATCTTCTCGTAAGATCAAACTTGTGACAACTGGATAGAAACAATGGGGCGATTCAGTCTTGAATCAACCTTGGTCCAGGAATGGATTTGACGAATATTTTTGGAAAAACCGT
Source organism: Chrysanthemum seticuspe (assembly GCA_019973895.1). Taxonomy (NCBI): domain Eukaryota; kingdom Viridiplantae; phylum Streptophyta; class Magnoliopsida; order Asterales; family Asteraceae; genus Chrysanthemum; species Chrysanthemum seticuspe. The sequence continues at coordinate 88,242,228 of BPTQ01000008.1, forward strand.
TCGATGTGCAAACCTTCTTTTCTCTAGCACGTCGAATGTGTACTTATGTTTTCAAAATTCAAAAAGTATCTCTGATTGAAAAATACTTTTAGAAAAACCGGTCGATGTGCGAATCTCTTCTTTTCACTAGCACGTCGATTGTGTACTATTTTCAAATACAAAAAGTGTTTTGATTGAAAATTGATCTTTCTCATAAAACCTTCGTCGTATTGCAAAACTCTTTATTCTAAGCAATACGCGATTGTTTTCAAATCAATTTTTCATCAATCAGTGAATCTCAATTCGCTGGTTCACTCACTCCGTGTTGTCTTCTTTGAGACGTTCCGGTTTGAGAACAGCTAGAACAGCTGCGAAACCCTGTCAAGGAGATTCTTAGGAATCCTACCTGATCACAGGCAGTACTTGTACTGATCAACGGGGAACCGTGGGCCGTGTACCTCAATTCAACGAAAGTGATCAAAGACACTTTTGTGTGCTTTATTGCTAACTGTCGTATGCAGGTACACCCCGACGATTGCAGCTGATCAGAATTGAGGAGTCAATCCAAAGCCACATGTTCACAGCAACCACACTTAATTGAATAAATCATGACTGGTGCATATCTACATAACCTGGTTCTGATATTTTTATACTATGCTTCTGCTACGCTGCTGCAAATATCATGAACCAGTAAGGCTTCTGCTACTCTGATGGAAAGATGTCATGATTCAAAAGTGTGAGCATGTCGGTCCAAAAGTCACAACATCACATGAAGGCAACACTACTATGGATGATCCAGAGAGATTTACTGTGGCTGATGATCTCAAAGAAAGCTCGAAGATCATCAAAGATGTGGATCAGTTAAAGGCCTCCACTGAAAGTACAAATCAATGCGGACTTTGAAGAATCGCTACAAAAGCACAAAGATTGCAGAATTTGAAGAATTCAAGTCTACGAGCTCCAGAACGAAGTCAAAGATAGAATGCTAGGAAGCAAAAATGTATTTCATGGGGTGACCTCCCTTAGGGGGAGATTGTTAGGAATTAGAAAATTCCATGTTAAAGAGTCGGTCACCCCAATAATAGTCTAGCATATGTTAGCTCGTAGATTTGTCGTTGTTTACGTTATTAAGTAGTTTATTTGTTAATTTGTAGCGTAGTTTAGTTTAGAGCAACACCGTGGAGGAAGGACGGGTCTTTACCCACTATATCCCTGATCCACAGGCCGATAGGAGGTCGTGTATTGTGTAAGTATAAATACCCCTTCCATCCATGGAAGGGGTGGTGCTTTCAATCTAATATTCAACATTTGTGAAGTAACTCTCTACCAAGAAAACACCCAACTCTCTAACTTTCTCTCTCTAATGGCTAACATGTATTTTGATCTCCCAAGACCACCCGAATCATCAAACACATAAAAATAATGATCCTACAGAACTAATGAAGCATTAAACAACAACATTAACAACAAGAAACTCAGAAATGACCAAGATGAGCTTTTAACTGTCAAAATGAGATTTTTGTAAACTACCAATTTCAAAGAACAACCTACTGATTTTATGGCTTAGGTACACTTAATTATGACTAGTGATTACTAAGAAACAGAAATTACCACTACTAGACAATTAAAACAAAGAAATGTAAAAATGAACAAAAATCTTACAAATGCTATCCAACTGCAAACTGAGATCAAGGACCAATGAACACCCCTATTAGCTTACCACTAAGCTTCTAACCCAAGGCCATCCATGATTTACCCTGCTCCAGCTGTGTACACCATTTCCAACTGATTTTTGATTTTTGAACTATTTAATTGGTATTTTTAGTGATTTTTGCTTTTAACTTCTAAACTTGTTTTAAATGTTTCTAAAAGCTTGATTAAGCTTTCTGGGAGCTTATATGTTTTATTTCAGTCCATACAAACAACTAACAACAACATTAACACTTTGTGAGATTTTTCAATGAAAACTGCATAAATTGAAATTGGAACTGGAAACTTGAATTTTATTACTGAAAAGGATTAAAAGTACACTAAGAATACTTAAGAAAGTATTTGGAATCTAAAACACACACTGGAAACTTGAAAATAACTTAAAACGACATAGAAAACTAAATTTTACACTAGATAGATTGATACAATGCATCTCTCCTCTTCTTTATAGATTTTTTAGCATCCCCACATGTCTCTGATTGCTTCCCACCAAATTCCAGCCATTGGATCACTCTAATTCATCAGAACCATACACTTGGATTTTTGGCGCCAAATTCTTCAAGGCAGGTTTGAGCTTTAAATGGAGTGGGTTTCAATCAATAAAGGATTTTTGGTGTTTAGAGGAGGTGGAGGGGACAAGGTAAGGGGGGGGGGGGGGGTTGAAGAAAGTCTTGGAAAACTACTCTGGTTTTGGGGATTCAGCTTGGGAGAGGGAGAGCTACAGTAGCTCTGGTTTTTAGGCGCGCGTGGGTCTGTTTTTGACTTTTGTTGACCGAGTGGGTAATAATACAAAGGGCTGGGTCAAGGGGAGATTGGGCTTGGATAATGTATTTGGGCCTTGGATATTATAAGGGATCCGTTTGGTTTAGTATTATTATCAAGGACCAAAAGTGTAAAACTGCCAAACATGAGGGACTGAACTAGAACTTTTTCCAATGCTCTCTCAAGGACCAAACTTGCCATAAATGAATAGTACAAGGACCACTTTTGCATAAAATTTCATTTTAAAAGGTCCAAGGACTAATTTTGCAATTTTCCAAAGTTTAGGGACCTTTCTTGCCAATTGACCAAAGAATCATTCAAGGATCATTTTAAACAACTTAGAATATTTCAGGGACCTTGAATGATAAAATTCCACATTTTTGAATTTCAGGGACTAGATTTGACAACTTTTAAAACTTGGGGGACTAAAACTGCCAATTTTGCAAACTTGAATCATTTTTCATCTGATTTTGATATTTTTGCATTTAAAACACATAAAACACTGATTTGTGATATTTTGATCATTTTGATGTGTTTCTAAGTGTTTTCAGATGATTTTGCAGTTTAGATTATACAAAAATGATGAGTATTTAGACACTCATCAATGAACATAGTTAGCCCAAACCACATTCACTTACCACATTGTCCCTTAGATATTTAACATTCTTGGTCAACTGTATCAAGCTAAAACACACGTATCACTTCTAACATATTCGAACCACCTGCTCTTCACTAAAACCTATACTATCTCATCTTATCATGTTTCCTTACTTCTTGACAAAGCTTAACATGTAGTAAGGATCATTCCATGAACCCAAATCCCTTCGCATGTATATATATAACAACCTAAACATCACCCTTTTCATTCCAACCTCCACTTTCTAACATAATAACTCATACACCCGTTTAGCTACTGCATTTCAAAAATAAAGGAAGAGGAAGGATAGGCTGTAGCCTTGTAAAAACTTTGGTAACATATTAGAAGTCGAATCGGGATAGTTGATTCTAGCCGAGTCTTTCCAAAACACAACAAGGCCTTGTAAGTTTTCTAAACCTTTTTTTTTCAATATCACTTACATTTCCTAATATCATAAAAATATGTTTAGAACCATGGGATTAAGAAGCACTTTTTTTTCTTTCTTTTCTGTTAACGAGAGCTCAAACAAAAACACCTCCCTCGTTACATATTTTTCAAACTTAAAGTTCAACTTACAACATGGGTCACTTGGATAAGCTAGTAACATGTTAATAAACTACAAAAAGAAGCCATAAGCTTCATAAGTCTCGACCTTGTTTTCTTTCTTTTTCTTTTCCTGTCGAGAACCAACCCAAACGCCCCCTCCTTTTTGATCAAATTTTGAGCACATTCACTTCTTTCGAATCTCGTCACCACCATTTTGGGTGCCGTAAGTTCCTTATTACTCACTTTCGATTCACTTTCTCGTTTTAACTTTTATATCTCACGTACACATAAAGATACTTCCAGGTTTACAAGTTGGTTTTTGTTGTTTGAAATCTTGTGTGACACATTTAAAACTCGCGTAATACTCTTGTATTCTCTTGGTTCCTACTTCGACCCACATTCACATACATGATTATTTTAAGCCTTGTGTCGAAACTAAACCAACACCGAACACTATCGAGCCCAAAAGCTTAGTCGAGTTTATTAGTAATAAGCCAAGCTTATAAGGTTACTAATATACCAAATGAAACTAGTGATCATGGGAAAAACACGTATAGTATATGTTCATGTTGTGAGAATTCCATGAACCTTCTCGCTGAGTTTGTAACAGAAAAACGAGCCCAGCAAATGAAAAGATATAAATCACTCGCGTGCATGTTACAACACGAACATACCTAGTGGTCTGTTGGTTACGTGTGTTGGCTGTCAAGCGAAAGGTCTAGAGTTCGAATCCCTCTTGTGTCGCTTTGAGTATTTTTTTTTAAACACATAAGCCCTTTTTCAAACAGTCTAAAACGTGCTAAGTACAAGCCTGTTGCAATAATTAACAAAATGAGCCATTGGCCGAGTTGGGATGGGCGTATGCCTTAATCCTCAAGGTCTTGTGTTCAAATCCTAGAAGTGGCAGTTTTGCCATATATATATATATATATATATATATATATATATATATATATATATATATTTTTGACTTTTACAAGTTTCACTTTTTGACAAATTTGGCCCTCCATTTTTCAAACACTTATCATTTTCTTAAAAGCTTTTATAAGTTTAAAACTTATATAAATCTTTTACACTTTCAACCCCCAACCTTAATTCATTTGATATAATTTTCTTTTAAGTTTTGATACTTGTATTAAATCTTTACAACTTTAACCCCTTTTAGTTGAATACTTTGACATTTTTATCCAAAACTTTTATAAGTTCGATAAACTTATACATTTTACCACTTTTTCGTTTAAGTAAATATATTTAACACATATCTTTATTTGGCAACCTCATCGGCGTAAACTTTAAATACTATATTTGTCCAAATATATTATTTAACCACGACTTCAATAAATTTATACTTTCAAATCAAACGACTACAATTTGACTTGTATTTATTTATTCTTTGATAACGCTTGAGCCAATATTCGAGTCAACTCTTTAACGAAAGTCATATATATCATTCCTCCATCTATTCCAAGAGCCTATACTTACAAAACATTTTGAAACGATTTAAACGTAAACTCTGCCACACAAGCAACATTAAACACAACCACTTGTAAACACTTAAATTTATTTAAACACTTTGAGTCGTGAGTACAAAAAACTGTAAACTAAGAATTGCCATACTAATTTAGGTTGTATGTTGGAGCCACTTGCCACTTTATCTCTTTGTGCTTTATTCACCGAACTGCTAAGGTGAGTTTATAGCCCCACTTTTACTCTTATTACTTGTTTTATAAAACTATGGGGTGAGAAACATGCAAAACTCTTTTCGGACCTGAAACTGAAAACACTATTACGTGAAACAACCTTGAATCCCACTATGCTACCGTTAGTTCCCTTTGGGGAGGTGCGATTGTTATGAATAGATCTATTAGGGATGACACCCACGTTCGAGTTTGACCGGGTAGGCAAACGTCGGGCGTATATCATATCGTATTGATTGAGTGTACTGAAAATACACTTGCTGGGCTTTTATTTATCATGCTTCTAGATGCATGCACACTGTCGTAGTTTCGGTCGCATGAACATTGGTATTAGCGTAATAGCCTTTTTGCATATAGTGTTATTCACAGAGATGCTATATGCGCGACTGTTGTCTAACTTGAAACTTGATTACTTAAACCTATGAACTCACCAACCTTTGTGTTGACATTTTAGCATGTTTTTCTCAGGTTTATTACTTGGGGTGGGCATTGGCAAGGGCATTCGTTAAAGGCTGGCAATCGAAGTGTTTCCAAGCATATTTAATACAACTTTTAATGGGACAACATATATTTTTATGGGCTATACTTCTGCACTTTGAAACAATGATGTAAAACTATTTCTTAAATAAATCTATATTTTGAAAATGGAATAGAATTTCCATTCTTTATTACCTTGTGTTGTGTATATTGATTTAGTAGCACCCCATGACCCGAACGCTTCCGCTGTGAAATTTTGGGGGTGTTACAGGTATGCGTAGGCCCTAGTTCGTTGAGGTTATCTCTCGTATATGACCTACGGAATCAGCAAGCATTGGCTATTTCATCCATAAACCATATCATCATAAAGCATACTCAAGCATTAAATACAATGAAGATGCCTAGTTGCACTCCTAAGCCAATTTCAATTAAGATAAGAAACAACCTAACAATAATCAATAACTAGGTTTCATAGATCTAAGAAAACATACAAGAAATTTAGCTAGACATTATAGACAAGCAAGCATACAAACAATCAATCGAATACGAGATAGACATAATGATAATTTGGATAAATAAACTTATCTTGATGTGTAAAATAGGGCATGAGACCCTAAGATACTGTCCAATTCGGACTATAAACGATTTAGGGTTTTTTCCTCCAAAAGTCTACTTCTTTAAATACAGAAAAATCGAATTCTATATATAGAGTTACAACTGCGACGGCGTAACCATTTTCATGGGACACCGTCAGCTCACCGTCATTAGGGTTTCGTCTGGGCCAAGTCATCGATGGAACGGCGTCACCTTATTGTTGTGACGTCATCGGTCTTCAGTTGGGACGTCATCTTGATTTTAGATCTGGGCCGTCTGGAGTGAAAATTGTGAGTGACGCCCTCTATTATTAAAGCGTGACGCCGTCAGGTTATGTGACAAGAATTTCTACAGAGCCGTCGCGTGCATGTTTTGATCAAGTCTTCATAGAGGGACGGCGTCGCTCTTTGGTTGGGACGCCGTCAGGTACTGTTGGTCAATCTTGAGTGGCTTTGATCTTGACTTTGCCATTTTGTTCATGTATTTGCTCCTTTTCGTCCAAATGTGCTTCATTCCAGTATTTTGCTTCCAAAAGACCTAAAAAGTAAAAAGGAACGAAATTAAGCAGTAACGGATATAAAATGTGTCAAAATAGGGCTTAAATGACCCCCTAAAAGCGTACAATTTAAATACTTATCAAATATCCCTACGCTTAGTATTTGCTTGTCCTCAAGCAAATGTGCTTTTGACCAATCAATTTATAAGTTAGGGGGCATGAAGCATTGATTTAAAATAGTTTACAACAAGTAAAAGTATGACAATAGTCATAACAAGCACGGAAATTATATACTAGCACCTCACAAGTGGTGTTTGGATTCTCTCATCTCTCGGGTTTATATGAAATATAATAAATGGAAATGGAAGATAAACACTCATTACCTGGCATAGTACATAGATTACCATAAGCATGAGACTAGATCAAACCTCCACCGCTTTGGCATAAGCACCTAGGAACAACTATCTAAGAGGTCTTTACAAGGGTTGTAACGTTAGGCTTATGGTAGGGAAACAAAGGGTTTTATTGGATAGAGGATATTTAGTGGTGGCAAGTCAAATATCTTATGTTACAAGCATGAAAAGCGTGGCGTTGCTAAGCCAAGACTCGACTCAGTAACTCTAGATAACTTGAAACAAAACAAACATAACTTTAAAAAACATAAACATAAGATAGATTGTTGGAATCACTCCTAAACTATATTTCAAGTGTTTGTAATTAACTTGTAATAGGTTGCTTAATTAGGCTTTTAAATTAGTATTAATGGCAAGGCTTATGTAGAAAGCCCATAAGCTTTTATCCAAGCCCAATAAAGAAAGGAAGGGAACTTGTGTGTTGCCCTAGTTCCTTCCATATAAATAATGTTGTAAACTCGGGGGTTGGTTGTTCATTTCATTCAAATCCTACGCCTAAAGGTTTATAGTCATACGTGTGTTTTGTGTGTTTTGTTCAACCAATCTCTCTTTATCTCATTTCTAACATATTGATGCTTGTGTTGCAAATATGGGAACCTAACAGTGGTATCATTCGCCATCTAGTTGGGTGAAACATTTTGTTTTTGGATTTTTTTAAAGTATACGCGTGGGTTTCTCGTTCTCAAACCTTCATACGCATAAAGCTTCAAAATTTACACTTTAAAACTCAAGATTCTTGTACTTTAAGGTTTATTTTGTGTTAAATTTTAATTTTTTAGCATAAAGTTTGCAACTTTACGTGTGTACAATCGTTTTTGAGCTTGGTTTTGTGCGTACACTTCTGTCTACGCGTAAGCTGAAAAAGTGAGCTAAATCATCAAGTTTCCAACTTTTGTGTTATTTTGATGATATTGAAGCTTTTTCATCATAAAAATCAGGTTTCTAAACACTTTTGGGCAAAAAATCAGTTTTTAGTGAAAGTTGGTACTTCCTACGCATAGTAAAACCATAGTTTTACTCGTAAGTAATCAAAGTCTACGCGTAAGCTCATCTTCATTTGATCTTCAGTGCTGCTGGTTTACTCAGTGTTTTCTTACTTGGATAAGCCTGAAAACACTTCAACTTTAGATATCTTTTACACTGGGATAAGTGTAAAGGATTTTTGGGCAAAACCCTAGTTTTACGCATTAGCTAAATCTTACGCGTATAATTCTTTCTGCCTAAGCATTTTCTTACGCCTAAGTCTGTCTTACGCATAAGCTAATATTACGCATAAGTATTCTACTACTAAGCCTTTGGTTTACGCCTAAGCTAAGTGTTTCTCAAGTCTAAGCGTAAGCTATTCCTCTGCTTAAGCTCTATTGTTACGCGTAAGGTGGTTTTCTACGCATAAGGTGGTTTCTACGCTTAAGCTGGTTTCTACACATAAGGTTACTTCATCAAAAAAGTTTCATTCGACTACAAAGATCCATCATCAACACAAGTTTCAAGATGTCTCCACCACCATACTCTAGCTACTTTCCTCATGTGTATCCTCAACAACAGCAACAACAACAACTCTATCAACAACACCAACAATTTCAATAACAATTTCCTCAAGGAGCAATTCAATCACAAATGATTCAACCACCACCTAGTCTTCAAGTACAACCTTACACAAACTTTCAAAATCAACATCCATCCAAGTATGCTATGAAGGAACCGTCTTGGTTTGCAAAGATGTGTGAAGCTTTAAGTAGCCAAGAATCCATTCATGAAGCTGGATCACTTGATAGACCTCCAATGCTCACTCCCGGAAACTACGATCAATGGGTGATAAGGTTCTTTAGGTTCTGTGATCTAAAGAAGCCACATGGAAAGTTATTGAAGAAGGTCATCCTTGAAGGTCAATTTCAGATGCCTACTATCACTGTACCCAGAGATCCGAATGCTAATCCACCAAGAGATGATATCACCAACGTTGTCTGTCTTAATAAACTCACTACTGACCAACTTCTACACATGGAAACTGATGAACTTGCAATGCAATATATCCTTTTGGGATTACCCAATCCGATACATCGTAGTGTTGATGATCAGAAGACTGCTAAAGCAATGTGGGAGCATATTCATCTTTTAATAGAAGGCACATAACTCAATCTAGAAGACATGGAATCCAAAATCTACTTAGCATATGAACACTTCATGATTGAACCAGGGGAGACATTAGAGTCATATCATCATCGTTTCTCAGACATCATCAATGACTTGGAAAAACATAACATCATTATGCCAAGAATTACAGTCAACACTAAGTTCCTTAGTAGTCTTGGTCCTGATTGGGAAAAGTATGTAATTTTCATCCGTCAAGAGAAGAATCTTCATCATGCTACATACAGATTGTTGTACAACTATTTGAAGCCCCACCAAAAGGAAGTTGACAAAGAAAGGATTATTCGTGGAGTCCCTGCTTCACCTTCACTTTCGGATAATCAAACTCTAGCTTTGTGGGCTCAAACATGTTATCCTAAATTCCCTACTTTGCCAACTGTCTTCACAAATCCTCCACAACCAACTGCTACAATTACACCATATGATCCGTCACAACAACAATCTCAAGAAACTCAATTGGTGCCATACAAGAACAAGAATGATCAAGCACTTTACAGTGAATATAATGAGGATGCAGAAGCTTTCGATGCATTGCAACAAGGGTTTGTCATGATTGCTAGAGCCTTCGGCCAACATTCCAACAAATCCAACAATCGCATTCGTACATCATCAAACACAAGGAATCATGCTGTTGTTAATAATGGACGTGTTGAAGTTCAGAATCGTGGTAATGTTCGTCAGATGGGTAGTGGTCAAGGGTTTAATGTAATGGAAGGAATAACATGGGTGCTCCACAACAACGAGCTCAAGTGGTTGATCAGGGAATTGCTCAAAATGGGGTTAATGGTCTTCGTTGTTATAACTGTAATGAGAAGGGTCATCTGGCGAATGCATGCCCAAAGCCGAGGACAAGAGGCAGCTCTTATCACAAAGAGGTTGTGGAAAACTAGAAGGGGGGGGGGTTGAATAGTTTTACCAATTTAAACTTCTTTTTAAATAATTAGATCGTCTTATGTCAATCTATTTGGTTGTGTTAGGTCACCATATATGTAACACAAGCATCAATATGTAGAAATAAGAAAGATATGAAGGCGGATGAACAATAACACACACAAACACACACGTATGATATGGAAAGGTTACGCGTAGGAGTATGAAAGTGAAATGGATTGAACAACCAACCTTCTAAGGAAGGTTTACATGTTTTTATATAGGGGAAGGAACTAGGGCAACATCCAAGTTCCCTTCCTTTCCTATATGGGCTTGGGCCTAGGCTTATGGGCCTTCTACATAAGCCTAAGGCTAATTACTAACATAAAGGCCATATTAAGCTAACTATTACATATGAATTACTAACACTTGAATTGAGGTTTAGGAGTGATTCCAACAATCTCCCCCTCAAGTGCTAGTGATGAATGAAATGAGTGATAATGTTGTAGGTGCTGATGTAATAGTAGCTTTGACGTCTTCTGACATTCTTCTTTCTTGTGAGAAGAGATGTCTTGATTCGAATAATCTCGCCAGTGTAGAGAAATTGTTTCCTTTGAAGTATTCTGCTTTGACGTGTTCATTTTCTTTGTTCCTTTGTTCTTTGTTCTTTGAAAGTGATAGTATGGTGTGGTAGTCTGCATCAGGTCTGCTTCGCTGCTCCAGTGTCTCCACGTCTTTCTCCAACATGCTCACACGCTCTTTAACGTTGGATTACAGTTGGTGAAGTTCTATAAGTCTTTAAACTTTGTAGATTCTTTGTTGATGAATCATTCTGACTTTGTGTTGCCTTTGACTGTGAGAGAACTTCCATAAGTGCTGTTGTTGGTATGAGCATGTGGAGAATCTGCACGATCATTTCGCTCCAGAGCTTCCATAAGAAGTAAACATAAGAAAGGTTAGTAATAAACGGATTCCGGCACTTACAAGTTTGAACTTCGAGAGTGTTAACAGCATAGTGTGAAAACATAACTCTAATTCTCACAAAGGCCGTTCCAGAACTGGATTCCCAAAAGTGAGATAACACGATGTACCGAAGTACACCTACGATTCAGATGAGTCGCTGAGGTATACCGAAGCATCACCTCGTGACTGTAGACCGTTTGAGACTACTAAGCGTAATCCACGGGGAGTTACCGAAGCGACCTGCTGTCAGGGCTGTTTGATATTGACCCTAGCAGGAGTTTCCATTCAATCACTGAGGATCACAGATGTGAACCCCTCATAAATGTTCTTGACAGATTGCTAAGATCTGTGTAGGACTCAATAACTTACCACTGATGTTCTTATTGTTGAACAACAAGTGATGAAATGTCAAGTGTAGCTAAGAGATCTTTTGATGTATCTCGTGGCTCTAGACTCAATAGTGCATTTTGGTTTTCCTGAGCGGAGACTAGGGAGAGGGTCTCCTTCTTCAATACCAGAAATCTCTAAGAGAAGGCCGATAGTTTACGTAGGGTTCCCTGTGAGAATAAAACAAGCTTCTTTTGAGAGAAACTTGAGTGGTTAAGAAGGTCTAGTGCATGCGTCACTGGGTCCATGACGACTTTTAATCTTCAATACCGGCGTCATCAAGTGACAACCAATAGCATATGAATTGAACCCGGTTTCTGCCCTAAGTTGAATAATTTGGAGGGCTATTTCTTTTCACCCTTTTCTTTGCATTTTTTTTAAAATCTTCAACTCCTTCTTTCTCCAATTCTCATTTTCTCCTTTTTATAATCGTACTTAAGGACTTCTAAATACTAACTATTTGTGGTGTCCTTGGGTAGATCCCTCCGGCTCTCGCGGATCATAGGACGGTTATCCCTAATCTTAATCACCTTATAACTCCATTGCCATAAAACCATTTAATCATGAAAATCTCTTAAAGTGTTTATCAATGAAAAACATTTTGTACCACTGTAAGAGTTTGATCTTTTGCAGAAATACTCCCCCTCCACATGTGCTTTAAAAGTTTTGACAGAAATCTGCACAGTGAGGAAAGAGCGCGCACTTTAGAATTGATCGACTCAAGATAGACAATTCCTTGCGAGACACGATTACGTTGCATAGTTAAAGAGATACATTGTCAGCTTTTAGGTGGCAACTAGCTCTAATAACTATCTTGAAGATGTGGACAACTCCGAAAGGTTGTCAAACCCGTCAGAGTTCATGTCTATCAAGAGCTTCTCGAATGGGTACAATTTACTTGGATAAGTCTTGGAAGATGAATATTTTCAATGTATGACTGTTCAGTTCCCGTCAATTCATGGGTTGAAGTCTTTTTCACACGAGAATTCATATAGCAAAACACAACATATTTCTTATCACGTATTTTTCTCCCCCTCAAAAATGGCATATAAATGTTATTTTTGAAGAAATGTTGATATCAAATATGACCATTTTGAGTTTTGTGGGAAAAGAACTACTGAGAACAATTATTTGAACAAAGATTTTAGTCAAATACTCCCCCTCAACAAGTGATATAAACGGTTGAGGTTTTGAAAATCATAAGGAGAAGTACTTGTCCTTTTGAGCAAAACCTTTGAAAAATGAAAGGTTTGATAGGTTTTACTCAAAAGTAAGAAGCTTTCGCTCCTTTTATAGGATTGTGGCACTGAAGCGTACCACAGGGTCCTTTCATTACAAGAACGGGTTGTACACTGATATGTGTGCACAAGCCATTGTCATAATTAAATCACACATCCAAAATATTTTGAAATAGAAGCAGTTCAAGGGGTACCAGGAAGTCCATCAATCTTGCCAGGAATGCGAACAGGGCGTTGATAGTCGGCGAGAGCAATCCTGGGACGACCACCTACAAAGCTCTCCAGAGTTCTGAACTGGTCCCGTTGATACAACCTTTCATCAATCCTGGTGATGATTCTCTTCACATCCCGTCTTTCCTTAGAATTCCATCGCTTTTGTGACCCAATTCCTTCATGTATGTCCTTCAAACTATAAGCCAATCCGTCCCTAACCTTCTTCAGTGTGTGATCCCCAAACTTGTGAAGATCTCTACACGCCATCAAGCAGTTGCATTGTAGTTCACTAAGGTAAACTACTCCGAATGGTTGGCTGATGAGAGTGTATTGTGGAAGTTGGTTGATGTCGGGAAGATCTAGCTGAGGTGGAGTGAAGTTGACACGGGTCTGATATGATTCAACAGCAAGCTGGAGATCTTCTACACATTCTTTGATTACTATTCTTCTGATGAAGATAAGCAAGGACTTGATGTATTCACGTTGCACTTCAGTCGACAATTGTCTCATGTGACCCTGTACTTTGGCAAGGTACATGTCTTCAATGTCGTTGATAGACAAATTCTCAAAGTCCGCTTCATAGAATGCATAATCCCTTTCGTCTTGCCTTTTGACCACGATATTCTTGAAGAAAGTGTAGTCCCATTTAGATGAAAGATCAACATGTTTAATAGCCACGATTGCTTTAGTACCGAACACTTCATGTTGAGACTTCTGAACCTGGCAGCTTCTGTAGTAGATTCGTCGGCGTTTTGGTCAATGGTGAATCCCATACATTACATCACGGTCATACTCTTCCACATTGTTGGAGAACATGTGGTTAGCTCTTTCCTCGATGGCTATGCAGTTAGAGTATATGGCTGCCGGGAACGGAAGTGTCAGTGATGTAGTGTATTTCCTTGAACCATCGCCACTGTGAAGAAGAAATTCCAAGTCTTTGTTGAAGAAATATCGGAATGGAATCCTAGGCTGATCTGGTTGGCCAATTGTTGGTAGAGGTTTAGACCAGTCGGTGTAATATGGAGGGTTGTCCCGTTTGGTGAAGTCGATGTTTGCTTCGGGGTTGAGCCAATCCATGTTGTTAGACATAGCTCAAGCTATATTATCAAGGTGAAACTCAACTTCAATAGCACTTTCCGAGCTGTCTTTGAGCAGTTGAAATGCTTCATTCTTGATTCGCTTCAACTCGGATTTCGTCATCTTTTTCACACGGAATTTTTCTTGCAAGAACTTAGCATGCTCCAATGTACGACCTTCTACCACATCTTGACCTTCAGGTGGGTAGGGTGTAGAATCAACAAGCTTCAAGAACCAGTCGAATCCAGTGTTATCCTCGTCCAGCCATGATAAGACGTCAGTCATAGGCGCTTTCTTCTTCTTTTTCTTTGGCCTAGAGGAGGATTCTGGTTTCTTGGTAGTGTCAGGAGAGATGGGTTGTTGTTGGGGCTCAGAGACTTCCTCATCGTCACCACCCGTATATTCAAAGTAATCACCGGTTTTCTAAGTCTGGGGTGGTAACTCAGAATCCTGAGGTTTGTCTGTAGAAGAACGAGGAGGAGATATTTATTGAGCTGGAGTCCGTTGGGGTGGAGGTTGCATTGAAGATGATTCACCAGACTTCTTTGGACGTTTGGGCTCGTTATCCTTATCCTTGTCTTTATCTTCATCGTCTCTCGGACGTTTAGGCCTTTCAGCTTCTTCTCTGCATGCTGACTTGAGTTGGTATTCCAGCAATGCTTCAAACAATTTACCTTCGTAAGAGGCAAATGTTGCAGAGCATTTTGACATTTGAGCCACCAGTCGGTTAACCAATTCAGCATCTGAGAAGATTATGGGATCAACTGGATTGATGTTTACATGCATTGGAGTTGATTTCATGGTTTGCTTGGCCAGATGTAAGAGATTCGGATATAGTTGTTTGGTGAACATCTCCTTTGTAATTCCAGGAACGATGTCAAGAAGGAACTTGTGAGTGTATCCTTTGATCATCTCATTTATTTTCCCTTGAAGATCATCTTTCATGAGCTTCTGGACATACTCCCTTTCAACTCGCATCTTGTCTTTCTCATCATGAAGATATTGTATCTGGTCAGCAAGAAAATCTAACTTCTTCTTTGTAATATCTTTCTCTCTGACCTGCTTGACAGCTTTAACAATTCTGGTCTTTGCTTGAGAGATCTAAGATGTTGTTGGCTTCTTCACTGATTTAGATGTTGATTTGGTTGATCCTTTTGATGGTGGTGGTGAAGAGTGGGAAGATGAATCTGATGATGATGAGATGTGGGGAGACTCTGGGTCCTTTGGTGGCTCAGAAGTTTTCTCCTTGGAACGGAAGGGACTGTCTAGAAGAAAACGATCATAATCGTCCGTTTCATCAATCTTTGTATCATCAGCAGTTGTTTTCTCAGTCTTTTCCATTTCTGGTTCCTCAAATTCATAATCAGTAGAATCTTCCACGCGCTTTTGTTGTTGCTCCAAGGTGGTGGCACCAGATCCCTTATCGGGTTGATTAACCGCATCAGGACTTGGTGTAGGTTGAACTCCACCACTTGACCCTCCGGGGCCACCCATTTGATCCTTAGCAAATTCTTTTGCGATGTGTTGGAGTCTAATGAATTTGAACCTTTTCTTGTAATTAGTGTCTAGTGGCTCTTCATCTGAACTTTCCTCTTCGTGCTCAATCACTGGAGTCTTCCCTTTGCCTGTATCTGCCGGTGGACTAGGAGGTTTCGGTACTGATGGAGTGTCATCCTTTGCAGTTTCAGAGTAGGTAATCTCTTTATCTGATTCAGTACCCTCAAAGTTCTCGTCCGTTAGCTTTCTTTGCGGTTCAGGCTTGGGAATAGGAATAGGAACAACTTCTTGAGAAGGAACTCTCCTTTTGCTTGGAGGTTTCCTCTTTGGGAACTTTCGTTGACTCTCAGTGCTTGCGGCACTGCCTGCACTCCCTCGTCTGGTTTTCCTGGTAGGTGTGCCAGAATATTTTTTATCTAGAAACCAACTTTGTTCTCTTGCATAACTTTCAAATACCTTTTGTAAGAGTTGAGCTTTTTGAGTTCATCTGAGAGAAGGTGGTCTGGCAACACAACACCTTGTTTCTTGGTAGTTGACTCCTTAAATCTGACTATTAGAGTGGGTTCAGATAACATGTCGAGATTATCGGGATCATTGATTCTCTTGGGGATATCAGGGTTATATCCAAGTGCTCTTTGGATCAACAGTTTTGTATATCTGATATAAGGAATCTTTGAGCCAAGCTTTTTGAGGAATGTCATCATGTCATCCCATATCAGAGCTTTAATTTCGATGTGTTTCATGTTGATCAGAGCCCAAAAGATTTGCAGTTCCACGAGCTTGGGATCCTCATAGCCGCTGTCACGACTAGAAACGGATTTTATGATGATGATATAAAGGGTTCTCCAAGGCTGAGGAATATTCTTTATATCCACGTGAGAATGCTTAGTAATAACCCCTGAAGTTTCGTCATACCCAATATCAATAAAAAAATTGCAGAACAGTCTCTTCAGTAGGTGCAGCAGAGTATTCAGTTGGTATGATGTCAGGAATGAGGAGAACGGCTCTTAAATCTGCAGGAGTGATGGTAATTTGATTGTGATTGAGTTTCACCGTCACAGCATATTGACCTTTGATCTGTTGCATTGTATTCCAGAACTGCTGAATGTAGATCTCCAGTACTGTGGCAGAATTGGTGAGCATGTTCTGATAAGGATGGTTCTTCAGAATGTCAACAGCAATGAAACAAGAAGATTCTGAGCAGGTGAGGGTTTCAAAGTCAACACGAAGGTTGTTCTTTTCAATCTTCATTGGATAGCCATGAGGGAAGATATCAGCAATGGTGAGTACATTTGGTACATCCACATTCATTTGAGCGTCCATGTAGTGATCTGAAATACATTTAGCCAAAAGAACCAACATATCGAAAGACATTATGTTAGTCAACAGATGGTTTTATTGTCTAATAATTGAATGAGATATGTCAATGATTGTTACGAGTCCAAAATCACTTGTTTGTTCAATAGTCTAATGACGTCGTGATAAGTTTTGAGAGTTAGTTAACTTTAGGTTTTAAAGTTTATGTTATCTCATATTTTTCACAACATATTAAACGTTTAAGCTTATTAGTGACATTATTGGTTTCATGACGTAATGATTTATTTATTTACAAGTTTGCACGCGTAACAATTCATAATGAAGGTTTGATCAAGGCTTAGGCGTAGAAATGGTAGCTTATGCGTAAACAAGAGTTATACGCGTAGACACAAGCTTATGCGTAGGATCCTGACTTACGCGTAAGAAATATTACGCGTAGGAAAAGGGGACCTTATGCGTAGAGCTTACGCGTAAGCGCATATAAAACCTTACGCGTAAGGCTTACTCGTAAGAGTAGACCTTATGCGTAGAGGTCACTGTTTACGCATATCCTTCATAGGATACGCGTAGTCCCATATGTAGAACCTTATGCGTAGCAGCTACGCGTCAGATTACTCTTACGCATAACTCTCTACGCGTAAGGTGATCCTTATGCGTAGTTTGCTAGTAACCTTGATTCTGATTTTTTACGTGTAGCAAACCTGAAATAATAATCATCATAGCATCAAATTTAACATTAACATTCATTATTCATCAGATCAAGCACGAAGAACTCATCAAACAGTTATGCGTAGAAGCACTTATGCATAGTCCTAAACCCTAAAGTTCAAGCATTACGTGTAAGATATCTAGCCATAGGAATTGCACCAAAGTTTTCTGGAAGGTCTAGGAAGCCTAAAGAGTTGTTTTATCCAAGTTTTAACATCAAAAACTAAGTGAACCAAAAATACCCAAACCGTATGAACATAAACCCTAATTTCCAATTCTCAATCAATTAGTGTTTCTGGGTTGTTTCAGAGCCTAGATAACATCAATTGACTATAATAACAACATCACGCAACTATCTTTTTGACCAAAAACATTCACATTTGAAAATACCCAAACCCACGCATAAACCCTAATTCCTAAAAAACAATCAATTCGTGTTTCTGGGTAAGTTTTGAGGATAAAAACGGTATTATTTATGTTATAGAAACGTTTTGACACTATCTTTTTAACCACAAACACATAAACAAGATTATGTGTTCATACGCATACGCGTAGAACACAAAATCGTCCCTAGTTTAAGATCTAACCGTTATTTTTCAAAACGATTCAAAACCATTGTTTGTAATCTTGTTAAGAACACAAAAACACTTACAGATTGTTGATCCAAAACACGGATTTGAAGATCAAATTATAGGCGTAGGATTAGTTTGGTGTGAGTAATAAATGTGAAGTATTAAAGTTAGGTGGGATGTTTTATTAGAAATAACTTTCAGATTTTGACAGTTTTAGTCCCTCCACCTTTTCCATTTTCATCCAAAGCCTTTAACTTCCATTTTGGTTACCAAACAAAGAATATTTGGAAATAACTTTGATGACACTCCCCCTCGACTTAAGAAATAATGAAAGTTTATAAATTTTAGTCCGAGGAGTGTCAGAAACCAGAAATGTGACCACCATTAATTAAGAATCAACCGGGATTAGGTAACATGCAAGTACACGGTTATTTTGAACCAGTTAGGAATTTATTTTCTCCCCCTCAACACTTGATCGGAAAAATACTGAATTTTGAAAGATTTGAGTGTTGACGGAAGAAATGTACTTGCCATGTTTGAAGAACTATAGGTAGAAGAATATTTTTGTTGTTTTATCTGATTTTATGTTTTTATATTTTTTTTTGAAAAAATATTTACAAAGAGGTTTTGGTGTTTGACTAGTTTTTAAGAATGTTTTAAGAGTTCATCCAGTTCCTCTTGAGTCAAACACCGCATACCTATCCGGTGGACCAACTCATTAAACCTAGCAGGAGCTAAGGCTTTGGTGAGAAGATCTGCCAATTGGTATTCTGTACCCACGAAGTATAATTCAACAGTACCCTGTTCCACGTGGTCCTTGATGAAATGATATCGAAGATCGATGTGCTTTGACTTTGAGTGTTGAACTGAGTTGCACGAGATCGCAATAGCACTCCGATTGTCGCAGTACATCGGGATTATGTCAAATACATAACCATAGTCTTTGAGTTGTGTTCTCATCAAAATGACTTGAGCACAACACGCCGACATGGCTACACATTCTGCTTCGGTTGAGGACAGTGATGTACAATCCTGATTCTTCGATTGCCATGGCACCAGTTTGTCACCAAGAAATTGTAGTGCTCCTGAAGTACTTTTCCGAGAGTCTAAGCAACCTGCATGATCAGCGTCTAAAAAAGCTATTAGTTCAAAACCAGAATCCTTCAGATACCAGATCCCCAAATTAATGGTTCCCTTGATGTATCGAAGGATTCTCTTAGCCTTAGAGAGGTGGGTTTCAGTTGGTCGCGACTGATAACGGGAGCATAGATATACGGCAAATACAATATCAGGTCTGCTAGCTGTTAGATACATGAGAGACCCAATGATACTACGGTATTTTGTAGGGTCCACCAATTTACCATGTAAATCAGCGTCTAGCTTCTTGGTATGAGCCATTGGTGTGGCATAGGTGTCACAGTTTTGCATTCCAAGTTTGTTTAACAATTCAAGGGCATATTTGGACTGACTTAAGAAAATACCACGGGGTGATTGATGAACTTGCATTCCTAGAAAGAATGTGAGTTCCACCATCATTGACATTTCAAAATGTTTTGTCATTAGTTTTGCAAAAGCATTTGAGTATTTTAAATGTGTTGACCCAAAAATGATGTCATCCACATAGATTTGAACGATTAAGATGTGAGCCCCGTGATATTTTATGAAAAGTGTGGGATCGATCGAACCTTTGGTGAATTTATTGGCAATGAGGAAGGACGATAACTTATCGTACCACGCCCGAGGAGCTTGTTTGAGACCATACAGAGCTTTATTCAGTTTGTAGACATGGTTCGAGAACTCGGGATCAACGAATCCTTCTGGCTGGCTGACATAAACTGTTTCTTTCAGTTGCCCATTCAGAAAAGCAGTTTTGACGTCCATTTGAAAGACCGTGATGTTCATATGAGCCGCGAACGCGAGAAAAATCTGAACTGCCTCAAGACGAGCAACCGGAGCGAATGATTCTTCAAAGTCAATACCCTCTTCCTGTCTGTAACTGTTAGATATAACTTTTCACATACACATCAAACCATAACACAAAGTAGCATATAGATGGAATTCTAGAGAGAGAAAGTTAGAGGTTTAGGGAACTTAGTGAGAGAAAGTGAAAGATATTATTATGAGCTCCAACTCTCTACCTTGGGAGGTAGAGAGTATTTATAGTCTTACATAAATCGCCACACATCGGGCTGTGGATCAGGCATACAGTGGGTAAAGACCCGTCCGTCCTCCACGGTGTTACTTAACTAAATACTACTTAACTTAAAAGAACTACGACTACGAGCTTTCTAACGATTACATATACTTGAGGTAACCGACTCTTTAATACCTGGAATTTCTAATTCCTAACAATCTCCCCCTAAGGGAGGTCACCTCAATCATGTACCAAAATTACATTGAATACAAATATATATTACATTAACAATTGATCTTGCATTCTTGATGTAGTCTTTTGCTCCTAAGCTCGTAGTCATTAATTCTTCACATTACATGTTTGGTTACTTCAAGTGGAGGTCTTTTACTGATCCACGTGATAATAAATTTGTGCCAGCTTTTGAGATCATCAGCTATCAAAAATCTCTGAGACATCCTTTGTGGTGTTGGTATTATGTGATGTTGTGACATTAGGACCGACATGCTCACATTCTGGATCATGATATCTTCTTATCAGAGTAGCGGAAGCTTTCGTTGATTCAAGATATTGGCAGCAGCGTAGCAGAAGCATGGAGTGAAAATATCAGAGTCATTGATGCACTAATCATGATTTCTTTTGAGATGAATGTGTTTAGTGAGCATGCGGCTATGGATTGACCGTTTCAGTCTGATCAGCTGCAAACGTCGGGTGTACCTGCATACAACAGTTAGCAATAAATCGCACGAAAGTGTCTTTGATCACTTTCGTTGAATTGAGGTACACGGCCCACGGTTCCCCGTTGATCAGTACATGTACTGCATGTGATCAGGTATAATTCCGAAGAATTTCCTTGACAGGGTTTCGCAGCTGCTCTAGCTGTTCTCAAACCGGAACATCTCAAAGAAGACAACACGGAGTGAGTGAACCAGCGAATTTTAAGTCCACTGATTGATGAAAAGAGATTTGAAAAACAATCGTGTATTGCTCAATAGAAATTGTTTTTGCAATACAACGAAGGTTTTATTGAAAATCAATTATCAATCATAAAAACACCTTTTGGTTTGAAAAATGAGTACACGGTCGATGTGCTAAAGAAAAGAGTTGTTAAGCACAAAGACCGGTTTTTCAAAGGTATCCGTCAATCCATAACCTGAACCAGGATTGATTCAAGAGATTGAATCGCCCCATTGTTTCTGTTCAGTTGTCACATGGTTGATCCATATAATAGATCTCACATGCCACCTACCAGGAGCTTGTTTGATGTTGGCTCCAGAAGTCTTTCCATCTTCATTGTGAATATGTATACACATCACTCAGATGTTCTAGCAATACCACAAGGATAATGCGTAGGACTCAAAGATATAATCTCTCTTTCCACATTGTGTGAAACAGAGAGTCTTCATTGAAAGTGCCCTAATGAGATTTATTGATGATCTCGTGGCTCTAGACTGAATTTGTGCATATTTGGATCCTGTGCCGGAGACTAGGGAGAGGGTCTCCTTCTTCAATATCAACAATCTCTAAGAGAAAGTCGATAGATAATGTCGGATCCCCGTGAGAATGAAACAAGCCCTTTTAAGAGGAACTTGAGTGGTTTGGAAAGTTGAAGTGCAGTGCGTCACTGGGTCCATGACGTCTTGTCTTCAATACCGATGTTACCATCAGTAGCATATGAAGTGAACCCGGTTTCTGCCCTAAGGTTGAATAAATGGAGGGCTATTTGTTTTCACCCTTTTCTCATTCAATTCTTTTTAATTCTTCAACCCCTTCAGTGCTTACCGAGACTTCATAGCTAGAACCTTGTTGGGTTTATTCCAGTACTAGCTCAGTCTCAGTCTGCACTCTTCCCATATCTCACTTTTCTCCTTTTATCATCATACCTAAGGACTTCTACACTAACTAGTGGATTGTCCCTGGGTAGATCCCTCCGGTTCTGGCGGATCATGGGAACAAAAACCTAACCTTATCATCCTTATATCACCGTACATGAAGAACTATAGGTAGAAGAATATTTTTGTTGTTTTATCTGATTTTATGTTTTTATATTTTTTTTTGAAAAAATATTTACAAAGAGGTTTTGGTGTTTGACTAGTTTTTAAGAATGTTTTAAGAGTTCATCCAGTTCCTCTTGAGTCAAACACCGCATACCTATCCGGTAGACCAACTCATTAAACCTAGCAGGAGCTAAGGCTTTGGTGAGAAGATCTGCCAATTGGTATTCTGTACCCACGAAGTATAATTCAACAGTACCCTGTTCCACGTGGTCCTTGATGAAATGATATCGAAGATCGATGTGCTTTGACTTTGAGTGTTGAACTGAGTTGCACGAGATCGCAATAGCACTCCGATTGTCGCAGTACATCGGGATTATGTCAAATACATAACCATAGTCTTTGAGTTGTGTTCTCATCAAAATGACTTGAGCACAACACGCCGACATGGCTACAACAGGAGTTGGCTTCGTCTTATACATCGGTACAGCCGCACAACACGAGTTCAGTAAAACTACTCTTGTGTTGAGTTTCTGATACCAATACATAAACTGTATTAGGGCTACATGACGCTGTTAGCCTCACGATAACGCTAGAGCACGTTGAGTCAAGTTGTGAGTTTCAGTTTCGTGTAGCTAGAAGCTATAGTAAAGTAGTTCCTGGTGCACCTTGTCCCATGACAACTTAATATGAAGCACCCATGTCTTATGGTTAACCGTCTAGAAGAGTGGTTTCGGAATCGAGGACGATCCAAATTACTCAACCAGATGGCCTATCCATACGCCACAAACTGAGTTCTCCTTG